>VZRS01001578.1:579015-632116 GCA_013398055.1 Ifrita kowaldi | reverse complement strand
GGGGAATGCAATGAAAGATTTTCAACAATTTTCTAATATAAAACAGTTCTGCAAAACGAGAAAAGTGGCTGTGGGAAGCAGTCAGAAATCTGCTCTTTATCCCATCTCAGCACTGCTAAATGGTGAGAAACTTGGCAGAGGGTCCACACTTTTACTTATCTTCTAAGTCTAAAATCATGCTGCTTTATTCCCCCTTCTTATTTCTGTGCTAGGCGTTGTGCATAGAAGGGAAAACACTGCTTTAGGTTTGAATTCAGCAGCAGAGACTGTGGCATTTGGGTATTCTCTTCTATCAAAATGAGCTTTTCTTCCAAGGTGAAGTGTACAATGTAACATTACTTAATTGCCCACACTGCTTGGTGGATGCTGACATGTATTGTGGAAATGTTAACTGTTTTACATTTCAATGCATTCCCTCTCCCAGCCCTGCTACTCCGCTGCTTTGCTGGGATGAGTCTGGCCAGCTGCCAGATAGGAAGCTTATTTTTCACTGGTGATCATAACTCTGGCTGGTTGTAGCAAATAACGTAACTGGCGGTGTTAGGAGGTTTATACAGGAAGCCCTGCTGCGCTGCCTTAATTGGGATCACTCTGCTAGCGACGGAGTAAAAAGGCATTAAGTTAAGATAAATGAACTGCTTATTGGAAACTACGATCGTCTCTCTGCATCAAGTTCACAGATAGGGAAAGCGAACGCCGCTCCTCTCCCCTTCCTCCCGAGCCCCTCCTTCCATTATCGCAGCTCCCCGGCCGCGCATTCCTCTCCTCCAGCCTAGCAATGCAGCTTTACAGCCCCGGCCGAGATTACATGCATTTGTCTGCCCTAAAGACCGGATGGCATCCCGGGGCTGACTCAATTTTCCCTTGTTCTCCATGCCCTGCAGCCCTGACGGAGTCAAACTGCGGGGACTTTTCTCTGGGCTGGAGTCTCGTACACATCTGGCCTCTGGTTCCTTTATAACCCTGCTCTCTGGAGGGCCTCCCTGCTGCATTGCATGGGACTCAAAAGACAATCCACAGGCCCACAGGAAGAAGGCAATAAACATTTACATTGTGTGGCTCTGGTGGTGCCATGAGACACAGTGTCAAGCTCGAGGTTCCTGCAGCCAGGACCAAATTTTGTCCCTCTATTGTGAGGATGCTGACTCCAGAGACATGCAACACACATCCCACAGATCCTTCCTGTTGTTATCCCATTGTCTTCTTAGGTCCGGGCAAATTGAATCCAGGGATCTGTCCAATTATCAGGGGAAACTTGGGAGAGACACATTTACACAATCCTACAGAGACCAAAATTTCACATCAATGCTTTGGTCCAGCTACCAGTGCCCACAAGAGACGCTGAGAGTTCTGAGAAGGACCAGCTGAGCTGCACTGTGTAAAGAGACAGGCTCTACCTGCAGTAATTCAATGAGCCAATGCTTCCAAATGGTCAGAATCAGTTAAAAAAAAAAAAAAGTTAAGAAGCTTCTAGGTGCTGATTTACTCCAGGGTCATTACATTCTGTTTAAGCAAGGTCCAACAGGTCCCTCTCACCCTTCCATCAAGCTGATCTAAACCTGCACTTGACAGAATCCATGCCAGCACAGGAGGTGGCATCAGAAGCCTTGACTCATCACCCATGCAGATCATTGTCTCCCCCTGGAGCTAGGAAACAAGGAGATTAGGAAATCCTGCTGACATTATTCTTGCAGCAGCACAATGCTTCGTCCTCATATATGTACCATTAGGACAAAAGGACAGCAGACTTGATTCAGATGATTTGGGTCTGAACACAAATTCCTTAGGCTTCTGTAAATTGAACATTTAGGCCAGAGCTTTCTCTTTGTGGCGGTGAAAGAAGTTCAAACAATGCAAGGACTCTGTGGGCACCTCTTGGAGGAGCTGAATTCCCTTTCCTTCTTCACTTGGTTAGAAAGGATGCCCCAAACTGCTTCAAACTCAAACTGTCTCTGAGCTTGCAACTAAAACTGTTTTTAGGTGCATAAACTAGGCCAGCTGAATGCCACCTGAAGCAAAATGGGTGTAAATCCTCCACCCTGTTTCTCACAGGAATTTGCTCCCCTTTGTAGGAACATCAGCTCCAAAGAATGGTGCAGCACCATGAGGCTTCCCTACAAGTGACCATGCTTCTTTCACTTCCATGGGACAATCAAACACCCTCTGCAGAGCTAGACCTAGACAGAAGAGTTCCTCAGCCTGAATCTTCACCCACTTGAATGCAACAGGAGAGATCCCAGCGGTTTTCCTAGGACCAAGACTTGGGAAGCAGCTAAAGACTCAGCCAACGTTTTTGGAGGACAAACCGCGTGCAGCAGAGTGCACAAATTATCCACTGCTGCACCAATAGCTCAGTGCCTTCCAGGCATACTGGTCATTCTCTGCTAGTCATACTTCAATAGGAAATGAACTCATTCTTCATGCAAGACAAAGGTCTGACATTATCCTTCAGTTTTAAAAATACTTAGCGGGCAGGCAAGAGTGTTTTAAATCATGGTAAGTATTCTCTTTCACCTTTTAAGTGTAATATTTTGGTGTGTGCTCTATGTTCAAGGAACATAACTGAAACCTGGGTGATCCAGCCCCCATCCAGCTTCCTCTGCCTCATTTCCTGGAGGCCAGGGGTAGGGGTCACTCCATTCAAAGCCCCCACAACCATAAACTGGTGTTTCATTCACGCTATTGTCCTTCGAGACTTGATGGCAATTCAGCAACAGCCTTTTTACAACCAGGCCCGCCAGCAATCTGACTGATTTGATGAGTGCTGCTCCTCCTCCTATAAATACCTACAGTGATGAGCTCACTGCTGCTCCACCTTCCAGAGCTCACCATCAATGTCCTCCTTGCTCACAGGATTTGGATGTAATATCAAGTTTGACCCCATCATAGCCAAGAAGTCTGCCAGGCTTTGGTCAGGTCATGTTGATCCATAAACATTGTGTAGAGCTGCCCGTGGCCTCACCCCACCTCAGGCTGCATCTGAAGACTCTTAAAGGAGGAATTCCCTGGTTTTGGCCATGATTAGACAAGGATTTATGCTGGTGAAATGAGGTCTTACAAGAATAGGGTCCTAAGAAGAGATAAAAAGACAAGCTGCTTGCACTTAGGGCTTTTTAAGTCAATGTGGATGCCTGTTCATTGCCCCCACCGCATTTAGAGAAACAGGATTTTGTTGACATTATTTGGTAAATAGATGAAATCATATCAGTTTGGTACCTGGCCCACCTCTCTGCTTCCTCATCCTAAAAAAACCAACCTTACAGAGCCCAAATACTGACCTGCCATGAGGGCAGCAGTTGTATTTCCTTCTTTTAGCTGGTTTTTGCACTTGGATGTTATGGCAGAGAATGAGATTGTGAGAGAAGATTTTTCTCCTCTTTATTCCCTGAAGAAATCAGTGCCCATATCCACAGTGGGTTTGGGCAGGCTGTCTGCCCTTTAGCACCCACAGCAGGGACCAGGCACCCTCCAGTGCCACTGCCCTGGGTTGGGAATCACGGTGCCATGGCAGGAAAAAGCTGAACTCCATCTTCCAACCCATGGGAGAGACCTGGAGCACCTGGGAGATGCCTCCAGTCACATCCACCTTCTACAAGGAGTGATGAAGAGCTGGAAGGAGTTGTGGTGGTGCTGCAGAGCAGGGAAGAGGCGGGCAGGGAAGAAGACCTGCATGTCACCACCGCCTTCTTCCACTCGGATGGCACGGTGACAAACTGAGCGGTGACATTCCCGTGCACTGTCTTGACAACCCATCAGCAAGGTGCAAACAGCAAAGTGTGGCATGATAAGGGGCCTGGCATAAGGGCTTAGGCGAAAGTGCAGGTAGGCTGGAGGCAAGCCAGCAGTTCACACGTAAACATGACAAAGGTGTTATGTCCACAAGGCTCAGAGACCTCCATTTCGGCCAAAAAAGAGATACCAATTTTATTTTGCTTTTCAAGGACAGTAATGTCACAGCAATATTTATCCAGGATACATCAGCACCCTCGGTGTCTGTGAGAGAACCCCGACCCATTCACACAACCTCACAGCCCTCCCCTATTTGCTCCCCATGTGCCTCAGCCCTGTGTATGGTGTGGTGCCCTCCTATGTGTGATCCCATAGATCCCACCATAGTCTGCATCCCTCACATCCCCCCAAAAGCCCACCCACCCATACACCCAACTGTGTAACACCACAGCCCCTCTCCTCCCCGAGCCACATACTGCTCCATAAACCTCATCCACCAGGCCTGGACCGGGATCCACCAGGAGAGAGGGATGCTCAGCTGCTTCCCATGGGTACCTCCAGGCTGTGTCTCCTTGGTCTCATCCCACCACAGCTTCTCATCCCTGCCGCTCAGCTGGGACCAAGCTGACTGGCACAGTCACCCCAGGGTTGGGGTTTCTTGGAGGCATCATACTGTAGACTCATGCTAGGAGTTTAGGAACCTACCTCCATCAGCAGGGAGATATAATGGGGCTTCAGGGAGGACATACTTTGAGTTTTATGGGGATCTAGAGACACTGAAATTTCCCCAATAAAGAGAAGTAATAGATAGCGAGAAAGGCTTAGGAAAGAGTTTTGTTGCACCAAATCCCACATACTTCAGACATGGGAATGGAGTACTTATGGCCTTTCCACAAGCCACAATTCCATTTCATACAGCTCATGAACACAATGTTTTTTGGCATTAATAGGGACTGACGTTCATTTCTGGTCCATCAAACAAGTCTGAAAGACTGATTCAGACCTTGGAAAAGTTTTCTAATTCCTGCTTCAAAACACTGAACAAAAAGCACCTGCCCTGCCCGAAACACTTCACCCCACATTGCCAGTAAATCCTTCCAGAGCAGACATCAGCTCCAGCCTGCACCTCTGAGTGATTTTCTCCTTTTTACACAGTACTGCTCCAGAGATGCTTCTGTCGAGCTGCTTTCCTAGTGCCTTTCCATTGAGATTTGGTCTGGTTGTTTATCGAGCTTTGTACAGTGTTTGTTATTTAAGGAATTCACAAGATAGAGGTGAACACTTCCAGCCTAGCTGTGCTTTGAGTTACCAGGACAATCATTTAACATGTCTCGGGCTCCATGGGGCTACTCGCCAATTTAAAGGGTTCCAGGGGGCTCCTGTTAACCTCCCTGTATATTAAAGGGAAGTAATTTTTATCCTTAGTTCCTAAATTTCCACAGAAGTTCTTCAGTCATGCCCAGAGCCAGGCAACCTGCTGGCTGTGAGCAGTCTCAGAAAGTCAGCTTCTTTTCCTGTTTGTGACTTTGCCACTAATAGATGCTGATCTTTCCCAAATCTGCACCTACTCACACTTAATTAGCTCAGCTGGTTTATACAAACCTATGCTGAGATCAGGATTGCTCACACACTGATCACCACAGCCATGAACAAAAGGATCCTGGCTCCTCATCTGCTCTTCATGCTGCTGGGACTGTACACCTCATCCCACCCTTTAACTACATAAGCTGAGAGTCACAGAATTGTAGAATGGTTTGGGTTGGAAGAGACCTTAAAATCACTCAGTTTCAACCCCCCTGCCATGGTCAGGGACAGCTTCCACTAGACCAGGTTGCTCAGAGCAATCCAAATCCAAACCCACTGCTGTCATGAGCTGACAGAAATGGCTCCCAAGCCTTTTATATGGTTATTTTTTGAGAGGCCTCCATATCCCCCCTGAATTTCACCTTAAAATGATATGGTGAAGACATCCCATGGATTGCCACCCAAACTAGTCTGTTTTTTGCTGCTGTTCTTTCTTCCTTTGGAGTCCCAGGGATGTGGGATTTCACATGGACCACACGCAGGTATCCCTCAGTCCCATAAGGGGAATTTCTTGCACATACCTTTATATGACTGCTATGATCCAGCAAGGATGGGGAGACACCTAAATTTTGCCCACACAAGGGCTCATGTCTGCTCACATGACAGAGGAAATAGAAGGTCAGGAAGGGAGCACAGGCACTGCTCAGGTCCATTTGGGGCCAACCCCAAAAGTTGGACTTCAGTGGTCTATTCAGTTTCCTGCTGTCTTTTCAAGTGAACCAATTTGCCTACGTATTTCTATAGCCTCATTTCTCAATCCATTCTAAGCAACGTCCATGACAGCAGTGAAGACAGGCTGAGGAAATAGCCAACATAACTGTCACCAAAGTGACAGCTTCACCCTTGCAATGACAGGCAGGCGTCCTGTACGTGACAAGAGGCGGGAGCGGACCTGCTACACAGCCGGACATACGAGTGTACGCAGGTACTGCAGGGAGAGGGTTGGGTGCATTTTGGTCACTCTTAGGTGCTTCTCCAGCATTCTTGGGATCTCACATGGTAGACTTCCAGAGCCACCCACACAGTCCACAGCTTTGCCAAGGAATAAGAACTTATGGGAGAAGGGAAAGGGAAATGAGCTGGCCAAGCTCGCCCATGGGCCATGGCACGAGCAACGCCGAGCTCTGGAAAAACACAAGTCCTGGAGCATCAGTGTTTTTGTGTAAGTGATGGGACGGCAGCCTCCTGGATACCTCAGCCCTGCCTTTTTGCACATCCAGCTGCAATCAGTATGTCACAAGAATCCGTAGACAGTCAAAAAAATTACGAAAACACGGCGTGGATTTTTTTTTCCTTTCTACAAGCCACCTGCTCCCAGTCAATGTGGAGCGCAACTCTTTGTGTAGAAAATCCAATAAACAAAACTGTAAAGCATCTGTCCTGCAACTGGATCCCAGCCCATGGCAAAGAGTGAATCTGAGCCATGGCAAACAGCTGGGAATAGCTTTTAATCCTTGCGCTGTGCCTCACAGCCTGTACACAGCTTCCAATCACAACCAAAAAAGATGGGGAGAAAGAGAAAGGTAAAGGAATTCTGCATCATGAGAGGCTCAGGAAGTAAAAGGGGGAAATGGAGTTTGCCAGAGTTTTATCACGACAACATACTAGAGGTGAGCAGCCCAGCTCTGCTCTTATTAAACTAAAATGCAAAATTTCTGAGGGGTTTTATGCGATTAGGAGAAAAAAACCCCCATAGGTCAACTTCACCTACATGATAAATCATCATCCTCAGCGGACAGAAACCCTTGACTTAGTCTTTCAGTCAGAAGAGTTCTGAGTCCTGGTAGGCCAGGAGCTAAGCTTACAGCATTCAGGGCTAGATTTAGGGAGTTGCCATGTCAACACACCTCCACCGTTAGCAAGAACACCTCAGAGACTGGGATGTGAACTAGAAGCCCTATTTTTAAGTCTCCATATTCAAATTCAGCACAACACAAACCTCGGACTAAATTTCCCCTGAAACTGGAGAAATGCTCTCCGCTTCACCCAAGGTGAAATTTGTTCCACAGCCCCATGACCATCTTGGGCCAATAAAGTAAAAAAAATGTCCTTTCTGCTGAGCAGTGGCTGGAACATCCTTCTTCCTTAGAAGAATATCAGCCCATGGAAAAGTAAATTCACTCAGATATAACATTTCCAAGGGGGTGATTCTTCTCTCTCACTCTCAAAATGGGGGAAAGCTCTTTGCCAGTATGTAATTTCTTTCCTAATCACATTGCAGTGTCACATACCAGTGAGCTAAGGGCTCCCACAGCAGCGTTATTCTCCAGCATATGTGACTTTGTATAACATGTGCTTCGCTCGGCAGTCATCAGCAACAGAGAGCAGGAGCATACTTCTTCCTCTATGACATTATTAGGCATTAAGAGCACTACATAGCAGTGCATTTCAGCTTCTTTATTTCCTCCCAGTAAAAGCAGCTTGGCCACCTGGTGTGCTGCACACACAGTTAAATTCCAAATGTAATGTATTTTGTAGCGAAAGAGATTAGAAAGCTGCTGTAATGAATCTCATTACCAGTGTCTTTATATCCTCATCTAGTTGGAAGCAGAGATCATCCAGACCTTGGTAGTGTACGTATTTAAAAGAATATCATCTACCTCTCAACCCTGTCATTACAAGACAAATTGTTTCCTTTGGCCTGATGTTCCAGCCATGTTTTTCTCAGTCTTAAGACATGTTAGCAGCCAGATTTTCTCTGAAGGCCATATTTCTAAGTGCTCAGCACCCACAACTGGGCTAGATTGTTTTACAAGTGTTTGATTCCCATTTAGACACCTAAAATAAGAGCCAGATTTTCGGATACGCTTAAAAGCCTCCAAGATCTTCCAAAAATCTGGACCTAGAATTACTCCAGTAACTTGCCAAATTAGTGGAAATTAAAGTAGACAGCATCTCATCATGTTACTCTGCAATGATAAACAAGCAAATTTACTGTTGTATCCATTTCAAAGCCCCATCCCCCTTTTAAAGGCAGTTATTTGCTGGTCTATTCAAACACAGGACAACATTTACAACTGTGATTTCTGTGTTAAAAAAATCCAGATTTTCATATCATTCTTCATATGTTCTCAGAAAAAGAGAAAGATATAATTTAAGCTATATTCGGTCAGCATTCCAAGGCAGCTCATGTACAGGCAGAAGGATATGGCCAGGAAACTTCAACCCAGAAAATGAACATTGGGAAAATAACTGCAGCTGGTGGGTTAGAGGCTGGAGTCCTTTGCATCTTTGAAAGCTGAATGCACACATCCTCCCCTGGACCACACCTGGGTTATGGCAGACAGGCCTCTCTTCCTGACTTTCAAGTGTATGACTGGTCAAATATGTGTAATTACATCACTTTTTCACTCTGTAAGTGCTTCGTAAGGCTGCAACTGAAATGAAAGGACCACCCCTCCCTTTCAATTCCATCGCTGTGCTCTTCCCTGACCTAGCACTGGACAAATAGATGTGGGCCAAAACTGATTTTCCTCTCTCAGAAATGTTTCCAAAATTCCAAGAATTTTCATATGAGCCTGACAGAAAGCCTCCAGAATGAAAATTATGGAGAGATTCAATCACCAAGGAGTAGTTGTGCAGGAGAATTCTTTAACTAGCTCCAGCCAGAGTGAGGATTGCTCTGAGCTAAACTTCAGATTCTGCCAGAGCTTGCTCCTCTTCTGCACAAGTAACTTAATGTTTATTAGGCAAGCAAATAAGATTTACTAGCTATCATCTGGGTGGTTGTAATAAACAGAACATTTCAGTTTCAGTGAGACACATTCCCTTCTACTCCTTCCTCGGATGAACCTTCACATTTGCTGATTTATAAGCATTGAGATTTCAGATCAGCCAACTTCTGACTCGTGCTTCTATTTATCTATTTATTTACATAAACTTGTCTGATATGGCTGTTCTTGCATGTGCTGCACCACATCTCAATACAGATTAACTCCTTCATCTATTCCAAACACTTCAGTGCAAATACAGAAATTAAAGAAGAACATTTGAATTTATCCACAGTGGATCTTCTGACTGGATGAGAACACATTGTAAGTATCCTTTGTAAGCAAGTTTTGCCCGTTTTAGAGGTAAGTAATATATTTCAGTGTGAAAACATAGCAGATTGGGATGATAAAACTTGTCCTATGATCAAAACTCTGAAAAAAAGACCCGGTTTTAGTTCCCTGATCTGATGATACAAATTTTCTGTATGACCTTGGGCAAATTATTTAATGCTAGTTCCTCTGATGAAGATTTAGTCACCTCTTTCTTCCCACTCTGTCTGATGGCATGGTGTGGTCTCTTCCTATTTGTTACCATGCCAAAAAATTAAATTTATGACTTCTGCTCCACAGTGTTTAATAACAAAAGTATTTTAAGGAGAGCAGAGAAAAGGAGCCAGCCAAATGTGCATGCACCATTAAGAAAATCTCAGTCATTTCAGGTGACAGATTCAGTGCCAAGTAGTAACAATACTCACATACATATTCTAAAGAGAGCTTTCAGGTTTCCTCAACAGCCTGTTCCACCAAGGCTGGCTCTGGAGCACCACCCTGCAAACCCTGAGGGCAAAGATATGCTTTGCAGATTGTTTAGAGACTAGCAACTAGGGAGGAGATCTGCTGGAAGATGCAAGGGAAAAGCCAGGCAAGTGAAAATGCCATCATTTACAGATAAACAGAGAGTGCATTTTATTTTTGAATCCACGAGGTTTGGTAGGCACAACAAGTTACCCATTCCTGCTGCTATCCTTCATCTCTTGCTCCATTCTATCAGCATTGTAAGTCAGCGTATCTGGATGTGAAGCACTCCCCATCTGAATGGGCCATTCATCTTCTGACACCGAGCGGGCAGAGCATGTGAAATGTCGAGAGATTACACACTGCCAGAGTGAGAGATTCCTTGATGCAATTAAAGCGTGGAGAACACATAAATCCCGGGTTTAAATGACTCTATCCAAAGAGCCGCCACACACGGCCCCCTCCACCAACAGGGTGGGCTCAGCACCCCTGAAACCAGCCCTGAATCCAATGGAGAAGCTGGTGTTTGGACCATGGAGATGGAGGTTTCCAGCGTGCAGCCTTTCCTAACGGGCTGTGGTTGAGGAGACAGTGATGGGTTGCTCTGACAGGTGAGGCAGACCTGGTGAAATGGCCCAGGGAAGCAGAGTGAGGAGCAGAGGCGAGATGAAACAGCAGTATCTGAATAAAACTGATGTCAGGGAGGCGGTCATGCTGATATAATATCAGCAATGAGAGGGAGAATGTAAGAAAAAGTACATGGTAAATTAAGCACCAAGGCTGTTAAAGGTCCTGTTATTTTCCAGCTAGTTGCCTTCTGATTGTTCGTTAAAGTACAACATTCAGCCCTGAAAAACAGCCAGTGAAAGTTCACTCATTTTTCCTGTCGGCAAGTGGTCACAGGATCTGGAGACAACCTGCCTCCCCAGATCTTGACTCACTGCAGTGGTGCCCTGCCCATTAATATTCATATAAAAGCTAATGGTGCAGAATTGGGTGTTTGTGTCCTTCCTGGTGTTTCCTACACTTGAATGTGGGCAGCACTCCCATTTTTCACGGGACAGGCACATAACTTGGTGCTGTGCTCAAGCCCTCTCAGACGCAAGATGGGAACTCCTATTTTCCATTAAAAAACAAACCAAATAAAATTATTCATTCCTCGGAGCTGAGGACTAAAGCATGACCTCCACGTCAAAAACACTAGAGGACAAGGGAGAAGAATTGATTTCTGTTTGGTAGAAATCTTATGATTTTTAAGGCAGACTCCTGATCGTGGCAGTGCTGAGCGTGATGTTTTTAGCAATTTCTGAGTCATCAATCCTGGCTCTCCCGGCAGGAGAGGAAAAGAGATGCACAAACAGCAGCGTCCTAAAACACCATGTTTTCAGAAAAATGAAAGAAAAAGGAGTCTGTGGTGGCTTAGGGGAATTCTCATTAAAGCAGCCATCTCTTCCTCAGTCCTTAACCCCCTCAGTGCCCCTGGAAGCAGCCTTGGCTGCAGCCCCAGGATGAGCAGGGCATTGACTTCCCAGCTCCTCCCTGCCATGGGCCTGCAGGCAGGGAGATGGCCACTACAGCAGGCTCAGCAGGGCACTGCCGGGCCCCTTGTGCTGCCCACATCTGGCACCAGGGACGGCCACTCAAAACCCTGCCAGGCTGACTGTGACCCGGGGCCTTACAGGGAAGGCTAAAATCCCTGACTCCACTCCCATCCCCACCACCAGTAAACATGTGACCACGGCAAAGCTGACTTTCCTAAACATGCCAAACTCCCGCGACTCCCGCCTTGCTCTGCAGGAGCTGTCAGCAGCTATACCCGATGTGCAAAGGCTGCAGAGGCTTCACCACTGCATGCCCAGAGAGGTGCTGAGGGTGCAGGATGCTCCCCACGCAGGCGGGGTCTCTATCAGCACCCACAGCGGGGCTCTCTCCGGGAAGGGACCTGCCGTGGCTTGCAGACATGAGCCTGCCCCTTTGTGTGCCACCCCTGAAGGGCTGTGACACCCTCCCCCAGCGCTGTTCCCGGCCACAGGAATGAAGTGAAAGCAGCACCGTGGCTGAGCGCCGGTCCCAAACGCCCGGATCCCGCCGCGTGGGCACGGCGAGACGAGCTCGCCGCCTCCCAGAACGTCGGCGGGCGGCACTTTCCTCTCCCTGCAGATATCACTCCGTCTCCGAGGACGGCGAGGGGGAGAAACAAACAGCTAGAGATGCAGGCTGGCTGAAGGTACGCTGAAGTGCCCCGTGCTAGCCTTGAAATGCGGGGCACCGCCGTCCTCGTTCGTGCCTGGCAGCGAATCTCTGCCGCGTTTGCCCCTGCTCGTCGCACTCGCAGCGGGGACTTTTGGGGCAGGGACCTGCTCCCGGGTTGGCGTTGATTCATCTGCCGCGCAGCGTCGCGGGGCTGCGGTAGCTGGCAGGAAGCTCCCACACTGATTTTGTCAAGAGCGCCGGGCAATAATGGAACGACACCTCGCCATGTTTGCAAACAAACACTGCCTCCTTTCCTGTTTAACACCATCTGCCACCCAACCCAATTTCCCTGCCCCCACCCCTTCCCAAAAATGACAGCCAGAGACAACTCCAAAAAGCAGCTGCTAAGCCAAACCGTGCTCTTTTGTGCTCAGTTTTGAGAGGTGCTGGCAAGGAGTCTGCGGTCCCACGCACGGCACACACCTCGCTGCACGCTCACGGCTGAGCGGCCGACTGGGATGGGGGTTTATTTATTTCTTTTCTTTTCCAGACACAAACTAGTTCAATGTGGGTTTGCTTTTGGGCTCTTCCACTGCATGACCTTTCCTGACCTCTCTGCTCTGCGGGAGGAGCTGGTGTGGACATGGGAAGGAAAGGAAGAAGAGACTACACTCCCCATCTCCATCAGCAGATTAGTGCAGCTTTTCCTTTCAGGGGTCCTTGTATCCTTCTCTAAGAGCACTTGTAGGCTCCAAACGTGGGCTGATCAGGTTAAGGCACGTATCTGGCACCCACACAATCGCAAACATTTGTTGACTGATGTGCCTCCAGGGAGCCGATAAAAGGCTTCCAGACTAGCCCAGCTTTTCTCATATGCTCTCCTTAAAACAAAGAAGAGGGAGTAAAAGGGAATAACTTCATATAACCAAGGAACAAGTTTACCCAAAAAGGATCAGGCTCCTCAGGGCTTCAATGAAGGTGGGGGAAAAAAATGATTCCTTGAGCAAAGAGACTGTTTGGTTGGAGAAAACCGAACACTGCTCACAGCGCTGCAGGTGGGAGCCTGCTGCCTTATTTATCACAGTGCTGCAGAAAAGAGACGATGAGGGTGTTGCATTCCATAATGCCCTGGTTAAGATATTAACACTTCTGTGACATCTATCTCTCCATTGCATTAACAACCAAGATGATTAACTAGAGTTCATATGCATTGCATTAAAAAACAGAGACTCTTTCACGTCACTTATTTCATACCTGTTCCCTGTGGCGCCCATGTCCTCTCCTTCACATGGCAGAGGTGTCCCCATTTAACAGCCAAGGAGTTGAGATGGTTCCTTCACCCTGGGCCCAAGTGGTGCACACATAACTCATGGCCTGAGCTCCTTCATGGAAGAGGAGCCAAAGCTGCAATATTTAAACATCACCTGGTAGACACTGTTGTTATATGGTCTTAAGCCTCAGACAGCACTTGGAATCAGAATCATCAGATGGTTTGGGTTGGAAGGGACCTTAAAGACCATGTTGTTCCAAACCCCTGCCATGGGCAGGGACACCTTCCACTAGACCAGGTTTCTCCAAGCCCTAACCAACCTGGCCTTGCTCAGAAAGTCTGCAATATTTCCACAATCATCACTCTTCAACCTCTACAATCCCTACTGGTTGTTTCTGTGTAGCTGCAACTGGTTTGCTCTCTCTGAACTAGCAGTGGAGACCACTGAGGTCACCATGAACATGCTTGTTCTGTGGGTGTGTATGTCCCACAGCACAAATTTTTAAATCACCAGAGATCAATCCTACACGCTGAGCATCCCAGTGGTGCTGGGGAGGGACAGGAGGAGAGAGTTCCTTGCAAGAAACCACTCTGATGGACTTCTCAGGTCCTCATCACCTTTGAAAATATTTTAGACAAAAATACTTGATGCATTTGATACAATTCTTGGTCCCTGAGTGTAAAACAGTGTGCACTGTGCACAGAGGATGTGATGTGTCCAAGCTACCCCTTCCCTGGGCTGGGGTAGGAGATGTCCTCGTTTTTTTGAGTGACTCCATGTCTGCAGTTGTTGGTAGAGGAAGGATGTCTACATTAGCCTTCACCTTACAGACTATTTCCTTTTTTGGGTGCACTGGCCAGCCTGCCTTTTTCCATGGAAGGATCCTTTCAGCAGGCTATGATCTGCCAGAAAAATAAAGCACTTCCCATCTAGACAGAGATGATGATGTTTTATTCCCAGCACAACAACTTAGCTTTCTTTTATCAGCTAATTTAGTCTTTTCTGCCCTAGTCACTGACCTGAAGATGAAGCCATCTGTCCACCCTCCAGTCGCCTTCACATTATGTACCAAAATGTCACAGGATGTGGCACTGATGATCTTTAAGACGGTCCAAATGGAAAGCACTTGCCATGACCTCATGGCTTTTTAGATTTCTCATGATCCTCTCTGACTTTTTCCACTGGTACCAAGTCACCTCAGGTTTTCATGTGATAACTCTAAAGGAATTTAAATATTTGAGAGCAACTGTCATAATCATTTTTTTTAACTATGTTTCTTAAGTTAGTTGCCTCTGAGGTGGCTGGCCTATTTAAAGGCCACAAGTGAACACCATAAGGTAAATCCTCTCCCTGCCCACCAGGTACTCCAGGTACTACACTTTGGATCTTACAACACTTCTGGTTTTACGAGAGAACAGACACTTGGTTATGAAGTCATGCTGCCCTCAGTTACTGAAATAACTTCTCTTGCACTTGAGGCCACCATCTATTCTTGCTGTAAAACACAGGCTGCCTTTCAGTGAAGTTTCTTTTGCTCTTTGATGCTCTCTGGGGCTTCGCATTGTCTATTTTGTTCTCCTGGTAATCAGATCCTCGCTGTGTTCATCTGTCACTGTGTGCAGAGATTGCTGCTGTGCACCCACTCCACTAAGCTCTCCATCCCCTTGCCCTGCCCTGACAGCCTGTGTCCAAGGGACAGGATGCTTGTTTCCTCCAGAGTCTTGATTCCATGTGGCTTCGTGCTCAGTTGCAGCAGTGGAAACTTTTTTTTCCTGATTCAAACAGAGGGACTCAGAGTGCAATCAATGCAGGCAGATAAGAACAGCTGTGAATGATGCCCTCCTTCACCACCCCTCCTCAATCCTCCCTCCAAGGGCATGGGGAGCTAACCCTACCAGCAGCTATTTCAGCATGAGCCCATGCTCTCCATAAATCCCCGTTATTCTCCCTTCTAGATGTCCTAACCCTTTATATGCACGTGTATGTGTTTTCACAGAGAAATTGTGTATCTGCAGGCTCTATTTGACATTTCCCTTTTAATTCTTGCAAACAATATCTATCTGACAGGTTTTGGGTTTGGCCTAGGTATTTAGGACGAATCCGTATTTCATCTCTGCATTTGTGTTTTAGAGAAACAAACCATGAGTCTGTCACCAGAAGGAGTCCTCCAAAGCCAGCCCACATATCAGTGTGCCACTCAGCAGTGGGTTCAGTCCTCTTTTGTCCTTTGGGGTATAAATTTATTGATGGGTGTTGGATGTGCTTCTGTGGAAACTGACAGGCAGTTCAACTCTACTTTTACGGCCATAAAGTCCATCATTGCCTTTTAGAAAGCAGATATTTCTTGCATCTTCCACCACCTCAAAATAAAACCCTCCCCCTGCTGCCTTCCTTTACCTCTGGATGAAATAGTGGATTTCAGAGGTTGTTTTTGTAAGCTGCCATTGCTTTTTTTGTCTGCACATCCCATCTTGAGGCATAGATGATCTGAGCTAGCTCATATGCGAGTTTTGCTACAAAACAAGCTGTTCTTTCATTGAGTTTTTCCATTTTATGGTTGGTCAGTTCAGTTGATTCGGGTATTTGTAAATACTTGGTATTTCAGCCTTTCAGTTTCCTCCATTGCCGCTGCCGACAGCGCTGTTCTGGGCCAGGTGAAGATCTTCTCCACCAGCAATCAGCGATGGTTTATGGCACTCGTAATGATGAAATTCCATCTGTCTCACAGCAGATCCCTCAGGAGGTTGCTAATCAAACAACATTCAATTAGCCCCTCCAGCTCTGCCACATATTCAGCTACATCATCTCCTCATCCTATGAAACTCAAAGGAGACGACCAAATTGCTTGGCTGTGGTGCACAATGCTCTATTACATCTTCTGCAGCTTTTCCAAGCATTTATCTCCTCTTTTCTGAGGTTGTAACAAACTCCTCAAAGGTGAGTACGTTTAATTGCTACAGAAATCAATTTCTCTTGGTGCCTTTTGGTTCTTATCTATAATCTGTTCTGAAAGAAAATAGTGGCCCTACTGTCCACTATATTGCTTGCAGTCCTCATTTTCTTCCTTAAGGACTTCAACTTGTTCAAGGAGTTTTCAGTTCCAGTTTTTTTTTTCTTTTTTACAAAGAACTTTTCAGGCTGCAGCAAACTCTTTACTCAAACTGGGAACTTGTTGCTTTGTTTTGTTTAACTGCTTTGTGAACTTCTGCTCACAAAACTAGGAGAAATAGGGCTGGATACCAAAAGCACCAAGCAGCTCTGCTTAAACCCTTTTATCTTTGTTAACATAACCTTCACTGTTGTCCCCAGAGATCTAGCAGCGTGATTTTAGTAAGGAGACTCAGAAATGTGTGAGGTAGAATTGAGTCCTTTAGCAGCACTGGGGCAGAGGGACATCGATTTTGGGGACCTACAGCCACACTCTGCCTGAATAATGGACAGACAACATGTGTTATTTAGGATGTCAATTGAATGTCTTCTAGGTCATTTGGTTTGAATTAGTAAAAAAGACATTTGTCTGAATTGCTGTAATTGATGAGGGCTGAAAAGCCACGATAAGATCTGGAGTTAGGGCATATAACCTAGGCTCTTCCCCACAGCTGTGCTGGATTTTAACAGGACTTTTTCAAGTCTGTTAAGTGAGCACGATGGAGCCAACACAATGGAGAGATATGTTCTTCCCACCCATCCAGAAAAGCCCTACAAAAAATTGGCTAACAACAGAATTTGTGTGCAAACTTTTGAATAGAGTTTTTCCAAGCCTGGAGAAAAAGGTCAGAACATCCCCAGACACTTGGGGCTATCTTTTATTTTACACAAACCTGTTCACCCATCACTGGTCTCAGGGAATGACCTTCCATAACCTACATGCTGAGTTTGGTTTGGAAGCAATGTCCCTTGAAAGGAGCTTCACAAGCATCTTTCCTGTCTTGCATGAAGTAGCAGCAATGGCATGGCTCTGGCTGGCAGCAGGAGGTGGGCAAATTGGATTGCATGTCACAAAAAACACTTGATCTTCAGCAGGGGCTTATCTTGTGTTGCACATCATTATCAATAAGAGGAAATATCAGGAAATACTCAGGACTGTGTGCCTTGTCTAGACAGCAGACTACTCTTAAAGGTTTGGAGGGTAAAGTGTGGTGTTGGAGTTCCTTTTTGGTACAGCCTCTGTTTTTAATGGCAGACAAGGATGGACAGATCTAACGAAGTGTGGAAGTGGGATCAGGCAGAGCAGGGTCCCTCGTACTCCCCTGCTGAGGGCTTCTGTGCTCTTGATCAGTGACATATTTTCTCCGTGGCCCAGGCTGCCGTGGAAAACACGGACATGGTATTTCCCTCCTCCAATGTCTTCCTTTCATGTTCAGCTTAAAGCACATCAGGCAGTGGTCTACTTCTTACCTTGTTTTTGCTGTGCTGCCATCACTGCAGAGCCTTGTCTCACTTCAGCTGTCTAGACATGACCACAGTGCAAATATTAAGCAGCCCTGACAGCTGAAACCCTGCTTCCATCTTATTTCCTTAGATGTCAGCAAATAATATCATTGCATCAGGGATGATACAGCATGGCCCAACATAACAGAAGTGACACAACATGCTGAAACCAAGACATGACAAAAATTCCAGGTATACACATATCCACTCCTGAACCTCTTTGCAGCGGGCAGGGAGAGACAGGAGTAGACCCTGCGAAGCACATCACACTTTGCAGGAGTTTCACAGCTTCCAGCACGTGAACCAGCAGAAACTGCAGCTTGGCTGGGTTTTGCCTTCATCGTTAAACTGCTCTGAGGAAGAGAACAGCACCAGACATCAGGTTGTTAGACAGAAGGAAATATTAAGCTTTATTTCTAGGTCATCATTTCCAGCTGAGTCTTGTGTAGCTTAGTTGGTAAGAGCCATTGTCACTTGGCTTCCATTGTGAATTGAACAACAGTAGACTTTGCCGCCACCAGAGAGGCTTGATGGCTGAGGGAGAATGGCAGGGCAGGACTTACAGACCCTGGTGCATCCATACTGAGGTGGTGATGGCTAAACTGCTCTCGGTGCTACCAAGAGCTACACAAAAACAGACTTAGAGCTCAGTAATTCCTCTTTCAAATCTGTTCTGCCCTTTGCCCAGGTCCTCTCTGATGTGTGTGTACCCAACAGGGGTGAGGAGCCAGGTTCTCAGCATCCCCACCTCCTCCCAGGCAGCCTGTGCTGCTGCCAGCAATAGCATCCCCCCTGCTGCTGAGGCTATTTTTCTTCTGTGGATCAATAGAGAACTTCAGCTCTGTCTCATCCCAACTGCACTAAACAAGTGGCACTTCAATACCACAATGACAGCTTCCTAAAATACTCCAAGACAGATAGTCAGGGAAAGCCCCATGGGTTAGACTGGAGTGGGGCAGAGGGATGACACCCATCCAAAACACTAAACTTTCCTCAAGGCTGACCTGCCCCTGCCCCAGCCCCAGCCCCGGAAATGAAGAGTTTTCCTCTGCCACAGGGTTGTAGCCTTTGCCATGTGCAAGGCGCAAGCAAGTGGTCAAGGCAGAATTCTGTTTCTTGTCCCCTCAATCAGCACCTCAAAAGCTGAAGGTAAATCCTTGTGCATGCAGCAGGCAGGAAAGAAGTCTTTCAGACAGCCTTGCATCTGCAAACCCTCTGCTAAACGCAGACTTTCTGTCATAGAGAGCTCCTCCTTGAAAAGAAATGTGCCCATGACCATTTTGGAGCAATCTGACCTTTTTCATGGAGATATATGCCTCCCTGTCAATGGCTCATAAATGGATGAACAGCTCAGCTCTTTTTAATAGAGTTAGGCACAGGGTAATAATAGACTTGTGCAGCTCTCTCTCTTTGCTTAATTCATCTTTCTACAAATCATTAACATTGTTGGAATAACTGCTATCATTAGCTTGGATTCCTCCTCACAGCAGCCGACGGCAGCATTGCGGTGAACAGCTCGTGGAAAATGGGGTTTCCCGCTCCTGTTTGCACAACAGAGACTCAGGGCAGGGCCTTTCATTCTCCTATCAAAGGAGGAAAGGTGCTGAATAAAGCAGACTGAACTCCTTTCCTCCTCCACCAAAGAGCAGATCACAGGGATAAGAGGAGACAGAGCGTGGCTTCAGCTGAGGCTCTCAGCTCAGAGTCTGTAGCACAGATAAAAGCCATGGAAGCCTCTCCTACACCTTCTAACCCATGCAAATGATCCTGTGGTCTCCACATGCAAGCAAATGATGCCTTCCTGCTGCCACAGTTGCTGTGAGGGTGATGCTCAACAACCAATAATGGTAAAATTTCTCCGCTTGCTCTTATTTTCATAATTTCTGAGCCAAGACCCAAGTGCCTACAGGCTTCAGGGTACAGCATAGCCACAACAGTGATGTCCCTGTACAGCATCTAGCAGGTTTAATGCCAGGGTGATATTCCTTTTGAAGTGTTGGCAGCTGCTGGAAGCTGAACAGAGCCTCGCTGCTGTGTGGCCTGGTGAATCCAGCGCTGGGCTGAGCTGAATTCACAGCGGGCATAGCCTGGTGCTGGATCAAAGCAGCCTGTTCCTGGCACTTGTCTGGGCAACCTGCCCGCCTGCATGGTGGAGGGAGCTCTGCTTGTTGCTGCTGCCAGCCACAGGGACATCATGGAGAAGGAAGTAAAAACCTCTGGGTGCATTTCTTGGCATGTGCTTTGGTTCATCAGCAAAACAACCCAAAGCCCAATCCTGTGGTTCATCAGTCCCCAAATCATTAAATAAGTCCACAGCAGTGGATGGGGCTCAGCCCTCAAGAGCTCTGGGCCTGATCCCACGGTTGGAATCTGCACATGTATCTGATTAGCATTGTGGGATCATCCTTTAATTAAATTTACTGTGTTTGGTTTATGAGCACAGCGGTCTGGACTTGATGACAGCAGTACACAGGATGGGGTCCGTGGCTATTTATGCGTGTTGGGGCGCGATGCACGCTCTCTTTTCGTGTGCACAGCCCTAAATGATATCCCTGGGATTGCACATGTGCAACCAAGAACAGCAATTGGCCTGGGCTCGGCAGCGTTGTGTGACTCTTCCAGTAATCTGAAATGGTCATTTCCTAGCAGTCTGTTTGTTTCTGTGTCAAGGGAAATAATCTAATTTGAGCGCTGTAAAATTTACAATTATTGTGCAACAATTTTAACAAGGCAGAGTAGAGGTGGGGGATATCAGGAGAACGTTGGGATAAATTGATGCAGTGTGAAGGTGAAAGCAAGGCAAAGCTTCTCCCCGGAAACCAAAATCTACCACTCCCTTAACAGTGCTGCCATCTGCAATTAATGAAGGCGCATGAGTGAACCCAGTCCTCTCATATACCATGAGCAGAGTTATGCAGAGATGGGAGACCTGTAAAGCACATGGTTTAAAGGCATCCACATCCTCACAAAGCAAGCTGAGCTGGAGTTTGCTGCTCTGACACAACTTTTTCCAGTGAAGTGTCTGCGCCAGATTACGTGTACTATCAAACCTGCTCAGACCACTGGGAGTCAAAGCGCCCTGGGCCAGGTTTGTGCACATTGTGTTCTCTTATAAAAGATCTCTGTGGTGAGTCCTGTCTCTCCTGCATTCAGCCTATTCCAGTATTATAAATTTTCAGTCCAGTGGTTCTAGTTTGGCGATGGTGCAGAATTGAGGCCATTTTCAGGTCTGTACTGGGACTGACTCAGAGAGCAGAACCCACCCAGCCATTAGCACCAACTGGTGCAAGGCATAGTCCTTGGACTGGGGCTTGTAGGGGCTTCCCTGGTACCAGTGTAAATGAATACCCTCCAGATATTGCTCACAGGGAAGCATCCAAGGATCTAGACAAGATTTTGACTCTGTGTTCATAAAGTTCTACTCTGCTCATTGCTTCGTGTGCATAAAGCCCGGCAGTCCTGTTGTATTTAGTTGAAGGAGAGAAGCTGCTATGGAGGTAGCAGCACAGCCCAAAAGGCCTCCTGTGCTCCTTTGGGGTGGAATGCCAACCTGCAGATCCCTCTGGTGTGGGGTAACACAACAGTCCCACCTCAGTGAATAGTCCTTGTGACAGGCAGCTGGGATGAGAAAAGAATGGACTGCTGTGTCCTTGGCAAGATGGGAAAACCTCACTGTCAGGGGACTTGACTGGTTCTTCTTGCTGCTGTTGGGTCCAGTGAAAGCACTGCAGAGGGGGTGACTTGCACCAGTGCCTCCCAGAGTTTTCAGGGAGCCAGTACCATGGCACCTGTTCCTATTTTCCTCTGAGAAGGAGTTTTGCTGGCTGTGTTTCTAAGAGAAGAGCTCTGCATTCTTTGTCATCATTGAACCGCAGTTATACGTGTACCACATGGGCAAAGACCATGAGCACTGACCAAGAGATCCCAGGGTAAGGGATTTCATTGCTGTTGGCAGGATGATGAAGGAGAGGATGGGGTTGCCTGCACAGGGGATTGAATGGTCCTGCTCGTGTTTCCCCCGTAACATAGTGTACTCACAACACTGGGAAGAGTCTTCTCTCTGTTCTGGCATCGTCCATATCTTACAAACAACTTGACCAAGTGCATCTTTCTCTAATCATGCAAATCAATCCCTCTCCACTGCCTGGGCTGTGTTCATGGTGGCCATTATCCCGTTCCTCCTGTCCCCCTCTGGTGTCAGACAAAAGGGGAACCACGTCTCGACCACAACTGGGGTTTTGTGTCTTGTTTGAAGCACTCCCCAAGAGGACACTTCATGTTTCTGTCTGAGCCACTTTATTTCCATCACAAAAGCAGCACTCCAGCTAATGCACAGCGAGAGCCCTAGAGGGAAGTTCTTCAGGAGGAGGTATGAGCCAATATGCAAAGTGGTTAATGAGCTTGTCACAGGCAGCAGTGCGTTGAGTTACCACTACCCGAAGTGGCTAGAGCCAAGCAAACAGTCCTCTTCTCCAGCACCTTCAAGCCTCTCTCTGCCCCAGGGCCAGGAGCACTGAGATCAGGCAGGACCAAAGGGAAAATTACATCTCATAAGCTAGAGGCAAGCTAGATCATTGAAATAATTGTCCCTAATGCTCAGAGGCAGAAGTAGGAGAAAAACCTCAGAACATGTTACACCTCCCTCTGCAAGGTCAAGCCACTCACATTGGTGCTTATGTAGTCTCATCCAAAGCATCTGGAATGAAGAAAACAAGCCCCAAAGAACAGGAAAATGGGGGTGTAAAAGATAAAAATCAGCTTTGGGAGGAGGAGATGGAGAGCCAGAAACAGCTCCTCCATTCCTGTTTTGGGCAGTCTAGCTTAAGGTAACACTCTTCCCTTAATAGTAGCAGGTTGGCAAGTACTGTACGACTTTTAACAGATATCACATAGCTCACAGGATAAATGCAAAATTCTGCAGGAGAATGGCACTTGGCACCGTGTGTAATCCAGCAGTGCTGCACCAAGGAAACGATGGCATCTTGACCAAGGCTGAGAGCTCGGAAGGATGCAGAAAAGGGAAAAGGCATTTAAACACACCTCAGACTATCCAGATGTGCCATAGATTCAATCAAGGCACAGATTTTGGATTTGAGTGCAGCAGAACGGAAAGACAAACCTGTCAGGGCACTTGGCAATGTCTAACCAAGGAAACTGAGGTGTGAACATGGTAGGAGAAAAGTCATCTTCTGGCTGCCACAAGGCTCTTCAGCTGTCCCCTGGTGGTGGCCACTGGCTGCTGTCCTGGGCTGGTAGAGCCTCGTTTCACCATAATTTCCCCACGGGGGTTAGTGCGTTATAAACCTCAATAATAAACAGAAGACAGTGCCACTGGGGCCATGAACCACAAGGGGCCATGAACCACAAGGGGCCATGAACCAGAGGCCAAGTGTCACTTTTAAGAAGGAGCCTGGAAAGCAGATCTGGTCTATGGGTTCATGTTTTCAGAACACTTTAGTGTTACAACACTGAGACAAATCATCTGTCAGCCCTAAGAAGTGCATGATGTTGAGATGAAATAGATACGGGAACAGGAGGCTCTTGACATTTGCAAATATGCATTTCCACAAAGAAAACAAACACTAAAAGAAAGGAAAATATAAAATACAAAGCAATCATCTCACCAGCTCCAAGTACTGGGGGAAAATGAAAGGGAAAATTTCCACCCAACCTACTTAGAGTGTGATGAAAATGCAAAATTCACACAAGGCTCTTTTTCCTCACTTCAAAACCCACAGGGTCTCTTGACCCAGGTCAGCATTCCTCTGCTTTACACACTCAACCTGATCATTCACCTGGTGGTTACAGCACAGGGATGAACTGTGAGAGCTTCTGTTGCAGCAGTATGAGTAGATACACCGTGTACCTTCATCTTTCCTCATTTGCTTCCCTTCATAAGTAAATATAGCTGAGAAAATAGTCACTGCTCAAAGGGTGTGAGGGGTAGGATCTTGACCTTTTAATGTTGTTAATGTACAACGAGACTAAATCAAGGACCCCGTCAGCACCATGCTAATTTCAACACATCATTCTTTCTGGGCCTTCAATCTCCTTCCCCACAGAAATGATAAGTCATGGAAACATGTAAGAGATGGACTTGAGGCAAGGAACAAGGACAGGACAAATCATGCTAATTTAATTTACTTGCTTAATTACATTTCATATCTCATTTATTTGAGATATACAGATGAGCAAAATTCATACGGACACAGATATTGAAAAGCCAAAAATAAAGCCATGAGCAGTTTCATCTTTGAGTTGTGCAGAAAATGAAAGTGAGAAAAGGAGAGAGAGAATGTGTTAGCTAGCAGATGCTGCAAGAGGACAGGGAAAATACAGTTTGTTCTTCCTGTAATGTCTCTGACCTCATCTTTCCCTTTTACACACTATTCCATAATTATTTTTGTCTTCTTGGTTCTATTGCTACATTTTCCCATTCTTGTTTTTGTTTTGCTTCAGAATCCAACCTTCTTTGAAAGGATGTTCCCAGGGCCACATTCTTCTGATAGTCATTGAAATACTTCTAGTGGATGACCAAAGGAGATTATAAATGACTTTGAGTTACTTAATCTACAACTCAAATTCATCAAAAGTAGAGTTTCTCTGACTTACACATGTGATCCTAAGAAAAAAGTTCCAACAAGCAGGATTTCCTAATTTTAATTCCTGAAATGAATGGTACAAAAAACCCCCAGGGATCTGCCAGTTCTGTGCCACCTAGAGCTTCAAATCCTAATTTTATTGCTGTGTTGTATTTCGAGAGCAGCTGGGAACAGTTGAGAATCTGGGCCTCTATCTTCACACATCCAAATCTGTCTTTAAATCTCACTTCTTCAAACAATCTCTCCTTACTTTTTTCAGCGCTGACAAGTTCCAGGTGCCCCCATACTCTTCTCCGATGCCTGCTTATCATCTTAATTGTTGTTCTTACTTTGGAAATGGACTAATCCTCATTTACAGCCACACAGAGCAATAAACACGGCCATAAAATTATGTTTTTCAAGCTATCAGCCAGTGGCCAGATGTGAAGCTTCACAGATGTAGACTGGCACATTATTTCAGCTCCATGAAGTCCTGCACTCTTGCAGAACCACAAAATTGTCACCTGGAGGAGTCTCCAGTGCTCACGACTATTAAGAAAAGCCTGGATAAAGCAGTGGCAGGTTCACCCAGGTCATAAGCCTGGACAAGCAGATAGCAGCATGCCTGAAACCTCATAAGGCCTTCTGTCCCTCCTCTGCCACCAATGACGCAGAGCCTCCCCTGTCTGACAAGAGAGGTACAGCCTTCCTGCCTTCCACTGCCTCCTCCTGACTTTCACAGATCACATCTCCATGTTTGCTTCATCCCCACATATGAATCCTACAATCAGCATCCACGCCTGATCTACCAAAAAAAACCCCAAAACCTTTAGATCATTCAGTCTAGTCTGGGGCACTTCTTCGTCTAATTATGAGTGTAACAGAGTTCAGATGCACTCATCTCACATGAGCTGTGAGATGCCAGTGGCTCTAGCACTGGCCTATTTTATTTATAAGCACAGATGTAAGCATTATGTCTTTAGTCATTGTGTTCTTTGCTTCTCTGCATCTCAACCAATCCCATCCAAAATTCTTCATCCACACAGCTCCCAGCAATGCCTTACACTGAGACAAGTCACACTTGATGTTGCCTCAAAATACAGGAAGCAAAAGTAGCGCTTTATTACCAAGTTACTGAAGAACAGAAGTCAACAAATGAAAGAATTAACTCACAAGAATCGTCTCACATCAGGATGTGATCACAGTTCTCAAGGAAGTGAGCAACAAATTGTAAATCATCATCTTTGGCCTGGGCTAACACTGTTTGCTCCAGTCACCACTTGACAACCATCTGAGAGATCCGTGTCCAAAGGCTGGTGGGAGAGATTCAGCTGACCCAGTGCTTGCACTGGCACTGTGAAAGTCTCCGCTGGAGCTGAACAACCTGACTCTGTATCCCTGCAGAGAAGCAGACACTTGTGTTGTGCAGTTCACCTCATCCTAAACCACGTGGCTCTAGGGTCAGATAATCACACCCATTTCTACACTGGCTGTAAAAGAAGCCATTTGTGGCACCTTCAGTGCCCACCTCTGCTCTGCTCTGACCATCATGCCAACACCCAGGCCAGGCAAATTCCCTGAAATATGGGATTGGTGCCTTCAAGCACGCTCTGTAGCAAACACCCTAGTATTTATCTTCAGGTAGGACTGTGTTGGGAAATTATTTGGCATTTCCCCAGCAGGCTCTTGAACACACAGAATTCACAGATGTATTGAATTTAGCTTTTTCCTGTCCAGGTCTAGCACCATTAAACACACTGAGAAGACTTTCAGTACCATCCAAAAGGAAACTATATCCTTAGAAATGGTCCTCACACAGTTTAATCTGAATCAGACACATTCTGGACTATATAAATATCATCGTTATGCCTCATTCCTATAAAAACAATAAGTATTGAGAGCTTTGTTGCTTGCCTAGGAGGCAAAGCTGGTGCCAGGCAGCACCAGGCAGGCTGCCAGGCAGGAGGTGGACGTGGTTACAGAAACAGTCTTTTCTAGATCTGGCCTCTGAGTCTGGTGAAAAAGGCTTCTGTGAGTGAAGGAGGTTTTCACACAAGTTGCACATGAAAGGCAGGCAGATGCAAAGGGAGGCTGAATGCTGCACTGATCTCACAGCTTGGGTGCGCTACAGGGGCAAACTCTATGACTCTTTACTTAAAATGAGGGGAACCACATTAATTTTCAACTCTAATTATGCCTCCCTATCCTCACTTACAGAAGAGTTTTGATTTTTCAACAGAAATTTAGATATTCCACAAATTCTTCAGAAATTTGTCGTTTTTCATCTAGAAGTGCTGCAGAGTTCCCTGAAGCTGTCGTTGATTTATTCCATGCTCCTATCACCATCATCATTACCTACAGACCACCTGGATTACATCCTGTGTGACAAATGTCAGCTATCTTTTGGGAACCCTTGTTTGCAGCATTAAAGGACAACACAACAGGAACTCGGGCCTTAGAGGGCAGTAGATGAAGTAATTTCCACACGTCTCTGTAGTTTTTACTCTTCTGCCAGTGACTTTTTTGTGTTTGGCTATTTGAAAGCAAGAGGTGCTTGTCATGTTAAGTAATAAAAGTTTTGGGAGACCTCTAAAATGTCTTTCTTCCCACCTCACCCCCAGCACCCATCTGGAAACCCTGACCTGCTGTATCTCTGAACAACTGCATCCTTACATGCAGCACGTGGTGAAAGGGTGGTTAGAGCTGTTGCTGCTCCCTGGGTAAAGCTCATAGTCAGGCACAGGAGTCCTCAACCCCATTTTACAGATGTTTAGAAACAGGTATTTTATTTTACAGAAATTTACACTATAAATGATCAGGTCATACTTGCCAGTAAGCACTTAGGAACTATAATCCTGTGCTCTGGCAGAACGGGAAAGCCAACCAAGCTACATTTACAGTATTTCCTTCCTATCATACATATTTCAGCCATAGTAAAAAAAAAAAAAAAAAAAAAAAGGTCATCAAAACACAGCCAAGTTGTAAAATCTGACCATCTGCAGGGTGGTTGGTGGAAAACCATTTTTACTTTGCCTTGAGAGGCATTTTTCCAAAGCTGTCTAACAGCTACCACCAAAGACCACTAGATTATTTACTAGTCCAACATCTGTCAAGAAATAATTAGGTTGTTAAAGGGAGATTGTTAGTTACCAGCATTAGGTGTCCATTAACATTAATTGAACGCCTCAGAATTATTTAGGAGCAAAGTCTGGCCCCATTGAAGTTAATGGGAGCCTTTCAATTAACTCTTGACTGACTTGATGGATTTGACTCCTGGCAGATAGAAAAGTGATGGGTTTCTTTTCAAGCCATAGATCCATGAGTGGCAACATCTGCTGCAGGGATATTGTCTCAGAGAGGCTACACATTGAGGAAGTATTCGAAACAACCCATCCACTTTGGGTTACTCAGTAAAATCTCATCTCCCCCGACAAAGTGCTCGCCTTTCATGTTTCCTCTCTGCTTGAACTGGAGATACACACTGGAGCATGGTGGTGCTTGCTTCTAAGTCAGCCTATACATTCCCCACACTCATATCAGCACAGGCATCCACATCATGTTTTAAAGATTTAGTTTTTAAATCCATCAGCCTGAACCCAGGGCAATCCTTGGGGAGTATGCATCACAGCATTCAGAGGACGGTTCAAGGTGTAAGTCAGATCAGCCTGCAAGGTGCCTTAGTCCACCCTGTCCTTCATCAGGATATTCTCCAGTTTGAGCTGATGTGGTTCTGGTCTAACGCAAGTTTCTGGTCTGCTAACAAAAGTTTCTGTGGTGATTTTGGGATATCAGGGATCAGCTCCTCTGCAACAGTGGGGTAAATGGAAAGGTGGCTCTCGCACAGCTGAATTTCAGCCCATCACCCACAGTCCTGAAGCTTAGAACAAGCACACCTTCACAGCCACAGGTGTCTGAAAGAGAGCAATGAAATCATTGGTGGGTAATTAGCATTGCTGATATTTATACCATTAAGGATCCAGGGAGAAGTGAAACAAGGGTGTGCCATATATTCGCTGATTGGAGATGATTATGTTACTGCTGATGCTGAGATTTCAGTGTAATAATTTGCCCTCACAGTGTAGTCCACAGGGACAGGTTTGATTTGATCTTCTGGTTGAGAAGACAGGGTCTTACCTCAATGTCACCTGCAGCATGGAACAATAGACTTTCCAAATGGAAAATGTTGGTTTTGCACTAATGCATGAATACAGATTTCTGGACTTCGCTGCTAGGTTAGGAGTTAAACTTTTAGTTATCAGATCCCTTGTGTGATATAAACCATCATTATGAGATACATTTTCTTTCCATTATGCTGTAATAAAACCCTCCTGCTTATAATATAAATATATACATTTCCTCCGAGGCATCCTATTTGCTAAAGAACATCATGGAAATCTAATCTCCTTTTAATCAATAAAACACCAAATGATGTTTCTATTTAATGCAAACTTTGCTTCTTACCATGTAATGAACCTGTTTCTATTAAGAACACAGCCATTAATGGAATAAGTAATGCATTACTACTATTCCAGTGCTACAGTCAGGTTTCTCTTAGTATTTCCATTATAAACTCAACTATTTAAGAGTCTGCAATTTTCTGAGCTGGTTTGCCTGTAAAATCCTTTTATACTGCTTGAGGGCTTGGGGCTTGGGGGCTTGGCTGGTTATTGTCATATGCAGGGTCTCTCTCTCTTGCCCAGCCACAGACTCACTGTATGACCCTGATCAAGTCATTTAACCTTTTAGAACTTTAGTCAGGCCAAATGGAAAAGGGTCTAAAAAAGAGAGATGCCTCAGAGGCAAGAGAGATCCAAGTTTAACTACATTTGAAAGAATGACCCTGGGGAATGATAATGGACTGGAGAGACTTTTGCTTTTGGGACATGAGTGCAATTTATTGTAACCCAGTAATAAAAAGAAAATGGAAGCATGGCATTTTGCCAAGAATAAAAACTATGGGTGACTGCTCAAACCATTTCTGATGGATGCCTATGAGAAGAGATAAACAGCTGTAATTTGGGCCAGAAAATACTTATGACCCAATCTATGGTTTTGCAAAGGTACTCTTTTATTCCTGGTTTTGTCAAGCTGTTGCTGAAGGAAGTTCAAGACCTTTTTCTTCATAAAATGCTCACCCAGAATATTTTATATCCTTATTGGGTTGTAGTAGATCTCAGTCATACTGTTTCTATTATCTGATAAATAACAGGGCTTTCAAGAAAAAGGACAAGAAACATGTATTAGGAAACTCCGAAACATGTATTCACCGGAGCAGAAGTTGAAGGGAATTTGAAGATTAATAAACACTTTGATGAGCAGACAGCAAAATAAAACGAGGGGACAGACATTTCACAGCTGAATTTCATGCTCACACCCTCATGAATGCTTTTACCTCCCATGCAAGCAGATTAGTCTGAGACTGGTTCCTCCACTAGGACAGGGAGAATGTGCCTCCAGTGCAAAAGGTCTGTCCCTTGCATGGATTGCTGACCTGACATTGCAGTTAAAGGCAGCAGTGGTAGGACAGTTTGAATTTCAAGCTGATTTGGCAGCTCCAGTGCAAAATAAAAGGGAAGATAAAGCTCTACATGCTAACTAGTGCTAGTGTCCAAATCACCTTCCCTTTGCTCTTACGCCAGCCTGAGTGGAGAGGAAGAACTTCTTTACTGTGCAGGTGACTGTGCACTGGAGCAGGTTGCCCAGAGTGGTTGTGGAATCCCCCTCACTGGAGATATTCTAGAACTGTCTGGATGCAATCCTGTGCAATGTGCTCTGGGAAGAGCCTGACTGAGCAGGAATGTTGGACCAGATGACCCACTGTGGTCCCTTCCAGCCTCACCCATTTTGTGATTCTATGATTCTGTGAAGGACTTGTAGGACAGATGTGTGTGAAGCAACCTCAGTGTATGAGGAAATCTGGCTGCAGGAGAACTGGAAAGGCCATCCTTGACTCCTCTTTCTTTCTCCCTTGTCTCTGAACACTGAGACTGAATAAAGGTAAATTACTGGGAACATCACAAGGGGGGACACCACAGCTTTGATCGCTCTTAGACAGCTTGGACACCAGCCTGGAGAACACTTGTCCAGCAGTGCTGGACAAGGCAAAGCCCTGAGGGTCAATGAAAGGTCCCCTCTTGTTAATCCAGTAACCAGAGTATATTTGCTGGCACTTACTGCCATCTTCAGTTTCCAGTCAAAGCTAAGGCATGGACGGCCTGGCACTGTGGCTTCGGAGTCTGGTGGTAGGACTATGATTCTTTTGTCATGTTCTTCCAAACTATTGTGTCAGTTGCCTCTTCATGGGTATAGATTTTATTTTTCTCCATCATATTCAGTTCATGTTTCTGAGTTTTACTTCAGAGGTGTGAGTAAGACTCACCTTTCTAGACATGGGAGTGAATCCCTGCTCTGATTGCCTGATTCAGGAGCCACAGACAAGACCTGTCCATAAATGTGGAGGAGAAAAAGCAAAAGTCACTGTCTCCTCTTGACAACTAAGGGAAGATGAAGCATGAACAACATTTAATGTCATTGGAGGTCCCCCTAGCAGAATCAGAAACAGTGTTAGTTCTCCTAATCCCAACAGAGAGCCTTAAGCACAAGATGGACCAGGTATGACACACGATGTACAACAGGTTTTGACAAAAAAAAGTGACTGAGGTGTTTCCTGCACCTGACGCTCCAGGAGGGTGGTCTGGGGAAAGGACCAGTCCATCCATAATGTCCAGTTACCAGCCGTGACTGCGCTGGTGGAGGGGGCAGGGAGGAAAGAGCAAAGGAAGAAATTGGCAGAGAGAGCCGTCACATCCAGAGGCTTTATCCTAGCACAGGTAACACTTTCTTTATTTCACATTAATTTTCTTGCCGTGTTAAGGAGGGGGAAAATAGACACGCTTATTTCTCCTGCTCATTTTCCTGGACCATCTGGTGCTGAAGCAGAGCTGACATATCACTGCGAAGAAGGGGAAGATGTCACAGCTTTCACTAATAGCTGTGGGAGGAAAATAATTATTTTAAAAGTATGTGGGCTGTACAAACCGTACTTGTTAAGTCAAACTACCAGGAAACTTACTTCAGACACAAAACATTTGATATTAAGTTATCAGTAATGTTAGAGATCAGCAATCCCAGCCGTAAATGTCGGGCTCAGTTCTGCTGTAAGCACAGCCCTAACTCAGGCACTGCTTCACTGAAGCCAGTGCACAATCTTTAGGGTTTTCTGTTTTGAGTAAGAATGAGAAATTATAGACAAGTCTATGCCACAGATTACTCACAGTATGTATATCAGGGATTGCAATCAGGTAGGGAAACAGGTCAGGAGGAGAGGTGAAGCCAATAACGTGACATGTATCACCTTCTAAGCAATGACAAGAACATATTGATTTAGTCCCCCTTAGCTCTGGTTCCTTCTGTATTGTTTCTCTAAAGCCCTCAGGGTGTCTATGTACACTTGCAGCTCTAGATAATTTCATAATTTATAATAATTAAACTTTGAAGCCCCAGAAATGGGAAGAGAAATTAAGTACTTGTGCTACATAGAGGTACTCAGAAACATCAGTCTCACTGAGAGGAAACAAGGGAAATTTGCAATTGTCATTCAGCAGCTTTTTTAGGGGTCTTTTGGAAATATATTGAAAACTTTCTAATTCAGATGAGAAACTTGCAAGATGCATGGAATGATAATTGAAAATAGGACTTTTTTAAAAATCAAATTGAACAATTTGACTCATGAGTAGTCTTCTTTTTTTGGAATGAAGTGAACATTTCCTCTTCCTCCCCCCAAACAAATCTGTTTCACTGAAATGTTGGCGTTTGAAAAATGTTGTTAAACTCTAGTTACAATGAGAGCTAGTCAGAGAATGGAAACAGATTTGGTAAATGAGTATAAACAAAACAGCTTGAATTTCATTCCTGGTATTTTGTGGAATTGCTTTGCTTGTTCTTTGTAAACAAGTAGAGCTAGGACTTTGGGCATTCAAAAAAAAAAACAAACAACACAATGCCCAGAATGCTTCCAAATTTGTGCCAGACTGAACTAATAATATTCAGCATTCAATAAAGCACAATTCAGTATCCTATTATTTTCCTGTTTGGAGTATTCTTTTAATCGGATAGGAGCCAGTCACCCGGTGGAAGTAGTGGATGTGCAGAACAAACAGTTTAAAAACCAAACACCTGACAATTGTTTGAAAAACTTACTGAGTGCTGAGTAGCAAATACTCATGAAGACATTTGGTTCATGTCTAGACAAAAGCAAGATGGTGTTCAAAATTTCCCTCTTTCCCATAGATATTTATGGAAATAGAGAAACATGTCCCACTCTACAGTACATCATCTCTTTACTCTACAAAAAAAGATCATCTTGGAGTGTTCTAGACAGTCCTATGAGTCTAGTTACATTGCAAAGGTAAGTTTTCAAGTGTTGTCAACCCAGAAATATTTATCAATACCAGTTCAAAGGTATGTTTTCTAACAAAGTAAGTACCTAATCCAACAGAACTTTACTAAAAGTTCTGGAGAGAAGGTCACAGATAAGACCTGCAGAGGTTTTTGTTGGAAACACTGCACTTGGTTCTTTTTCAAAGGGAGGTGCCATATCCAATTGGAAATAAAAGATGTCTATTGGAAACTTAATGCAATTTTGCTGGAGCTAAATTCAATCTCTCCGTTTTTGATGCAGTAATGGGTCAGCAAACAGAACTCAAGAGCGCAGCCTCAGACAAGTAATGCTGCTGTGGTCAGAGGTGCCACTGGCAGAAGTGCACTTCATAAACAAGAAACTCCTGAAAAATGTTTTAGAATATTTAGAAGAATAGTGCTCTTCTCAGTCTGTACAGACCTGCAAACGCTCACTAACAAGGTTTTTCCCAGCCATCACCACAAGCCCAAGCTTCAAACAGAAAAGCCATGCCCTAGATAAAGAAGATCACTTCTCTTATGTTACTTTTTTCTCCTTGCTCAAATAGGTTATACAGCAAGCTCTCTGCTTCAGCTGATTAAAACACACCATGAATAAGGGAGCGGGAAACACACACAGAGTCAGACCCTCGATTTACATAATCTCCATTGACTTCAGTGGAGTGCCACCAATTTATAGCAAGACAGGGTCTGCCTACAGACTCCTAAGGGATTGATTGGTAACCTACAACAAGCCATTTCCAGGGAGTAAGGTATTTTTGTGAGAATGATTCTTCCTATGTCTTGACTAAGAAACAGAAACTAGCAGAGGCAGGGGTTACACTGTGATATTTATGATACCCAAAAGGGAACACAGTGTATTTGAAATGCTTGATAGTCCAATTTACATGTTTATTGCGCAAAAGAGCCATTTATATACGGGCAAAAATACACCTGTACATTTATGAGCAGTTTTTTTAAAAGGGAATGATTTTGAAAGTGCAAAATGAGAAAACATTTTTCAACTGTTTTTCTTTCTTCTTTCTCTTGTCTTGGTCACTGGGAAGAAATACAGTAAGGTAACACTTCAAATGGTAGAGATCATTCATAGCATCTCCATCCACTTTCCACGCCTGCTTTGGCAGCCTGGCTTATGTCATAACTATCACAAGTTTATTTATAGTTCAGGGGTGTTGTGAGAGTTCAAGCAAGGAGGAAGATATTCTGATAAAACCACTAGGGAGTCCGGAGAGGAATTTTGTTGTGCTGAGAGTGTTCTTGGAGTTGTTTGGGTTTTGTGGTTTTGGGTTGTTTGGTTTTCTTTTTATTTTAATGCTCATTTACAAAATAACATGTCTTGGAAGTTATTCCTTCCTTCAATTTCCCCATGTATTTTCTCTGTGGCTGTTTTGGCAGTGGTGCTCTAGAAAAGAGTGAATGCTGAAGACTCTTCTCAGAGATGACACAACGGGTCACGTGAGGTTTCTGTACCAGTGACTCTTGGGGAGTTGACAGAGATGGTCCTCTGTGGACTCAGCCTCCAGAAAAGCTGGTGCCCTGCTGTCAAGAGTGGTCTGTGCTGTCTGAAAGCTGTTCTGAAAAATTGCAATTACAGAAGCAATGAGCTGCCCTGAGCTGGGAGAATTTATGGGCAGGCTTTTCCTCACTGCTGTCTTCATAGATGAAAGAAGCAGTGGTTACCAGCCAAAAATTCCAACTCCCTGCTCTCTTTCCTGCTGGTCTCTATACGCCAGCACCAAGGAAGGAGCCAGACCCAAATTCCCTGCAGGACTGAACTGTTTGCTTCTTCTCTTTCTCCTTCAGTCATTTCCTTCCCTCCACAGGCTGTTTGGGTGCTCTGTAGAGGGATGGAGAAAGCACAGGTATCCTTGTCTTGGTATAGAAGAAAATTTAAGATAGAGGGTTGCAGTGCACCTCAAAGGACTCTTGGGATAAGAGTGGGCACTTCCTGGGAAAACCAGGATCTCCTGCCATCTGTTGTGCAGCAGAGCTCTCTCTGCAAGCTGGAATGGGGGATACCAAGGACTCCTGTGAGCGAGTACAGGATAACAATTTCCGAAGTTTTGCAGGAAAGGTGTACTCAGGGCACTACTTCTTCAGCAAGGCAGTAACATGGTGGTGGCAGGTCAAAGACAGTTAATACAGCAGCTTTTAACTGGGATTCACTTGGTACATGCAGACACAGATGAGGCTCAATTTTCAATCTCATGCTGCCTGTAACACGACAGGGTCAACAGGTTGCTGTAGAGATCAAGAGAACAGATCAGCCTTCCGAAAATTCAATATTAATTATTGAATATTTATGTTTACCAGGGGGAATGAGTGATCAGAGTTTCTCTCCAAGGCTGTGTGTGAATCTTTGTATTTCAAGAACAATATAAATCAGGCCTTTTTATTTGTCATTTGTGTGAGATGAAAATTAACATCACAAGCATTATTAATAAGGCATGAATGACAGAAAGGAGAGGAAACAAAGCAGCTCTCTCCCTATAAGTTTCTCTTTCTGTATATTAAGTAGATTTATCATGTGCTAATTCCCTGCTCTACTCACTTGTTCTCCTTTCTTTCTGGCAAATTAGAGTTTCAATAGCATTCACATGCCCCTGATTAATATACCTGCCCCTCAGCCATCAAATTATAGCCTTTAACAAATATGAACAAATTCATCCTCGCAGCAACCCTCGTATCAAAGGCACCAGGTACCAGATCTGTTCTCTGGGGTGGCACTGGGGGAGCCAGAAGGAGGTCTCAGGGGTGGGTTAAGGCACAGAATAACAAGACACCAGCACTAACATAGAGGCTAAAGCATTGGTACAAAGAATGTGCAGAGGAAGGTTATGCGGACAAGACCTATCGATCAAAGTGGTCCTTCTGGCCTTCAGAATCCACTTAATAAAAGTTAACTCTCCTTGTCTTCAGGCCCTTTGGCCATACATCTCCTCCTGTTTCATAAAGGGAATTATTGTCCTCAGTATTACAGGTGAGGAAAGTGAGAATCTGAGAAATTAGGGCCCCAGGCTCTGGGATACTCAGGTGTTTGACTTTAACAGAATTTCACTTAAAACTGCAAGTCTGTCAGGTGTGTTGGCCCTTAACCCTCAGATTTACAGCCATTTTGCTCAGTCTGAACACAGAGGCAATGTGGAAGGCAGTTTCTGTCCACCTTGGTCCTCTGGGTGACCAGAGAGTGGACACACAGATGCTGATGCTCGCAGAGAAGCCCACAGAGCTGAGAACAGGCATTATCTGCCTACCCAGACAGACATCTGAGCATTTGGCACAGACACCAAGGGGTGCAGATGAAACTCCTCCAGCAACCACCAAAGCTCCTATAACAGGGAAGGAAAAGTTCTAAGTGGCTGTTTGGATCACCTCAGGGACAGTCCCTGGGCTGCAGTCACCCTTCTCAGTGCTCAGCAGCAAAAAACTGCCTTTGGACAAAACACATCTTGGCAAAAACATTGCTGCTGGTGAGGTTTGAGTTTCCTTAAAATGGACTGAAGAAATGGTGTTCATTCAATAGTCAGTTTTTCCAATGTTTTGTTTCAAAATGCCACTTTTTTCTGTCTCCTCCCCACTCCCTACAAAAGGTCCACACAGTCAGTCTACCACCAAAACAGCTTTTTGACTATTCTCCTCCCACTGCTTGGACCCTTCAAATTCCCAGACCAGGTGTGTGTCTAATGGGTAGATGTGTCTCCAGCTATAAAGGCAAAATGCCCATGACTGCTGAGAAATCCTCTCCCCTGCTCTTCATGCTATTTACTGTGCAATATTTATATATTACAATATTACACCTAATCATAATTAACAATGATACTTAGCAGCATCTATATGGCTCTTCACACCTTTAAAGTGCTGTGCAAACACTCATTAATTAATCTTTGCTTCAGGGATCCTGTGCAGCAGTCTCTTCCACAGGGCACCACGAGCTAGTCCCCAGGAATGGAGCCGTAGCTGCCGGAGCATGCCTGGTGCTGGGGGATGGAAATTTCTCCTGCAGGGAAGGTTCAGCTCTCCACTTCTGGGATGCAAGGAGGGCTGCCTTGATGTCCCCAGGGGAGATATGAGTGGCAAAAACCTGAAGGAATGGGCAGTACAGACAACAGAGGGACAAAGGGTGGTGACTATCTGCTCTTACTCCCCAGTGCTGGGGCTGGTCCAGAGTGGGGACCTGGAGCCATCTAATAAAGGTCAGTGCCTTTTCCTGGGGCAGCCCCAATCCTGTGTGCTGGTGAGCCCAAGGTCCCCACAGCTAGCCCAGAGTGGGGGGTAAGGAGGAGGAGGGAGGTGATGGTGGGACAGGCAGGGCAAGGCGCGTGGCGAAGGCCGCCGGCGCGGGACCCACTGCAGGAGCACACCGCAGCATCTGCCCCTTCCAGGTCTCCTTCACACACCACTCCCCACTGCCCCTCTGGGCCCTTGGAGGGGAATTCTCTCCAGTTTGAATGAACAGCAGGTACTTTCTTTTGCATCTTGTGCAGTCCATTCAGCGCTGGTATCTCTGCCTGGATGAAATGTGTCTTTTCTCAGCTTTTCACTGTCTTGCTCTGAAATCTCTGCTCCCATCCCTCCGCAGAGCTCAGTAACAGCTTGCTTCGTCTTCCTACTGTCAGCACTCTGCTTTGACCCTTTAATCAGGGGACTTGGCTTTTATCTGGAAGACATATGCCTTAGGTGTCTTGTATAAGGTGCCACACAAAGCAAATTCAGCCAGGCCTGCCAATAACACATCATCTAACCAGATGGGGATAAACAGACTTGAATTCATTTGCTCCTTTTTCTCTACTCGGTAGCACCAGAGAAAAGGCTGTTACTAGCTTTATATAATGTCTCTGGGTGCAGGGTTTTTGTGCTTTGCCTTTGAGGAGAGCTTAGGTCAGCCTCACAGCTTCTTTCCGTTAGAGATGGTTGGCATTAATAAAACAAGAACCCTTTTGCCACTTGTCCCTATGATATTGGAGATACCAAATATGAATGATGTCATGCATGGAAGGGTTTTTTTAAGCTCAGTGAAATCTCAGTTGTGCTTTTTGTGCAATTTGGATAAAGTAAGGAGAGGAAGTGTGAGGCGCCCTAGGCAGAGATATACGGTTTGTGTTGAATCGTCAATGGAGAAGTGACCAAGCTCATTTTTTTTCTTTGGTGACCTCAGCAAGATTGATATCTAGATCTCATCAGCTGAAGTGAAAGAGTTATTATTACAGAGCCTGGAGCAGAGCTGACATACTTGCAATGAATGAAGCTGTTTCTAGCTCAGGGAATTCAAGTGGCCAGGGACGTGATCTATACCGTAAGAGCAGAAACACCAGCATTCAGACTGACAAAATGGGCCTCAGCCAGTCAAAAGAACAAAGAAACACTTCTGAAAACAGTTTTCTTCTAAAAGTACTAATTGGAATATTCGAGAGCAGCATCATTATCCAGTTTTACCCCCACCCCTTCCCCCCAAATACTTTTTAAAGAGATTGTCTTTCTTTGGGCTCTCTCCATTAAAATAGTCCATTTTTCTCCTTGGGAAATTTCAGAAATCGCAGAACATCCTTAAAACATATTTTCAAAGCAACCAGATTTTATCTGGTTGAGAGCAAACAGACATGGAGGCAATTTCCTCTCTGTGAGGGTATATATTCCTCCTGTAACAAGGCCAGCCTATTCCCTGGATTATACTCCTTGCCATTGTCACAGTTGAATTACAGCTGTGAGTTAGAGACAGTGACACACTATGAAAGTCCTTGGCCGTGGGACAGCATCCCTCTGGGAGGGTGGCAAGGCTTGGTATTTATTATTGGATGTAGTTGATCCAGAAGGAGACACCAGCCCCCACATCGCCATCCTGGAATCTGTGCAAACGGTGTTCGTGAGGAGCTCGTATTTTAAATAAAGCAAAGTGCGTGCTCATTTACTGATTGGGATTACAGACACATGGAGATTAGGGCCCTGATCAGACACCCCCTGAAGTCAACAAGAGAGGAAAAAAATTGCGATCAGCTTAAGTGAGCATATGGCCAGTCACTCTCAGAGTCAAGGTCATCTGGGAAACACGCAGCATCGCTGATATTTCACACGCCAGGTGAATGCATTAACCCTGCTTGGAACAGTCATCTCTGTGCACAAACCTCAGCCTGAATTTAAGCAGAAGCAAGGCTGTGATCACACTGCCTGCCAGCTCCTACAAAAATTAACAGAGTGGAAGAGGTCTCAAAGACCATGAAACTTTCGGAGCTTAATTAAAAGCAGCATCTGGGCAAATTAAGGGAGAGAGACTGAAATCAGTGCCTCTGCAGACAAAGAGGCAGGCAGCACCTTGCTGCTGCACATCTGCCTCTGCCCAGCCAGGGCTCTGCAAGGACCTGGAGACATGACAGGGACAGCTCCATCCACCTCCTCTGTCACCACTCAGGAAATCACTTGTTTTTAGTTGAGACTGTACAACTGCACATGTATCTGAAGGTATGAGACCCCATTTAATGGATATTTTAATATGTATTTGTTGGGGAAAAACACTGCATATATAAAAAAATGGAGGATACTATGTATTAGTAACATTTCTACCTATTTCAAATGTCCTGGGCACTCAGAAGCCAAAATAAAAAAGCCAAGCAGGCCACTCTTCTGCTTTACAGAGGTTTTTGGTTTTGTCCACTCAGATCTCAGTTCCGTCAGCCTGTCCACTATAGTCTTTTGAGATGTGCCACAGCACAGCTCAACCTTGGGCCTCCTTAATCTGATACAGCAGAGTGGTGAAAATAGGCAAGGCCAGATGTTCAAATACCTCACTTTGGCAGCAAGAGAAGTGAACGCAGTAAGAGGTCAAGGGCCAAGAGAAGAGAAATGGAAGAAAGGCTGCAACTTTCAGTAAAAAAAAGTACCCAAGCTCAGAGACGGCATGGAAGCAAAATAATGAAGTCAAGGACCTCACATACCTCTGCTGCAGCTGGAAAGCACTTAAGCCCGAAAGTCGGATTTAGATCTGTCACAATAATACTATAGATTTCAGATTGATTGAATTATAATGCACAGGTGCTCCTTGTTCCATGCATTTCTTCCTTCTTGCCCCCACAACAGGCTTAAAACTCCAGCACACAAGACAGATTAAAAAGGTTGTTCCTTGCATTCTCCTTAACACCACCAGGTCTCTGTTGTATTTGCAAATATATTTTAGCATGAAGGGCCCTATGGAGGAAACTCTCAACTGCTGTCAGAGAGGGCTGTTTTGATGGACTGAGTAAACACGATATTTTGATGACAGGTAATCTTCATACTGAACTGATTAATTCCAGAACACAGGAACAATGGCCTTTTTCATCTGCTGAATAATGCATGGATGGCATTGCCACTGGTAAGCAGCAGGGTTCCTGGTAAGCGATAGAAATTCACACACCCATGCTATTTTAATAAGCTATCACTGTTAAAGAAGTCTATTTACGTTATTCATCTTCAACATTTGCACAAACATGTCAACTGGGGAAGTGTGTGGGGGGAGGTAGGAGGGAAAAATGAGGTCATATTCATATACACTTTCTTAGCTCTTTAATTTATATAAGCCTGAAAATTAAGCCAAAAAACCACCTTAGTTCCAAGGGAGTTGAAAGCACCATGATCACCGCCCGAGACATGGATAATATGAACACAATGCAAACAGACCATAGCAGAAGAGAAAAGCCAGATCAAGGATTACATGGAGAGCTGGGCACGGGTTGCTCCAGAACTTTGTGAACCAGAACCATCCTGGGTTTTGGCCATCAGGCTGCTTCACTGTGCCACTGGTCCCTTTGGAGCCACCAGGGCCATGTCCTTGTCACTGTCTCCCCATGAACCAGCCAAGAGCTCCCAAAGGAGCCAGACCTAACAAGTGTCCCAGCCAGTCTGCTGTAATTCACTGGGGTTTGGCACAGGGGCCACCAGTCTCACGGCTGTTCCACTTGGGTTATGAATTGCAGGCAGCAAAAGGAAGGAATCAGCTCTTAGATACGGGATCAAGGGTCAGATTGACTCTTAAATTTAGGTGTATTGTGAGCTAGATGCTTAATGTCTTGTGTAGCCAATGGAGATCTAGTCAATGCTCATCATCTGCAGAAGTCCATTGTTTTGATTCTACATATTATTGATCTGAAGATAAAATATTTTGCATAAAAGAGGCATCTGGTATCATTAGAGGTTCTGGGGTGTCCTGGCTGGTTCCCAGCTACTGCTCCATGCAGGTGCAGTTTTCCATAGATTTTGGGTAATTTTTGCGAGCCCCAGGGAGATATCTTGGATAAAAGAGGGCATTTAACATGGCATTAGATGCCTGTGTTTAGATAAATGCATGGCATTGACCTTCATTGATTATAATGGGAATTTGGTCAGCTGGACATCTAAATCTGTGGGCTGAATCCCACACAAAAATGTCAAAGTCTACTTGTTTTCAGCAGAGCAGGCTATTAGAGGCCAGATTTCCAAGAAAGCAGCTCCTATTTTGGCATCCATTCAGCTGCAAAACTTGCAAGTGTGATCAAAGCAAGACTGAGTCCTTCTGAACGAGACGGGGGCTGAGCAGGGGAAGTCCATCTGCTCCCCCTCTCCTCATGCCCCAACTGCTCAGTTCGGAGTAGAGGTTCAATCTAGTCTGAGGACAGGCCTGCAGATCTGGAAGGCCCAGACCCAAGGGTACAACCTGTGTGCAGTGGATCTACGTGTGCACAGCTGGGACACACAACCACACGTGCTCCCATATGACACTGAAACCAGCAGATCACCCTCCCGCCAACAGCACTGATGGAAACATGATAATTGTTCCTTTTCCTCATGTCATTGCATCCCTTACCAATTTCCCTCAGAAATAAAATTCTTTTAAAGCAGAGAGCAAACTGGTCTACCCCAAGTAGTTTGTCTTATACTTGGCTTCTGTTTCATTTCATCGTTTTGGATCTTGATGCTGGTCCAGTTTCATCCCCAGTGACCTCCCATCTAAGGCCTAATTTGCATGGTGAGTACTGCTATCATAACATTCATTCCTTTAAAACATACTCTCAAATTTTGCTGCTTCTTAGCTGCCTGGAAGGATATTTCTCTCCCCTTTTGGGGCATGCATCTCTGGAAAGCTACAGGAAGAGACTTCTTCAATTTGGAGAGTGGGGCTGTTCCCAAAAGGGCATAAGAATGGTATAAGTGTGTTTTTCAGGGCATGACTATTTTACCACATAACAGCCCAATGATTTATATCATTCTATTAGAAGCTTTGAGCCTTTATTTATTTTATTTCTTTTGGCTTTGCAAATAGAAAAATAGGGGGAAAAAGTTACCCAAATCTTTGCTATGGGACACTCTGGAATGTATTAATGTACATGGCGGTTGAGGAGTGCCCAGCTGTGAGAGGAAGGAGTTGGAGCCCAGGGGCAGCCCCAGCATCACATTGTGAAATGTGTTTTTTCAGCCTCTCTGGGGACCAGTAATTGCACACGTCAGAAAAGCTTTAAGGTAACCAATGTAGAGGGTAATGGATTCATAAGGAGACCAACTGGCAGAACACATTGAACTAATTTTCTTCCAACCACCCCCAATTTTTCTTTAAAATCCTTCCCGGTCTGTTTGGAGAAGCATGAGAAACTTCCCTGAGGTTTTCTGAGAAACCATGGGAGGAGGAGGAGGAGGAGAAATGGTGGTCAGTTAGAGAACCTTTTCTTCCTTTGTGGCTCTCTCATCTCCCTCAGCCCCAGCCATAACTCAACTTTCTCTTGTGCACACTGTGCTGGTCACTAACATGAAAATGCAAATAGACATCCTCCCTCTGCAGGGATTATATTCCAAAATTATAAGACCGGGGAGAATTGTTGGGCTGTTAGCACAGCTATGGTAAGCAATGGGGACTTCTAAAAAGTTATTCACCAACACTTCCAGCCAGCTTTTTAGCACCTGCAGACAACAGGGCGTTTGCTCTTCTCAAACAAAATTTTGAAGGAAATGATTTTGTCGGCGCTGATTTCAGTTGTTTGCTGCGAAAGACCATAGAAGCCTGGCCTGGTTTTCAGCAATTTGTCTTCTAATACTCCAACCTCACTTAACCTGGCTCACTTTTTTTGAATATCTTTTGAGCTCCCACACAGTCTATAATGGGATTTTCCCCATAGCTGCCTGCAGAACGCTACTCTGCAGTGATTTGGAGGAGCGAAGGAAGCGGGAGCTGAAGGAGAGCGGAAAAGGAAGCTATTTTGAGCACAAAGCCTCTAGGCAGATGTAGCTTGTGGAACTATCACATGCAGCCCGAGTTATTGGAGCAAATCAATACTAATTATTTTAAGGCTGAGGCCTTATGCTGGGGCTTCTCAGAGTGCTCATGGTGATCTTTTATTGCTTCTTTTGTGAATTTGCGGTGTGAGCTGTTATCGCGGTGTGCAAAGGGTGCTCTGAGGCAAAGGAAAGTCCCACTCTTTCGTCTCACCATACTCTGCAGCACCCTTGTACAACCTCTGTCTGCAGCAGGGTATGCAAACCCCAGTGAGGGGTGGATTTCATACTACAAGTCCTTTGCAGGATGGGAGGTTTCCAAAACCTCCCCTCCTTCAAGGATAGGACCATGCTCAGATGTTTGCTTTAGGAGAAAAGATTCCTTCAAGGTCCCTTCAAGCAGCCTCAGCTACAAGTGAGGAGAGAAAGGAGTTTGAGATCCACAAACTGAACACTGGTGCCACCTCAAAGCAGGAAGACGGAATGTTCCTGAATCAGTGCAGCTGAGGGCACCTTCTCCACGCTCCTCCATCGGGGAAGATGCTTCATCCCCTTCGCAAAGGCAGCAGTCCCTTGGCCATTGCCAAAGTCATTTATAGGACACAGCTCATGCAGTTTTCAACCATAACTCAAGACCAGGATCCTATCCAGGGTACAAACTCTCCCTCCAACCAACACAGCTGTTATTGGGTCTCCACTGATACTGAAGAAGAATTTTCAAGGGAAAGTTGCTCTTATCTGGCAACCAGATACCTAAAACTCTTAGCCTAGTGGCTGCTTAGCCCAAACCTGAGAGCTATCCTGTGGTGAAGGCTGATGTTTCACATCTCACTGCTGCCCAGCACAGTGTCTGTGGGGTTTGGTATTACCCATACCTCAAACAGGACCATACAACAGAAGTGATCTGCAGCAGCCATCCCACAGTATTTTTTACTAGCTTCAGAAGCTCCTGTATTCCTTCTCCTGTCTGCTGATCTTGAAGAAAGGGGAGCTAAGGGGCAGAAGTGCTGTGCAGAGCCATTCCTGCGAGGGTCCTGGTCTGCACAGGATGAAGGAATGCAGCTGCATCTCAGCACCGTGCTCAAGCAATCATGGGCACAGCAAAGCTGGCTTTGATGCATGACATGGGGCTGGGAAGGGCAAGGGTAGCCAGAAGGTCGACCGTAAAAATCAGTGCAGTGGTATCCACCACCATTTCGTTTCTCTATTTTACAGGAGGGATTATAATGTTTTTCTTTTTTAAAGGCTCTTCCCTGCATTGATTTTATTTTCCGTGATTCAGTGGCTGAACCAGGAAATATAAAATGAATTATCTGTTTCATTCAATGAAGTTTTTTATATTTATAATTTTTTGAAGAAAAAAAAAATTAATTCTATTTCCAAGCAAAATACTGATTTGATATGTGAAATTTTGATTTAGCAAACAGCTAGGTGCAAGACTGCAATATTTCCAAAAATGTTTTCCTTACATATTTGGGGGTAAAAAACCTTAAAATATGGTGTCATTTCCAAGTTTCAGTTTAACCAAAAATGACTTGTTTATAGCAAGTGAACTACTGTCTGAGAACTTGCTTCACGTAGCTCCATTCTCCACTAACCCCTTTTTGTCTTTTTAGATTTTAAATTCTTCAGGGAAGAGACTGACTTTCCTTTCGCACAGGGGAGAGCACTTTGAAGATAAAAATTGTTAGAGCAGTGCTAAGTATTGTGTAGCCTCGGAAGAATGTGTTATCAGCTTACAAAGCCCCTTTGAAAAGTAGCATACACTCAAAGGCACTGACATCTGTCTGTAAAAAGAAAAAAAAATTAAAAAAAAAAAATAAAGAGAAGTGTAGGTGGGGTTTACTGTCTGCTATATAACTTTCCCCGAGACCTTGACTGCATGAAACATACTGCAAGTGAGGAAGAGTTTTTCGCAGTAACAGCTACTCATGATGAAACTGTTTTTAAGGATTCTGTAGCAGCACAGGGATGCCAAAGATTTCTGCACTCAGATCCAAAGAAACCTCCCCAGGTCACAGCAAACCAGCCCAGACTGCACAAAGACGTGAGTCAGCAGATCAAGTTTTATTAACCAACAGCTGATTTTCAGGTGAGCCCAACTCTTCTGAGAAATTGTATTCTAGGAAGGTTTTTCTCATTGTCTCAGTGAGTGTCACTGCAGCAAACTGAGTCATCAGCACAAACAGAGCTTCAGAGCTGGGTACAAACTACGTGAGACCCATCCGTTCTGTATTGACTTTATCAGGGAGAATTACTTCTTCCCTCCTGGGCTAGGTTTTCTTTCTGAAAGGCTGCAGGGAACTCCAGGAATAATGCCTGCTATTTCTTCAGTCATGGGTATCATTCTGCTGTATTCTGGCTGGTGGGAGACGGACACTGATGGAAGAACTGGGACTATTTACCCACCTTTTGAAGGAGTTGCCCTTCCTGCCTCCACTCTACCACTGCTGGCCATGTCTGTGCCACAGCCAGTTTTACAGACCCACATCCCCGGGTTGCTCCACTTCTAGCCCAGTCAGTGCTGGTTTCCAAGTAAAAATCCTGCCTGTACATTCAAAGCAGGAAAAAGCATCCTCTGAAAAGGGTGAGACAAGCAATCAGTGCTGACAGGCTGTGTCCGTGGGCACACACTCAAGTGTTGCTGCTTATCCAACAGCCTTCATAGCCCAGCACCAAGGCCCCTCTTTGGAGACACCCTGAGTCAGCTGGGGCAGAGAGGCTGAGCATCTGGGGACTCCCTGGAGTACTAGACAACTTTTTAAAGTCCTACAGATGCTTTAGCACCTGTAAGATTGAAGGGTGGATGGAGTTTTAGCTCATGAGATCAGAGACCTGCCGTCCATGGATCCAGTGGGTGATTTCAGACCTTGTCATGGTGCCACGTGGTGCAAGAGAGGCTGTCTGGGACACCCAGCTCTGCTCCCAGCTCTAGGAGCAGCCCTTGGAGCTGGTGATGTGCTCCATCATGTAGCAGAATCTCACTTGGCCTAAGCAAGTGGTGAGTCTGAAGGACTAAAGCCCCACAGAGCAAACAGACTTCCTCCTTTCCCTTAACATGCAAGACTGATTCTGCAAATTCATCTTCCAGAGCTGCTTGGGAGCATGGGGCAGTCTGACCTTGCAGATCAGCCACAGGACTGGGAGCCCCGGGAGAGCTCAGAAAGGCACTACAGACAAATGGGAATTTTCTTCAGAGTCCCCCCAACTTCCCTATGCCTCGAGATCGCTGTCCTGCGTCTCTCATGGGTGCATGAAGTCCGGCTGTTTCTCCTACTCTTGAGACACTTGTGCATCTGCTAAGGGGCTGTTCAGCCTAATTAAACTGGAGGTCCCTTCTACAGCTGTTGCAGAACTGCATCCACTTCTAATTGTTGCAAGAAAGCTCTGCCGTGAAGCAGAGCACAGCCTGTGCCTCTTATTGACCCTAGCTGCCTCCCCGCCTCTGAAAAGCTCAAACAGAATGGTGTAAACTCATCCACATGCAGGAATGTAGGAAAATTACCCATGAAATAAGGGCAAACACCTCAAGCCATAAGCTCTCAGCTTGAGCATAAACAGTTAATAACTAGTTATTATTGTTTGTTTGTTTAGTTTCAAGACTTCCATTAAAAGCAAACCTACATCCTGGAGCAAGATAAGGGCTGAACTTGATCTGTGAAAAAGTTCATTAAGGCAACTTGTTTTCTGAGGATAACATCATTTATAAATTTTGGTCTCAGAAAAAAAGATTGAGCATTATCCCCACCAGGCATGTCCTACCCTCTAGAACCTGATAGTCCTTTTCTAAACCTGGAGCAGTAAATTTGCCTAATCCCAGCTCAGATTTAACTGGTGATTTACCACAGACAGGAGAATCCTTTGCAGCCTCTCAGAGTCACTCTCATCTTGCCTTTACGCAGCAGGAGCTTTCAGAGCCATCACAGTGCCCATTTATTGACATTAGGTTTTCAGAGTATCCCTGCCTGCAGGTGATGGCTGAACTGCAAAGAGCTCTTTTAGTCACCTTCTGAACTTAGTGTTTTACGTTCTTCTTCCAAATAATACATAATTTTCACGGGCTGCTTCCCAACTGAAGACCCCAAAGCAAATTCCACAAGGTCAGTAGCAGCACCGCATTTTAGCAAAGGAAAATTGCAGCACAGAGAAGGTGGAAACCCCAGACCACATCATCAGAGTCCCAGATAAATGTAGGCAGCTGTGGAACATAATTCTGCCCGTTGGTTTGAGCCACCCATGCTGCTGCCCCACAAGGAGACTGTATGTCCGAGGTTACTGGAGGATGTCCCCATGCCTCAGAAGACATTTTGGGGAGGTCTTAAATGTTCTTTGGGATATATAGGCACAGATTAGGGTTTTTCCCTCTTTGTTCAGATCCTATTGCTGCACCACACTGACTCCATGTGGTGTTGGCAGAGGGAAAACTATCCAGGAGAAAGAGGGATTGCTATGATGTGTTCAGAGGGAAAAGACCAGTGAGCAGCGATGTTCACATCACACTAATTATCTTTACCCAGAACACATGTTCATGGCACTTACTGAGCATTTCCAGTTACATGTATTCAGATATTCATTTAAATGGGGGGGAAAAAAATCACAGTTTTGTAAAATGCGCTCTTACCTCCTGTTGAGAGGCAAGGTGGGAGTTGTGACACTGTAAATGAAGGGTTATTTCTACTTTATTTATGAAATCCTAACCTGTGTATCTTCAACCCAAATAACTTTGGAACCAAATAGACACTTCATACCAATAAGAAAGAGATGAAACATTCCCAAAGTTAAGAGGTTCCTTAAGTTTCATAAAAATAGGCAGCCAGGTAGATGAGAGAGCTCCAAGCAGAAGGAAGAGTGGAGACCCCAAGGAGTGTTAGATGTAGAGAGGAGCCAAGTAGAGACATACACACACACATATGAACACATACAGCTCTCCATGCCCCAGCTGATGGGAAATCCTCACTTTGTCCCTGTGCCAGAGAATCCAAACATCGGACAGGAACCCTGGAAATGAGGCTGCTTTGATCCTGCCGCAGGCTGAATAATCGCTGATCGCCTGTGGAATTTGCCCTCCTAAGGCTGGAACAAAGAAGTCGGATGAATGTGGGGAGGCAGGACAGCAGCAGCAACCTCCCGACATTCTGCCCACGTCCTCCCGCACCCCTCGGTGGCTCACCTTGTCATTTGCTTGCCATGTCCTCACTGCAAACACTGCTTCTTTTAAGCTGTGACTGTGGACTAAAACAGAGAGCGTGGTGGGGAGTCCTGAAAGGAGGGAGCTTTCCCACAGTGACACCTCCAGACGATCTAACAGCATCCCTTGGAGATGCTAATGAAACATATCCTGTTAAGGGGGTAATCCCAAGGTCTGCAGAGCTCCTAGGGTCCTGAAGTCCACTGCTTTGTCCCAGGGGAAAATCAGCTTTTCTCCCAGAAGCTCGCGAGGGAGTGTGTTACACCAACCAGGAGGAGTTCCTCAAGGGTCAAAGCTCCCAGGGTGAACCCCCGTGCTTGCCTCTGATGCATCCTGTGCCGCAAAACATCGGGAGGTGGAGATGAACCAACATGGACCCAGCAACAGAAACGCTTCTAAACATGCCACAGATTTGCTTAGATGACAGTGCTGAGGAGCCTTAAGCCCTCCTTTTCCCCTTATTTGCACCGCTGCATGCTCCCATGGTGTGGCAACAGTCCCAGGGACATGACCTGTCCCCATTTCACACTGGAGCTGTGTCCGTCCCCAGACCAAACTGCAGCAACGCAGGGGAGCCAAAGACCTGCGGTGCTTTTTTGTAGCCCCTTCCAGTCTCTATGCTGGGAGCTCAGAATATGGCCATGCTCCCCAGGCTTCCTGTGTCTGTAAAGCACCAGGGACTTGCAGAGTGCTGAGCATACTCACAAAAAGGTATTTTGTGGTAGCCCTGAGAAGCCAACCAGGCACTGGCCCGTTGCACTCTGTGTTGTGGAAATCCCCAGGGACAGCTTCTGCTGCAGGGAGCTGTGGCAGTGGTGAACATGATTCCAAACCCACCTCTCTGCAGGCCACCATTTATCCAGCTGGTGGGCACCGCTGCCCCAGATTACAATTCTCAATTTAGAGAGTCTCTTCTGACATTTTGACTACTACGGCCTGATGCTCACAAGCTGCGCTCAGAGAGGGTGAAATTCAGCTCCTCCAATCACACCCAGTTTCTCTCTCACACTTTCTTTTCTTCCCTTCCTGATTCATTTAAAATAATCTATGAAAAATGTCACTGGTTTCCAGGAAAAGCATGGGTCTGACCAAGGCAAAAGTCAACCCCTTAATTTAAAACAGTTGAGGGGGGGGACAACTGGTTGAAGCTGCTCAGCTAATGCACAAACAGTTTGTAATTACAGGAGCAGGCTGGGAAAACAGGACCTACCTAGGGAATATTCTTATTAAATAAAGCAGAATCCTGTCACCTTCTTAATCATGAAATATTGATGAAACTGTAAGCAGCCCCTCTGAGGTTTTAGCCTTTGCCCTCTCCTTGTATGTGTATACGTGTCCACACAAAGACAAAGGGGAAAAAAACACGCTCAAAGCCTACCCCTGGAGCTGCAGAATTCTACCCAAGCTGCTCTGTGCCAGTGGATTTTGCTGAGCTTGCACGGGCATATGGATTGGAGAAATAAAAATTCTTCACTCGGCACAACCAGAAACTTCTTTTAGACTGAATGAGTAATGAAGGGGTGATTAAACAGAGCTGAGAAATTGAGGACATATTACAGGGACGACTGTCCCGTGAATCAGCAGAGGAAGGGCCAGTCTTCCTTACTTTGATCCACTCTACATGTGTTGGAAGCAATAGCTAGCTATTGACCAGGTACCCTGGAGTATCAAACCTTCTCCTGGCCTTTTGAAGACGTGCTTGTAGCTCTAGTGCTTGTTCCTGGCAAAACAAGCAACAGGATCTGTCTTCACAAGCCAAAGGCCAACCAGAGCAGCATTTGGGTTGCTGCAGCTCTGAGCCCTTGTGTTCTTCCTCAGGAAGTCAGGGAGTCCAGAGAAAGCAGCGCCCAAAACACCACAGTCGGTGAACTCCAGCTGGATGGACTCAATATTCATCAATAGCCACACCTGGGGACAACTGGAGCTGGGACAAGCCCCCACTGACCCTTGATCTTACAAGCTACAGCTTGAAGGTTCACACCATCTTTGAGGCACCAGAAACTCGTCAGCCACTCAGCAGAAGAGCGAGTCAGCTCCAGGCACACCACACCTCTGGCACCATTTAGCTCATGCCTTGGCACTGCCAGCTGCAGCCATCAATTTTCTGGGGGGCCTCAGCAACAGGAGCCCAGAAAAGCCCTGAGGGGGAAGAGCCGGGGACTATGAATAATGTGGGTGAAAACAAGAAGTGCAGGGAAGAAAAATCACAGGCAAATCTTCATCCCTTCACACTCCTCTGTGCAGTGGGAAGGGACAGAAACTCTTTTCAAACCAAAATAACTATGCTCCATTCCACTTCTGTGACTCAACTCCATGGTCCTAACTGAGACAAATAAATAAAGAAAAACAGGAGCATCCCAGAAGGAGAGAAACAGAGCTTAAGAACCACAGGCAAGAACTGGGAGGCCTGTGCTTCAGCAGTAATGAATCCCAAAATGCAGACACTTGTCTGAGCCTGACTTTTATTATCACTTCTGCAAGGGTAGATGAACAGGGCTGAGGGAAGAAAAATGGATGGGAAAGAAGGACTGACCACAAGGATAGGTCAGGAGCAGCAGTTGCAACCTGAGGGTATTGGGACTTCCCTGACAAGAAAATATCAAAATTGGGAGTAACTGGAAAAGGGAACTGGGGCCAGGCTGGCTGGAAAGCAGGGGCAGGAAGGATCAAAGCACTAGGGGAGAAAGGAGGACAAAGAGGGGGAGGCTGCAATGGCTTAGAGTGGGAGAGATGCATCAAGCAGCAGGGGAGCCTTCTCTCTGCCCACTGCGGTAATGGGGTCTTTGTTCTGCTCCTTTCATGTTCCCGCACATCCCGGCCCATGGACAGCCGACAGGAGCTGAATCAATCATCCCTGGTCCCAGCGGAGGGCAGGGCGTGATTGATTTGCTCTCCCTGATGGTTGGCTCTGAAAGGACACGTTCTCATTACAGTTTGTTTCTGGGTACCGTTCTTTACTCCAGGTCTAAATGCTCTAAAACCTCGAACCTCCACCGCGCGGTGATTCGGTACCACAGTTTCCTTTCAACTGCCTGAGAAAGCTGTAAAAAAAGAAAAAAAAATCTACATTAAAAAACAAACAACAAACCAACAAGACACATCCCCCAACTTTAAAACTTGCTGCTGAAACATAAAGCTGAGGCCGCGGCCATGGGTGATTTTAGTGCTCATCTGCTCCAAATTCCAGTCATGCTTGTCACACTCCCACAGCCTCTCTCTAATTGTCAGGCACAGCCCTTTGTATTCCTAATCACCCCTGAAAAGGCCTCGCTCCCGTGATCTGGTGGGCACCCTGGGGTGGCTGCCTGTGGGGCCGGGGGTAAGGCAGCGCTGCTCCTGCTCTGGCATGCTGCAGGCTGCCAGCTGCTCCGGGAGGGAGGATGCTGCAGCGCACAGAGATGGCCCCTAGTGACCAGAGTGAGATGGACACACCCTGCCCAAGGGCAAAAGCTGGGACACGGAGGCAGGTGGCTCTGGGATGCACATTCAGGAGCAGGGAGGGGGTGGTGCCACCCAGCTCAGGTCCATCAGTGTCGCCAAGGGTGAAGGCAGTCCTTCTGGCTGAGCTTATATTGTACTTCCTGCAATGGAGAGTGCTGCTGATGAGTCAAATATACATCTGTGGGAAAGGATAATCAAGTTGAAGAAGTTTTTCCCCTCTTCAGTGCAGCTTAGGCATCTCACCAATTCCAGACATGAGGGGAGGCAATGCTATTAGCTACCAAGGCCATTGCAATGTTAAGCAGACAGTTTATCTGCAGGCTTTAATTATTCACCATATTAAATTCTCCCCACCTACAGGTTCGTGTACCCTTCAGCTACTTTTACTTTTAATCAAATCACCCACAACAATGCTATGTTCTCCTTTAAATGCTGCTCATAGAAACATGGAATGATTTCAGCTGGAAAAGACCCTCAAGATCATGGAGCAATGAATGATGCTGCTCTCCAATCCAGCACCTTGCTCGCTGAAATGCATCTGATGAGGTGCAACTCAGCTATGTAAAATGGACTGAGTGTTGTGGAGAATCTGGCAATTCAGAGCCAAGCAAATTGCTTCAAAAAAAAAATCCTACACAAACCCAAATCTTCTGCATGGATTGGTTGGAGGAGAGAAGGAGTCTCAGAGAGAAGAGGCTTTCAGGACCAGCTCATCTGGGAAGGGTCTGAGAAAACCAAAGTGTCTGAGTTATAGGAACAGCAAAATAAGGCAACCATAGTGAGATTGAAGCATGTTAGAACCACCAGACGCTAGACACAGACTTTGGCAGTGATGTCCTGCTGAGCAGGTCCTTACAACTGCCCTGCTCTCTTCCTGGACTGAGGTTTATCATACCAGGTCTGTGCTGATGCCATCTAGTTCAAGTATCCAGCACAAAGCATTCCCTGCTTTCAGCACCTGATGGGTTAAAAAAGTGCTAGCACAGCCCAGGCTTCCACAGGCAGTTTGCAGCTTAGCTGTTAATTTGGGAATGTCTCAACTTCACCTCCAAGTTTTGAAACTTTGCCATGTCTTTTCATTAGCTGTGTTTTCCTTCTGGAAACTACCACATATCTGTATCGCTAGATCTTTACGACAAAGCCCAAAGGATTTTATACTCTTCTGTGAGTGTTCCTAACTATTCCCAGCTCTCTTTACTAGGAAAAACTGCTCTGCTGGCTGCGTATACTGCTCATATAGGCAATACATTTTCCAGATTCTTTCCACCTTCCACTCCTTTTTACCAGAGATGTGCTCCAACATGAGAACAGACTAAGCTGAAGCAGGGGAAACGTTGCAGCCATGTTGGCCCGATAGTTTTACAGCAGAAATGTCTTTGGAAATCAGCACAGAGCTCTGCACAGACAACAATAACTGTTTGTGTAACAGTCTGTGTAACTCCAGCCTTGCTTCTTATAGCAGCATCCAGGGGATGCCATGATTCCCAAGAAGTAAAATTCCTACTTTCACACACAAAAAAAAAAAAAAAAAAAAAAAAAAAAAAAAAAAAA
>VZRS01001578.1:344272-578971 GCA_013398055.1 Ifrita kowaldi | reverse complement strand
CAAGATCCAAAAAAAAAAAATTCCCCTCTTCACAAAAAAAAAAAAAAAAAAAAAAAGAAGGAGAGAATGTGATATAATAGTATAATACTAATGAAGACATTATTCTGATTTCATCTTGTACTCTATGACAAGGTGCAGCAAGGGCCAGCTGTGCCCTGAAGGGTATCCCTAAGACCAAAGGAGACACAGCAAGACATCAGCTACAACATACCTTTGAAACACCATCTTAAACACAACTCTGAAGTCACTGCTTCCAGACATAGATTTTCAGTCACCTTTAGCAGAGCTTCCTTCCCTCTTTCTCTGTCTCTGCTTCATCCCGGCTCCAGTAAAGCTGTGCAGGTTTGTACCAGTTCAGATCTAGGCTACCCAGTTCCAGCTGTTCTGGGATTTATGCTCATCTAGAAACCACAAATAACACCAGGGAATAGTTTCTGTTGCACCAAGTTCTGCACAAATATGAAGTAAGAGGTAATATCAGAAGAAGCTCACTAAAAGAAAAAGGCCCCTCACTACACATTGAGGGGCTGGAGCATGTCCAGAGGAGGGAATGGAGTTGGGAAGGGTCTGGAGCACAAGTCTGATGAGGAGCATCTGGGAGAGCTGGGGAGGGGGCCAGCCTGGAGAAAAGGAGACTCAGGGCAGACCTTCTCACCCTCTTAAAATTCCCTGACAGGAGGGTACAGCCAGGTGGGAGTTGGTCTCTTCTCCCAGGTAAGAAGCAACAGGAGAATAGGACGTGTCCACGAGTTGCATCAGGTGATAGGACACCTACAGGATAGTGGGAAAAATTTCTTCATCGAAGGAACTGTCAGGCATTGGAACAGGCTGCCCAATGAAGTGGTAGAATCACCATTCCTGGGGGTATTTAGAAGCCACTAAGATGTGCTTTAGAAGCACTAGATGAGCACTTGAGGAGATTGTTTAGTGGTGAATATGGTGGTACTGGGTGAACAATTGGACTTGATGATCTTGGAGTCCTTTTCCAACCCTAAGGATTCTAAGATTCCATGGTTCTAAATGAAACAGGGAATGGCACCGCAGTGACAGGGAGATGTCTGATGGAACATGGCAGAGTTGCAGGTTGGGTGTCTGAACACCACACACTGATTTTGCTGTTATAGCACTGCTCAGGCTTGTATTTCCACCCTACTGTACTAAACCCTTCTGAGGTGAAGCTCACCCAATTTAAGAACACAAATAACCTCAAAAAGCCCCATTTCAGAAGTCTCTCTTCCTTGGGGAGCCAGTGACAGCACAATGACCTTGCTCTGAATTCTCCTCTGGGCAAACCAGTCACTGCCATGAAATTGTTACCTTCTTTCCTGTCTTTCCTGCCTGTTCCCCATTTGACACTTTTCACACTGACAGTCACCAGCCTGTGCATAATATAATCAAAAGGCTGATTCTGGCTTCAATCCATTTCAGAAAAGAATTTTCACAGCACCCCACATTAAAATGCAGCCCCTGTCCTGCACCTTCATGCTAGGTAACTTTCCGTTCCTTCCCTCCACTCCATGTTTTTGGGGTTTGGGGGTTTAGGTTTGTTTATGTGGGTTTTTTTCTTTTTTTTTGGTACTATCACATTACCCCATGTTTGCAATTGTAAAACCACATTATAAAAGCAGCCGATATTGAACTAATTTTATCACAGGGCTAGTAATAAAGTTTAACACCAACAATAATATTGTTGTACACCAGAAATATTGCAACAGAACTGTAATATCCTGTTAAATTCATTTTCCATCCAACACCACAAGATCTGTTGAAAGATGTTAGGGGTGAAAGGTTTGTAGATTTTTAATTTTCCTCTTTTTTTTTTTTTTGCTTTATTTTTTCAAAGCACTATAAACGTTTAAATTTCATAAAAATATACATCACAAGTTTGGCAGTAATCATTCTGGTGACACATCTAAAGCCTTCATTGTCTGAAAAGTAATGTATGGCCAGCAGCTACCCTGCAAAGCAAAATACATCATTAGAACCAGCTCACAGAACAGAAGAGGTACTTTTAACATGGCCCCCATTACTGCGGGATCTTGTCCCTTCCTAATGCTTTATATATTTATTCTTAGGCACCCCAGGGAATTAGATGCATATATCCTTTTCTCCTTGGGCAGAGAAATGGGTAAAATGTTAAGCAGCTTACCCCAGGTGACACAAAAAGTTTTATATCTTCATGGGTCTGAATCAGCATCCCTGGCACAGAGGATGGGTTCCCATGGGAAGAGGACACAAGTGACTGAAAATGCTTCTTCCTGCCATCAGCCCTGTCTGAGAGTGGTGGCCACTTTCTACGGCCTCCAAGGAAGGTCTTAGCCACCTACAGGAACACACAGGATTAATTAAAAGCATTCTTTTAAACCAATTAACTTAAACTGGTAGAAACCCTTGTGTGGATACTCTCAGTGGATTTAAACCTATTTTTTTAAATTCAGTTTAACTTGAGGCTCTGCATTTGCCAGCTGTGTCCCCAGCATCTTTTCGCATCTTTTCAACTGCTTCTGTTTTTAAACTAATTTTAATTAAGCACACGCATTCTGTGTGGTCAAATCCCAAAGGGGCTGTAGGAAGGCAGGCAGACACACTAGGAAAAAAGAGTATGAGTTGGTTCAAGGCAATCCCTGGTTCTGCAGCCCAGCTCTTGGCAGGTACCAGCTGTTTTAAGCTCGGTATATTTGGACAGTGAGACCCCAGCCCTGTCCTGATGAACTTGTGGTCTCCACAGAGATTAATCTACACCTTAAAGACTGCATTTTCCCAAAGTAAAAGCAAGACAGAAAATAAGAATGATGGTGAGCAATTTGCTACAGAAAATCGGCAGCAAGCAGGAGACCTGATGTCTCCCCGATGGTTGGTGCTGCTGCTCTCAACCTTCCCCCAGAGCAGGGCTAGAGGTGACCTGGGGACAACGCTCAGGGCTGGGCTGTTCAAGGTGATACCGCATGGAAACCAAAACATGTAAGTATGTCTGGCATGGAGTCAGCCCCAAAAGGCACAGTATTCATGGGAACTGTCCGTGTCTCTAAACAAGCTAAAAACCACAGACAGATGGAGAACTGTAGATTTCATTGACCATTCTCTGATCTAAACACATGCACTACACATTAAGCAAGATACCTCAGGAAATATTTTTAAACATGTTCTGACCTCATTAAGAAAAAATCGGAGGACAAAATACCACTTACCCATAAACCTTTCCTCTTTTTAAAAGATCCCTCAGTGTTGGGGTTTTTTTAAAATTTGTTAATGTATGTGCCAAGGAGACAGTGGACTGAAGTGTAGAAGCCTCCAGTCCTTCCTGAGCTCTAACCCACTCTTTTCCATCTCCCTGTAACTAGCTGGAGAGTGATAATACTCCCTTCTTTTGTGGATTTTAAGTCCCCCAAATCTACAACTTGGTATAGCTTCCTGTATGGCCATTCTGGTTTGCACAAAACAGCAGTGACAACACAACCCTTTGCAGATAGGATCTTCCTACAGTTACCACACCTTTTCTTAAGAGTTCATCCTCAAAATGTCTTTAAAAAGAACTTCTCCTGCAGTATTGGGCCATTTGTGCTGTGACTGTGATTAGCTCGAATAGCCACAAGGAATAGTCTCCAGGACAGCGTTGTGTGCATTTGTGTATAAGCATCAAAGCCACAATCAGTGGCCAATATGTCCTGCTGCCTAAAATAACTGCATTTCTAGCAGGAATTATAGCCTTCACAGGAGCTTCTTTTTAGGTCATTGAGGCTGGAAGGGGGAAAAAATATAAGTCACTTGACATCCACTGTGAGAGGCTTTGCATTGTTAATTTATTGCCCCAGAAACTAGGAAACTTGTCACGGAGTAATAAAAGGGGCAAGGAAAGTATTTAAGGGCCCATGAAAAGCTGGAAGGAAGAGGAGAATCAGAAAAAAAATCCAGTCACATACATTACAAGAAAACCAGACACCAATAAGGTTTTCAGAGACCAGGTGGCAATGTATTAGTGGCAGAATTTCTCATGGCTATTTTCCAACAGCAGCTCAGGAATATGAGAGAGTCTGTTAGATGGGAAAACATCAACCACACACAAGCTTCATTGGAAGTGGAGAGCAGGAAGGCAGCAGGGTAGCTGGGCTGGTGAGTTTTTGCAGGAGGCCTTTGAGAAGGAGGTGGAGGACGAGGTGCCTCCAACAAAATGTGACAAGAGTCAGGATGTCAGGGAAAGACTTTCCAGTGAAGGGATTTGCTGCCTTCTTGCATCCTAAAGCACTTTGTAATGCAGTGACAACTGGATGTGAAAGGGACCTTCCTGAGCTGCTACAGGTTTATGTGTGTTCTGCAGAGGTGAAAATAACATCATAAAGGGAGCATGGCTAGAAATAAATCCACTTTAAGCATCATCATACCATTGTGTATTGGCAATAAACTCATTCTTCGCTTTCCTTTTTCTCTGTGTTTATTCTTCTACCAATATAATTCTTTACTTTACTTGTCTTAAACTACCCTTGATTTGCACGTATTTAAATGAGTGAGACCTTTTACATTACTCCCTACAGAGGAGCAGTAGTGATTTACTCCTGCTAAAAATTTTGATCATATCCATAAAGGTGAAGTCAATCCAGCTTGAGGATAGCTATGTGTTATCCTATAGTGCAGCCCAAGGGACGTTTTAAAAACAGGAATATGAGCGTGTGAAGCCAAGGCACAGAATTTAAGGCCAGAAGAGACTGATAAAATCAATTTATCTACTAAATAGCACAGATTTCTAGAAATGCTCCAAAGTCTCCTAGGACCACAAAAGACATCTGTAATGGAGCTGGAAAGTGAACCCAAACACACAAGTCCTACTGCAGCAGGTGACCTGTGAGGCCACAGTTCAATTCTCCTGGGTGGAAGCAAGTCAGGCATTTTCTTTATATCTCATTGAGGGACCATTTGCTTTTCCTGTGTCTCACATGACTGACCTGGGACCATGCCCTCAAGCAGGCAGCAGCACAAATCACAGAGCATAAATTGCTTGAAAAACTTGTGCAGGTGGGCAATGAAAAGCTCAGCTGAAAACTCTTCTCTGTAAGAAGATACTGAGGGCAACTTTTGCTGAAAGCAGAATCATCACTTCTGATGGCGTATCCTCTTTCTTCCCCAATGCAAGAAAACAATGCAGAACCATTATCTGGGTGGTTAAATCCATGCTGTCCTCTTCTGAATTATTTATTTGTAAGGTTTCACACTGTACTGCCACCAGACAAGTAAATGTTGGGGTTTTTCAAAATAATATTTACCTCTCCATTCTTTAGTTACCAGAAGAGAGTTTCTAAGTTGCCTTGAGAGTATATTCTCTTCTTCCTCCTTCAGCTGCAGACCCATGTTCTTCCCCTTTGCTTCTTCCAACCCATCTTTTCCATTTGATTTTTTTTCCTTTCATCTGACCATAAATTTGTGTGGATGGTGCCTTAACCTGAGAGGCTCATCAGTCCTGCTTTAAATGGCTTTTGAAAGCCAAATCATCTGACCATGCATATGAGCAGAAGAGCCTTTGCAAAAAGGCAAGAGTGAACTGTGACAAACAAGGAAGAAAACCCCTAATCCAGTGTAAGGTCCTGCCATTCCCCCTGGTTCCACACACGACCATGGAGCAGAGGTACCTGGACTCCACTCAGACTCTGAGCTGAGTTTTCTACGCCGAGATCCCACCGGGAGAATGTAGAACTTAATTTATTTTCCGTGTTTACCAAGCTGTCTTTTGGGGACATCCGTAATGATTCTGTTTTTATCTGGTACCAGAGGAGGACAAAGGCGCAGTGACGTGAAGGAAGATACATTAGCTGTCAGAGGCAGGTAACACATCTTGCTAACACACTCTGTTCCATTTTCCCCCCAATAGCCTGAAGCAGTGTTTTCCTTTTAAAAATATCCTATCAGCTCTGACAGATGGATTAAGGCTTAAAAGCATCAATATTTTGGGAAAGTAGTACCTGCTAGCAGGCTAGATATAGGTTTGTCATTCAAAAGGTTTTATATTTCCTATTAGGTCCCTTTCCTGAAAAGCAGCAACCATTTATTTTAAACTTTACCTACTGGTAGGGGTTGGAGAGTTTTCATTTTCTTTTTTTTTTTTTTTTTTTTTTTTTTTGTGAGGGGGGAGAGTGAGACTTGTTTTGATTTCTTTAGTGGATACATCATCTGTCAGCAGTGGGGAAGAGTGGGAGTGCTTTTCCTTGTGCTGGTCCTGCAAGGTGACCACTAAAAAACTGCCACTGCTCTTGCTCACAGTGAATTACCAGAAAGTTGTTGCAAGATGGTAGACTTAAATAAAAAAAAAAAATCATCCCAGAAACAGATTTAAAGACTTCTGATAACTTTTCTTCCTCTCACAGTAAAGACTGAATCAGTCTTGTTGTTCATATTCCCCACCTTACTTCTGACAGGCTGTTTTGCTTATCTGGCATTTCAGCTCAGATGGATCCCACCTGATAGCAGGCAGAGACATAGAAGTTAAGACTGTCGTTATCTGGGCACCAGCTACAGTCACAGAGAAGAGAGAGACACCTCAGGAGAGGGATTCACATCTGAGGAGGGTGAATCATTCTCTCAAGATGCCAGTATTTCTCCATTTCTCAAGATGCTGCTGGCACAAACAGCAGTAAGTCAGTACAATGAGGCTTCTAATTTTGGAGCCTTGGTGAAGCGCCTGAAGTTTGATGAGTGAATCTAGACTGTGATGAATCTCCCTCTCATCATATCTGCAGCTTGATGGAAAGAAAGATATCAAAGTTATTCACCCCTTTGTCACACAGGACTCTTGTGAAGGAAGATGAGAGCAGAGAATTCACAAAGGAAAAGAGGAATAAAGAGAAGAGAAATGTGGAGGTTTCCAAGGGGAAGTGAGGAAATATATCCCACTTTTGCCTTCTGGCTTTGTGAGCTGAGTTACACGGCTTCTTGTCTATGCCACCTCCACAGCCAGAAGGCTGCTCAAATACAGGATTTGATTCTGGCCCAAAGCTCAGGCAGGAGCATAGCTGAGGATTTGCACATGGTTTCCATCTGCTTCCCAGCTACTCCTCTCCAGTAACTCGTGCAGCTGAATGGCTGCTGTTCTGGGAAGGACAGGGTTGGGGTGGCCAGTGAATTCAGCCCAAAGACTCAGTGTGGCTGAATATACTCACTGGAAGGACAGAAGAATATCAGCTACTTCAGTGCAATTCCAGAGGAACATTTCATTTCACAAGATTCTTTGATGTGCAGTATTTTCCAAGCCTAAGTACTATATGCAAGGAGTTAAAAGAAATGGAACATTTTTTGGCTCAAAACAGCAGTAGGAGGTAGAAAAGTAGAGTCAAGTTAGGAGCCCAGCACTGAACAGATCAGCAATGTGATCTCATCTGGAGACCCTGACTCCGGGATGTCCTGGCAGCATTCTTTGCAATAGCATTCTTCCAGTCTTAAGAAGACAGCAGGGCAATGTGTTCCCCAAGATACTTCCACCCTGTGACCCCAAATCCAAACCCATCTCTACCGGGCACAGTAGACCCAGGAAATCCATCCCCAGTGGAAGGACTGACTAAGGGGTCCTCCCCAGGGATCAGCTTTTGAGTTGCTGCTCTCTGCAGCCTTGTCTGGAGCAGTTTCAGCTCTCCCACTTCCTCAGAGGTGCCCCAGCACCATCTACAAAGTACTTCCTACTGTGCTGAGCTCCAAAGAATCATCAGGGCATTGCCATCAATGAGGCACTTGGCAGAAATCCTCTCCTGATGGAGTTCAAGTCTCCCAACTCAGTCACTCTGGGATGTGGCTTTGCAGGCACTGCTGGTGCAGTTCTGCTCTCTGTCCGTTGCCTAAGGGGCACAGTGGCTTCCCAGCATCCTGTTTCCCACCATTCTGAATGCAGAAGTTCATTTTACCAGGTCTGGAATGCCCAGTTCTTGCACACACTTGAAATGCAGGTGAGAAAAGAATAACTCATGCTTTTCTTCTTTCTCACTGATTTTGGTGGAGGGGTCCTTGTGAGCATCAGGTTGACCTGTTCGGGGTCTATGAGAGCCATGAAGCATCTGAGTGTGGCCTGAAGACAGTCACATCAGTTGCTCTGTGTACTCCAGGCAGAGGCAATCCCTAAGAGAATTCAGCCCACTGAAGATAGAAATCACTGAAGATAAAAATCACCTGTCATTCTTCATAAAGAAACCTCAGAGCAACCTCACTGTGGTGAACACAAACAGGATGCAAGCAGGGTGCTGGTGCTGTGAGGGCATACTCCATGTTTTGGGTCACACAGCAGGGCGTGTTACTGAGGGCTAAACCTTCATTTCCCACCTTCCCTTATCAGTCACTTGCAAATGAGATGGTTCCAGAGCCATGGCTTGAAAAAGAAAATCCAGTGTCCAGACTGAACATGGGAGGCAGGAAAGCATCCTGAAGCCCAAATTCAGAATAGGAGGAACTGGAACTCCTGGAGTACAGTTACTCCAGGGAGGGCTCCCAAGTGTCTCGTTTTGCATGTCTCCAACCTGCGGGTGACTATAATTATCAGTGTTGCTTGGCGGCAAGAAACCCAGGGAAACAAGCATTTACAGCGAGACTGTGCACCACCCACTCCCACTGGAGAGCATTCCCATGAGTAACCAGTGAACAGCGTTGGATCTCTTGGAGAATGAAGTTCACAGCCTGGCCCTGAGAATAATTTTAAGCCTTTAAAAGGTCCTCTGCAAGTCATCCTCAGTCATTCCTCTGCTCACAGGCACGCACGCTGCAAGTTCTGCCCTGAACCTAATGACTTCCCTGTTGTTTCCTGAATTAAAAATAATGTGTGTGAGGCACTGTGTCGTGTCCATGTCCACGTGTGCAATAGCAAAGCAATACAGACCATAATAGACAGTTTACTCAACACACTGTAATAAGATCAGATAGTTTCAGTAGCTTTTTGGTGGCCGTTTTTCACCCAAGTGACATGCTTATCCGTTTTGGTATATAAACTTCTACAAGGTCATCTAGGATGTTGTGTTTTACCTTGATTGATAGCACAGTGCAAGGAACTGTGACTGATCCATGCAATTGTGTCTCACCCCATTTTTCTCCAGATCTCTAAGGGCTGAAGTCCCTCATTTAAAAAAAAAAACAAAACAGCAAACATCAAAACAAACAAAATAAAGAGCCCATCCTGATCCAAAAGTCTAGAGCAGTCAAAGCTGAAGTACCCGTCCTCTCTGTTAATAACTTTCCAAAGTTTTTACTGCAAAATTTGGAATGTGACAGTAAAATTCTGCAACACGCACATGGTGTGGGAGGAATAGAAATTACAGTCAGAGTTTGAGTCTGGAAATTTGTGCCTGAACAGGGAAAAGCAAGGGATGTGTTTAATCAGCAGGCTCAAGCATCCCCTTCTTGTAAGACAGAAAAAGACAGCACTTAAACTTGATAACTGCTTGGAAATAGCAAGCGAGGAACACAGATCGGATGTCAGCAATGCTCACTGGGGAGAAGAAACACAAAATGGAGTTAGAATTAACACGTCCTTTACACACCCATGTGCACTGTGCATTGCACAGCAATTTGTTTGGTGGTTTCCCTACCTGCCCTCGTGGCTGGGTTTCCAATGCCCCATCCCAGTGCCCTGCAGTGCACCCTTTTATATTCCATGTATCTGGTTCACCAGGGAGGCTGGGACGTTCAGGTGACAGTGGGGTTCCCTCGGTGGGAGCAGTTAGATGCTCCTCAAACTCTTACTAATACAGCAACATAGTAATGGGAAAGAGGAAGGAAACTGAAACACTGAAAAGGGGGAATCTTTGTTAAATATCCTTCAGCAAAGCCAGGAACTGCAGCCAGGTGTCTGCCCAGTGGCAGAGGTCGTTAATGCAAGGTTGGACTTGTGTCCTGCCAGGTTATTGCTACAACAGCTATGGAGAAATGCACATCTGGGTTTTCTTTTAAATCCAAAAAAAAAATGGGGACTAGAATTAGAAAATTCTCTCCCTCCAAGTGGATATCAGGGCAGGGTTGAACTCTTCCCAAAGAATAAATCCCCCTAGGGACTCTCCCTAGCCTTGGAGACCCAGATGTTTTGCCTGATTCCCAGGCATCGCTGTGTTTTTATATCCTGCCAGAGCTCCCAGGCACTGCCAAACACTTTCCCAAGCTGATACCAGTGCAGTCACCAGTGGGTGTAGAGGAACGAAGCCATCTCAGGGACCAGGGATTCTGGGCAGTGGTGTCAGCCCACCTTCCTAACAAGGTTTTGCCAGGTGGGCATCAGAGCTGGTTCAATCAGAAAACTGAGACTGACACTTCTGTAAGCATTAATCTTAATCTGCAGACCTCTTCAGCAAGATTCTGAAAATATTCATGCCTCATCCACATCAGGCAAAGCTCTGTGCCTCCTCCCCTGCTAGCTCCAGTTCCCTGCATGGGGCTAGCAAAGGTTGGAGGATTCATGCAGCCTGAGCTCCAAGCAGCTGCTACAGGCACAGCAACACAAACGGTGACCTGTAGATAGCAGGCCTTTTCTTTTGCTGCTAGAAATACTGTCATTCCAACAGTGTTATCCATAGCACAGATGTTCTGGAGAGTGTTCCCAGCACAGGCAGAGCTGGTAGATTTTGAGTTTAAAGGCCACAGGAATCAGTCTGAACATCTCACACAACCCTACTGTGACAGACCCAGAAACGTGCCCCAGGCTTCTTGCATCAAACACTCACACCTTGTGATTGAGCTAGAGCTCTCCTTCTCAAAAGGCACCCAAACCTTCATTAATGTCGTTAATTAACTTCATTGCAAAAGGGACTGCTACCCTCTTTGACTGATCTTACACTGACTGTTAATTTTAGGCTGCGAATGGTTACTGAACTTCCTCCTCATACAAACAAGATCTCCCCAGGAAGGATGCCTTTCAGCTGGGATTCAGCATGTTATCAAAGCAAAGGAGAATTTCCTCTCTCCCTCTCTCACAACAGGGAGAAACGAGGTTTGACTGAAGCAGTGCCACTCACTGAGATGACAGGTTAACTGTGTATGACTGCAGACTGCACGATGGTAAAGTACATGCAAGCCACCTTCCAAACCCCAGGATGTATATTACTGTTTTCCCCTGAGGAAAAAAAGACTTTTTTTTCCCATGTAAAACCCAGAAATACTCACTTTGAGTACCATGTTCTGATCTCACTGCTTTGAAATTTCTTCAGTGTGGCTTTTACAGCTTTGGGCCAGCACCAGCAGAGCCCCAAACCCAGCCCTTAGTTTTTAAACCGTGATTTATTTTACTGCTTTGAGTCTTTTGTGAGGGAGTCATGTGAGCACCTTGCAACTTCAAATCAGTGTGACTGTGCCCGCCCTCACAATCCTGTGCAAAGACGGAAAGTTAATTAAAGATGTGTTTAATTTACAAATGTTATCCCTTCTGGGGAGCAGAGTGCAACTCCAGCTAAAAGGCAATGCTGTGTTTATTTTACTTCTTCCTTGGCTGTTCCCAACCTGCAGTGGTTTATGGATATAAATAATGTTTTAGAGTAGGGAACGGTTGTGGTGGAAACTAAGCCCAGCTTTTGAATAAGCCATGACGAAAGAGTAACTTGAATCATGCAATGATTTCTAGGAAGCTGAAATAATTAATTCTTTCATGGGTAAAATATAAGCCAAAAAATAAAGCTTCAGTGTCCCATGGTGACAGCAAAATTTAAAAGTATGGTATTAAAGAAGGCAGAACTCCCCACTAGTATATGAAAACAATGTTCTCATTTAGGCCAGCAGAAATCTGGACTAGTTCCATTTGGATCATTGAGTTTGCTCTGGATTTACCCCTGGGTAAATGAGAACAGAAGACAATCCTCCCAGGTTTTCTCTCAGGGCCAGACTCCAAAAAGCCAATATCCATACAGCTCCGAGGTAGGACCTCTTCATCACCACTAGTATCTGTGTGGATCGAAATATTTGTGCTCTCTAAGTCTTCCACTTTTGAGAGGGCTCCTTTCTAAAAGCAACCCCACTGCAGCACAGCTCCTGTAATGCTCCCAGCTGCTTGGTAAAGCGCAGATCTAATTCTGAATAATTGCATGTATTTGTCATAGGGAAAAAAATAATATCTGAAGACATGCACACCTAGGTTGTTGTGAGAGCCTACAATCCAGATGGCAAAACATCCTTGGTAAAATGTACACCATTTCTGAGAGAGGATGTTTATCATTTAACAACTGTTTAAAAAAAAAAAAGACATTAAAACAGAGAGAGTTTCACAATTCTGTACAAGAAATGTAACCACCGGTATTTCAGCTCCTGTTAGTAACTCTACTACCTTCAGCTACTGATGAATCTATGAGAGCAAAAAATACTTGTGTGTGTCATGCCTGATAGAGGGAATGGAACCAGCCTGGGAGGTTTCTGAGACAGGGACCATCCTTCCATACTGCACCAGAGGAGGATCAGTCTCTAGCCCAGGTGCCAAAGGTTGGACTAACACAGTTGTAGCACAGTCACACAGCAACCTCTACATTTTGCTGTGGTGCTGGTGACATCTTTTGAAAGTTCCAGGAAACAATAGCAAGATCCTAGAGACTGGAGCAAAAGGACATGTCCTAAAGATGACTACAATTTGTTATTTGCAATAATAATAGGCAGGTCGTGAAGTTGCTTTCTGTTATTTTGAGTAGAGCTTTATTTTCTTTCTAAACTGTCCTCACTCCATTTACGCCCCTTTTCAGCAGAACACTTGCAAGCTTAAATTTAAATATGAGTATGAACCCAATCAACATATCTCCTCTGGCTGCTAAGAGAAGCCCCCAGGCTGTTTAAAAAATCAGACTGTACTCACAGCGAATTTGTGGTGTTGACTCAGACACTGCCAGAGCACATTTTCTAAAAGGTGCAGTGTAGGCATCACATTTGGCTTCAGCTGGACTCAAGGAAGAGTTTTGTGCTGGTACTATTGGGATCTGGAGCAGAGCTGAGGGAGGAAGCCAGGTAAGTAAACTCAGACCTGGCTGACACACTTTGCACCCACAAAGGGAACCTTGGTTAGATTCATGCTACAAAGCCAGCCCAGCTGCTGCTCAAAATTCAGCCTAATGTTTGTTCTACGTTCCCGCAGGTAAAATATCCACAGCAGTGGTTTATATTACTGGAAGAAAAGTATTTTAAACACTTTAATGATCTGCTTTATACCCATCCTTGCCTTCAGTGGGTGCAAATAATTGCTGGTGCAATTTTGTACCCCCAGTTATTTGCAGTTTTGGTGCGTGTCACTGACGTGTCTAACTAGCTGATAAGATACGTGGGTGCAATCAGATGCTGTAATTAGAAGTTTAAATGACACGAACTGCACCCACACATAACTGCAAGTGCAAAATTGTATCCATAACATCTTGGAAGTAACAAAGAGAGGAAGGACTTAGAAATTTGTCCCCGCAAATGTTAATTTGCATGGCAATGAGCTTAAACCTATTTAGCAAATACACTTTCATTACACAAGATTTAAGCCAATTGATTCCAAACAACCTGAGAGCGTTCAGACACTTAGCATTAGACACAGCATCTTAAAAATTATACTAGTCTGCTGAACTAGGGCAAGGAACTTTTCTCTTGAGTTAGGTAACATGTAATTCATGTCTTCATTACCGCCTTAGCCGTGGTTGGAGTAAGCAAGAGCCTTTGCTTGCAATGACAGATTTTTATAGTGATTTCTCAAGGCTGCAGCACAGAGTAAGTGTGTTTCGTATTTCATGATAAGCAAATGGTGTGCAACAAATAAGAAGGTTCTTGCTTTGGAGTTTTTCTTGACACCATAAACATTTAATATATAATTATATTTTCCAGCTTACTGCAAGGCAGAAACTTTAAACTGACACCTCTTTGTAGGCATGATGCAAAGTTTTGGGAACCTCAGAGGAGCTTTCAATGGTTTTACTGGGAAGACACAGATGCATTTTGATGCTAAATCAGAATCGTTGCTGTTTCTCTTATTTTTCCCCTGTTTTAGCCCCAAGACCCTGTTTAACGATCCCTGTGTGCTACAGTGTGTGCCACACAACTGGAAATATTACTTCAGGCTGTTTGTTATTTCTCCTTCTCTTCTGGCCAAGGGAGACTGCGAGAAAAACTGAACCAAGTATGACGGGACAAGCCAAAAGAAAAGCACAACAGATGGGAGTATAAAGGGATAAAACAAAAATGCTGAGAGATCACATCCTTTCATCTCTGCTCCAGTATTTTGGCTCACCAGGACAGCCTTTCCCCTTGCTGGGAGAGGGAAGCAGGAGGAGACCGTGGCAGAGAAACGCAGCATGGGCTGGTTGCTGTGCCTTGGGGTGATCCACCATCCCAGGCTGGGAAGTTGTGTTTGGCCTGCTGAGGACAGGAAAGCAGTTTTCAGACAAGGAACATCATTTTAGCTCTTGAGGAGAGCCAAAATGCAGAGGTGTCTCCTCTGAACCATACCCAGTCTCCCCAGAGTCACGCTGCCCTTTAGCCAACCCGTGCCTAGTTCTTCAGCTGGGATATTCCCACTTCCAAGCATCACAAGAGTTTCAAATCTTCAGGAGGTGCCCATCCTGCGTTCTGGAAGTTTTCTTTTCATCAGACCCTGTCAAGCATCACCCGCCTCAAATTGGGAGCCGGCTCCTCCTGTGCAGTCCAAAACAGCACAGACCACGGCAGCTTCTTGCTGTGTGCAGCTTGGCTTCCCACCTCCTGTCTTGCTTCAAATGCTTTGCAGCTGACCCTAAAAGAAACAGGCCAAAATCCCAGCTACCCCAGAAGCAATCCCTCGAGAGCAGGGCTGGCTAATGGCAAACAGCTGCAGCTGTTAATGTTATCTCGGGGGATCTGGGCTTTAACAGTGAAGATCCCAGGTTCAGGTCCTGTTGACAGACTGTAAGATTAATACTGATAATCTCTCCTACCAAAATACAGCGGGAATCACCTTTTTGAGGCCCCAGGTGCCTGGGAGAAGAGGCAGCAGGTGATGTCTGCGGCACCATGTTGTCCTCTTGGCTGGACAAACAGAAAGATGCTCTGGAGGCTTTAAATTTTTTTCTCCTACTTTCTTTTTTTTCACCAATTATCACACACTGTGGCTGTCCGTAGACTGACTATTTCACACCATCTGAATCAAATGTCTGCTCTCCATTAGGTGTACAGTATTTCCATATGCCCTGGTTGCTTCTACTGCCATTTCTTTTCTTGAACCTGCAGAGTTGTTGGCTGTGTTATCCAAACCACGCCTCTCAGCCCGTCAAACCTCCCAGCTAACAGAGCAGAGGGATCCAAGTAGCGATTACAAAATGGCAGGTTCCTGGATCAGCCTTGGTGGTGAGCAGCACTCAGCCATAACCTTGGATTTCCAGGATGCAGAGTAAGGCAGAGTCCACATTGCTGATGGATAACTCAAAAATGGGGTGGAATGATCTCACCAAAGCAAAACTCTTCAGATGACAAGTATTAGATAACATCAGCTGAGTTCATCAAATGAGCTGGAGAGATCTTGGCCCAGCTTGCCATGGACATCTGGCTACACAGCGCTGCCTTGGTAATGCCAATCTTCACCTCCATCCTCTGGGACATGGGAGAGGGCAGAAGAGCCATCATCCACGTATGAGGTTTAGCTGTGGTAATAAGGAGGCCACTGCGGCCATGAATAATCTGTTTTCCACAGTTACCACAACCCATACGGTGTGAAAAGCTGGACAAGGATTTGTAAATGAATTGAGCCCAAGAGTAATTACATGTTCCTGCAGATTACTTGGTGCCGTAATTGCACTTAGTATTTACCATGTGACCTAAGCCAGAAATAATCATGTATTTACTTTATATTTATATTGTAACGTGCCATGTACTGTAATTATACTGCCACTCCATGGTACTTAACACATCATTGAATGTTCCACAATTATCATGTTAGTAAATAACACTTACTGAGATTTGTGGCCTGTAATTTCAAGCATTACCTGCTAAAGATTTATTGTAGCGATGTCAAAAAAGTGTTTCTTGACTATGTCATTTCATGTAAAAAATGTCAATTCCTAGAACCAATAGGAGTCAGTTTTAAAAATTTAAAAATTTGAAAATACAAAAGGAAATCTAGATTTGAAATTGACTTTTCCAGTAAAGTAATGATCCATTTCCATGAAGAATTCTCCAAATTCTTATGCTTGAGGTTCCAGAATATTATAAGATCAAACTGTCAAACTTGTGTGATTAAATCAAAGAATTAAATCCACCTTGAGACTCTTAAAGAAAAATGTTTTGGAAGAAGTTAATATCCACTCAACCTCTCATTTAATTCTGATTAAGTCTCTGAGTGGCTAAAACTAAACCTTGGATTTTCTGAACAGATTTATGCTTTCATATACATTTGGTCATAGAAGTATTCTCTGCTATTTCCATAGACTTATTCATGTGAATAAAGTCAAGCATGTGCTTTGCTGTTGCTTTTGTGGTCTAAAATCTACGTATCAAAGTCTTAAGATGTTGATGAAAGTAGGAGCATTTAAACAGGAATGATTTAGAAGAGAATCAAATTTTCATTATTCCTCCTTCAATGGGATTTTTCCATACTGTGGCACATATGGGTGCCCGGATATCACTTAACTCTTACAAAAAAAAAAAAAAAAATTAATGAAGACCCAAGATTTCCAGCTCATATCAATCCCCATATTAAAAACATCACAAAACCTTTAAAGGAACCACCCCAAGCTTCCCTTCCTTCCTTATGTGTTCTGTCTTGATTGCCAGCCCCATAGAATGGCATCTAATGCAGAGATCCAAACCTGAAATTAGGATTACCTTCTCTTGCTCCTCTGATTCAAGAGCACAGACAAGCCCGTGAGTTCAAACTCAAGGAATGAAATCCTGGCTGCAGATACAGTTAGCAGTTCTTCTGCTGAACCCTCCGAAGCCTAGGTTATTCCCCCAAAACCTCAGCTCTTACTCCAGCCTTGATCTGCCCAATATATACAAATGAGCTTAACTTTAAACACTGATAGTACCATTTACCTCATTAACTGGAGCCGGATGAATAATTCATAGTGCATAATTTTTCCAATGAATCTCACTTCTTTTTGTGTTTGTGAATTGTCTGCAAATAGATTCTTGATTGGACTCTTCATCTAAAATTATTTTTCAGATTTTTCGGTGAATCATAATCAGTCTGCAGATCGTTTGTGAGCTGTACACAGAGAGCAGTCACAGTTTGCAGCTCATGCTGTGTGGGTTCACTGTAGGAATGTCAAGGTAACACTCCTGTTCCCTCCCTGGAAAACCTTATGTAACCAACCAACAGCAGGATGAATTTCAAATGCCACATATGAGCGTAAAACTTGGAAATTCACACCCTTGCTGAGTGTTGTTGTCAAATTCAGACCCTCCCTGCCATGAAGGGTCAAACAGTGCTACAGAAAGGTAAATATCGAAGCTACCCGTGCACCCATAGCAAATCTGAGGGCTTGGAAACATGGGCAAAGTTCCTGGAGGGTGACAAGTTTCAGCCTAACAGCTGGTCCATGATAGCTGCCCCTGTGAATGGTCTCAGGCTGAGGAAACCTGGATTAATTGAGCCTCTCCTCAAAGGAGGTTAAACTACCAGATCACTTTGGTCTCACTGCAGGCTAAGAGTTCTCCTGTGGATGCAAATTAGTGATCACAGGATGAGTTCTTCCTGTGTCTGAGGCTGGAAGGGGTTTTTTCCACCTAGCTACCCTATTTGCTCTGGAAAAGAAGGCCTCAACCCTGGCAAAGTATCTTCTACTGGGGTAATGAAATTACTTGAGAAGGGCTCAGATCCACTGCATGCAGGAAAGCTGCTGGGTCAGTGTTGTCAAGATTTCATGACCAATACTGCACTGGCCTCTACAATAAGAGTAAAAAAGCCATCCTGCTTTTGACCACCATGGTTCCCACCACTGCTTTCACTGTACCTAAGTGACCTGGCTGTGGTGTGAGAAGCAGCAGAGATTTCTTTTCCCACTTTCCCCACCCAATTCAGCAGAGTTCCGTAACAAAGTCCTTCAAACCTTCTTGACCCTATGGCAATTTAAGCACTGCCTTGCCATAAACCACAAGCTTACACGCTTTGCAGGGTGGATTTGGTTTGCTAAATTAGGATTTGATTCTAGGTTGGGAGATTTTGTCTAATTAAATCAATCTTTACTAAAAACTACCATAATATCCCTGCAAAAACCAGAAGCATGCAAGCCCGAAACCGACGTGCTGTAGCCCAGGGCCTCGTTCAATATGTAAAGATTAATATAATTTGAAAAAAAACCTCTCTGCTATCATAAATCAGTCCCCAAAGTGGTCAGATGTGGACTAGACTTTCAAATACATCATTTTGCAGTGAAAGAGGCGGTGATGAATATGCAGAAGAGGATGGGAGCTGTCAGGAGCGTGCAGATGAAACCACGTGATCAGTCGCCCCTTTGACCCGTGTATCAGATTTTGAAGGGAAAAGTCTAGTTTTAAGCACTGTCTCAGAATACAAAGCAACTATGTCTACCACCACTCCACGTACTGCCGAACAAAGACGGGTTTTGCAGGAGGAAGATCACAAACTCTGAGAGGATCTCCCAGGCTCAACATTTGTTCAAACACGAGGGAAAAGATAAGTCGGAAAAAATTTTTAACGAGTATCAGGCCACATGTGGCTCCAAAGAGACTATGGGGGACCAGGATTTTATACTTTTAAGAGGAATAGATACTGTGATTATCATCAGCCAAGACAATGTGTACAGCTTCCGAGCTTTGCCATGCCTGTCAATCTTGGCACAATAGTTTGACATGAAAAGTGCAAATGGAAAACGATGGCAGTGAACAACTTTAAGGCAAGTGAGCTCCAGTGGTGAAATAATGTATTTTCTTGATGTCTGAGGAAATATTTGGTCCTGACAGGTGGATCATTAGCTGCACTGCACAAGGCTGTAGGAAAAGGGAATTATAGGAGTAGCATGGGAACTTATTCCTGGCCTTGATCTGCCATTAGATCTTAAGAAAACTCTCTTGGAGTTAAACTCATTACCTGCATTGAGCTTCCCAAAGTAAATTTCTCTGTACTCTGGTCCAGGGTAGCATATACATATTTAAAAGATAAGGAAACTGTACTGCATTGCTGATTCCTCTGTTGGTCAACTGCCTTGGATATCTGCTCCAGCTTGTGAAAACACAGATAAAAGTCAGTCTGTGATCCAGAATATGGCCACCAATTAGACCCACGTAGTGTGTGGGATCAACAGGCTGCATCTCACCCCTGAGACAGGGAGCTAAACATGAGCTCTCAGTTTGCAGGGGGGTTCAGTGAATGAAGAAATAGATTAACCCATTTCCTACAAATCCAGTGACATATTTAGCATAATCTCATTCAACCCTCAAGTCATATGAGCTAACTTCATGAGTCCTTTCTGGTTTCCAAGCCTGCCTGGAAACCTCACCGTATAAAGAGTCCTGAATCCAGGATCTGCAGTGCTATAGGAATGACTGGAGCACTCACAGCCCTTCCTCCAGACAGGAACTGGAGGAATGAACCAGCCACCCGAGGGGACAAGGGGTACACGTGTCCCACCAACAAGTTTGGGTAATACTGAGCCACTTGCTCTCGCTCATAAATTCTTTCCCGCGGCACAAGTCTGATGTAATGAACACTTTACATGAGCCACGAGCTTAGAGCTTTTGCTCTATGCATGTGCCATTGATTAGAGTGGTTGCAGATGGTTTTATTTTAGGTAATCAGGCTTGCTGAGCTTTGCCAGCATCAGAACAAAGGCATAGTTTCCCCACTCACTAACCAAATATGTGGCCAAGACACTTGAATCGATATGAACTCTGATGGATGGTGAGAAAGCAGGGAGGGGGGAGAGAGCAGCTTGCCCAAATACCTCAAGCCAAGTGGCTCATAGCCCTGCACACCAGGTTTTGCATCCACCTTAGAGGAATCACATTCCCTTTTACTCCTAAAGAATGGGAAGAGGAGAAACACCTTATTTTTGAACAACTCCCATGCTGCCCTGCTGTATCTACACAATACACTGAGCTGCAGGAAACAAAGGAGAAAACAACAGCAGCCACAAAAACCCACACAAACACTAAGGCCTCTGGAGAGGGAATTCCTCTTCTGAGATATCCTCTCTGAAGTCTCCAACCCGTACTGCAGAGTGCTGCTTCACGTGTCATTTGACCAGTACTCTCCTGCCATTCCCGCTCAGCTGGAAAATCTCTGCAGGCTCCTTCCCCAGGGAAGCAGGCAAGGGAAAAGACAGAGCAGTTATATGATGCCACAGAGTCATTCAAATGAAACTGCTGTTGCATGAAAGCTTCTAAAGCTCCCTGTTATTTAACCATTCATGTTGGCCCCAAATGTGCCCAGTTTTATGGGATACTTACTAAATTTCAATCTCAGTGAAGCCAGTATAACAGTATGAAGTAGCACGAAAGGTCTGGTTGTTTGAGCTTTTGGGGGTCTCTAGGATGTGCAGGGTGGTGCTGGGACTTGTGCAGTGGAAATGCCCTCCTCTTTGCCCCTTCCCATGTCCAAGGCGATGGATGAAAGCAATGGAAGCATATACAGAAAAAAACAAATGCATCTGGTTCCCAAGTTGTTGCTGTCTGAGACAACAGAAAGGGTTGTGATCTTCCAAAAGTCACTCTGTGGCCTTTGTTTAAAGCTGTGCATTGTACCTATAGGACAAGGGAAAGAAATGCAAAGAGAGATGGGGGGGAAATAAAGAAAGAAATATGGGGGGAAAATATTGTAAGAGAGAAATCAATAGAAGGCATTTAGCAGCTGAGGTGACAGATACAAAGTGCATTTAGAACCACAGACACTCGTCTTCAGGGATGTGGAGGGGAGAGAGTTGTTTTATCCTGAGCTTTGGTTCTTCGTATTTTTCAGATTAACAGTTTGCTGCTCTCTGCTGAGCTGTAAGGTCTCAGAGACACTGCCTGCTGGAAGGTTTTGATCAGTGTAAGCTGGGGCATTTCCAGCAGACAGGTTTATTAACTGATTTACTGACCACATGCATTTTGCGTAGCCGAAACGATTCAGCTGGTCTCTTTCTTTTCCCTTTCTCCACACCTCCCCATTACTAATCATAGAATCACACAATCATAGAATCATAGAATTATTTAGGTTGGAACAGACGTCTAAGCTCGTTGAGTCCAACTCCATACTGACAAATCCATCACTAGACTTTGTCCCTAAATGCCACATCTACATATCTTTTAAATACTTCCAGGGATGATGACTCCACCACTGCCCTGGGCAGCCTGTTCCAGTGCTTGACAAGCCTTTAGGTGAAGACTTTTTTTCTTACTATCCAATCTAAATTTCCCCTGGTGCAATTTGTGATGGTCTCCACTTGTCCTATTGCTTTACTTTGGAGAAGAGACCAACCTCCACCTGGTTACACCCTCCTTCCAAGAAGGTCCCCCCTGAACCTCCTTTTCTCCAGCTTCCCCAGCTGCTCCTCATCTGACTTGTGCTTCAGACCTTTCCCCAGCTCCCTTGCCCTTCTCTAGACATTCTCCAGCCAGTCAATATCCTTCTTGTCATGAGGGGCACAAATCTGATCACAGGATTTGAGGTGTGGCCCCACCAGTGCTGAGTACAGGGGGACAGTCACTTCCCTGGTCCTACTGGCCACATTATTTTTGATACAGGCCGGGTGCCACTGGCCTCTTGCCTATCTGGGCGCAGCTGGATCCTGTTCAGCCTCTGTTGACCAACACCCCCAGATCCTTTCCCACTGGGCACTTCCCAGCCACTCTTACATTGGCTCAGGTGACACAGAGCCACCAAAAGCCCTTCTCTGGCCTCTGTTAGGACTGCAGCTTGAACTTTCTCTGGGGAGCATCTTTTACAGCCAAGAAAGGATTCACCCTCCATTTCAGCAATGCATGCAAGGTACCACCTTAGCTATTTGACCACCACTTATTTTTTCAATAATGTACAGCACGTAGAGTGAAAACAGCATGCCATGTGAAGATTACCCTGCCAAAACCCCTGCCTATTACATGGACTTAATGTGGCTCAAGAGAATAATGGTTTCTATGAAGTACACTATCCAGGTTTAGTGATGAATTTACTCATTTGAAGGACTTGCTTTATGTTCTTTGCACTGGAGCGCATTAAAAAAAGAAGATGAAGAAGAAATGAAAGCTTTCAAAGAAACACTTTGGAAAAAAAACAGTTCAATATTTGAGCAAAAAAGCTTCAAAAATTTGCATCTGCTCTCCAGCAAGTCAAAATACGGGTATTTTTCCCCTCAGTATTTTGGCGTTTTTGAGTGTTAGCATTTTTAAGTTTGTACATTACTTTTTCTCCCATTTTGATAGGAGATGTACAAAGTTTCCTTGGTAGAAAATATCACAGACTTCAAGGAACCTAGCCTAAACTGATGAATACATGTATCCCCAAGAGGTCATAGGAGATGTTGTAGCCACTAAGTTTCACATGGAAATTAAAGACAAGTAAAACAAAGCCACTCCCTCCCTAAAGGTACCACAGTGAGGATTGTTGGCTGGCCACTATCCATGCTGCTTTAGCTCCTGAACCACCCCTTCCCGGGGACAGATGGACATGCAGGGCAAGTCCTACAGTGACACCTTTCCATATAGTTCACTAAATACCTCCACAAAACTAGTGAAACCAGTTTTCCCACAAGTTTAACATCTCTGGAGGAATTTTCTGGTGCCTGCAGAGAGCCATACTAACACTGAAATCTTTCTCTAGGGAAGGCATTAACAGAGTTTGTCTTCTGTAATGTCTATTTTAGAGAAACTTCTAGGAATGAAATGTCTTGAGACTTATGACAAATTTGATTGAAATAGGCCAGGAGGTTTAGAAGGTAGCAAGGGGATATTTATACAGACACAGAAATCATATTATTTTTAGTTCTCATCAAATAAGTCTTATTTCCCAAGGAAAATAGGCTATCCTTCCTCACATGCACACAGATACCTGTTGAAAGGTCAGTGACCATTAATTTCACGTTTTTGTTTTTGTTTCCATATGCAAAAAGTGTCCTATCCTTACCTTGGCATCCTGTGTCCCGATGGCCTACCAGAAGAAAACAGTTTTTAAGGTATTTTGGCCTCTCTAGAGGATGGAAAATTGAGGCTTGCAATACTGGCTGTCTAAGTTTGCATACAGAGACATCTATACAGTGAGGCAACCACTGGTTTGCATGGCACAGCCTATTACCTTGTTGTGGAATTATTTTGCCCAAATCAGTTTATAAATGTTTAGCTCTTGGCACAGATCTTTCAAAAGAAAAAAAAAATGGAGCTTGCTAAATCATGACACAAAGACTTCTTTCAGAGGCTTGTTAAAGAATGAGACCTGCATGTAAAGCGATATCCTCATTGTGAGTATGTAATGGGATCTCCTCTGCAGTCAAACCACTTTCCTCTTAAAGGGACTTACTCAGAAGTGGGAAAAGTCTTTTGCTGATTATTGAGCAGTTCAAAACCAACTCAGAAGACCAACACTTGTCAGTACCTGACAGCTATCCAGTTACCTTCTTTGCAAATCCACCCAGAGAGGTTTTCAGCCGTGCTCCTGCTGAACAGACAATCCTATTAACAAAACATCCGACTCCAGGTTTAGTCAGGGTTCTCCATCCGAACAACGGCACAACCTAACACGACCATGAGGATCAGCTTATTCCCTCTTCCTTCCAGGTTGTTAAGCCCAGGACAGAGCTAAGACGTATCAGCAGCCTGCATGTATGGTGCCTCTGTACATGCTGTACCTGTTCTGTAGATAAAAAAGGAACTTCAATTTCTACTGCTGTCAATGCAGTGACTTTTAATCAGTAAATTCCCTTTCTAAGACAGGCAAGAAAAAAAAAGTCCTCATCTGAAAAAAATATCAAATGCATTTTCAGCCAGAAGACATAAATATAACCAGAAAGCCATTTGGAAATGCTTTCATCTGACAACTGACATGCTTAGATCATCTGCAGCCCACCCTGTGCTTTTCTCACTAGAGAAATTAAACACTAGAACTGCTGCTGCTTTGAATACTCCCTTTAAATATTTTCTGGCACAGACTTTCCCAAAGGCAGCAGTGGAAGACTCTCTGCTTAGGACAGGCAAATCTTTCTCTCCTTTACATGAGATGTAACACAGTGGATACCCTGTGACATGGGTAGAAACAGGTTAAGATTTAAGAATTGTGGGAAACTGCCTACTTGAGAGGGTCTGGCACTCTTCTCCTGCATGGGAATCTTTTGTCCCACCTCCCTTATCACTTGCCTTCATCCATTTCCAATCAGATTCCATCTAGTTTTTAATCCCCAGTTATGCCCCAAATTCCATGTTTTGTGTATTTGGAAAGATTTTTCTTCCTGTGACATCTCTGTCCACATGTCCATGCCACTCTGGACTCTGCATCTGAGTTCTGGTGTGCCCTGTAAAGGTTGGGTCCTGCCCGAACATGTTGCAAGGCTCTTCCTGCAGCCAGCACCTCAGGCTAGGCACAGCTCCTCTTGCTCAGCAAAGGTCCACTTGGGATGGTAGAACATGATCCTAAACAGACCCGCCTTTGAATTCTGTGTGAAAACCCCTCCCTTCTGCAGGGGTTACAGTGACCACAGAATAATATTCCCTGTAGAGGCTCTTGAGACTGTTCTGGCTTCTTGTTCAAGGTGTAATTTGACATATCCAAACTGAAATGCAATTCTTTGACGAGGGGGTTCGCTCTGTCACTTGTCACTTCAAGCCCCCATACAAGGCGTAAGAAGTTCTCAGCAACTTCCAGGAAAACTGTGAGCAGTAAGCAGGCGGCTTCGGCTGAGGGGGGCTAAATCCCAAAATTCTCTTGTTTTCTTGGTTCACCAGAGGACAACTTAACAGCCAGGGCATGGTGCAATGTTGAGTCATATCTACACATGGCAGCTGACTGAGGCATATATGCGGCTTTACTCCAAATCTCTGCAAATGCATGCAAAGTCCAAATCCATGCAAAGGTCTTGCTGCTAAGAGTTATCTGAAGCCTGGGTGATCCTAGGCAGCCAGCAGGGCTGATCAGAGCCACAAATCTTACAGGACAGAGAGAGGACAAGTATATTGGGATCTGGTGCTTTCACGGCCCACTGCAGAGAGCAGAAAACTTTTCCACAACAGAAGCACTTGCAATAGAAAGTGTCCTAACAAACGGGGCTGCAAATCAGCAATCCTCCATGAATACATCTTTCAGGACTGAAACATTTGTTGAAAGATGGACCCCAGCCAGAAACAAGCATTTGGTGAGTACCTAAATTAAGTTAACATTTGCAGCCATGATAGACTTGGTCTAAAACACCAGGATGCAGTCAATTGAATTACAGCCTCCTAAAGTGGCAAGGTAAAAACTAATTGCTTCTTGTTGTGAGTTAAGCTCAGTAGTGGATGTCTCAGTGACAAGGGGTAGAGCTAAACTGCAGGTCCTGTAAGAGAAACAGGCAAAGAACATATACAGGGGTAGCTGCAGAATCTCGGTCGACAGGTAGGAACTAGACAAGCCCACTGCTACTTTTCATGCTCCTGTGTGCTATATCCGTATATATGTTATGCAAATCATGTGGTCCTTTCATTTAGAAGTAGTTACATTTCACTGGTACATGCCTCAGTGCAGATGGAGCTGCTCAGTTATAACGATGTCCTGTCCTTGATGCCAGTGTAGATGGGTCATGGTTCTACCACCCAATAAACCAAGTTCTAGGGTGTCCAGCCCTCCAGCAAAAGCCCTGTGTCCAGAGAACACAAATGTAACTAAAAACACTGCCCAAAAACCCCACAACCAAACCCATATTCAAAGGTTTCTAAGTGTACTCAAGGAAATTACCTAGTCTAGGAAGACTTTATGGCAAGTTAGGATCTTTCTCCTCTCATGGTCAGCAGATGGGCAGCATGAACATCAGATTGCACACATTGGCTGTGGAAGTGCAATCGTGTGCCTGAGACCCACCCAGCCACTTCGTGCCGGTGCAACTGACTGCGTGCTGCAGAAGCCACACCAGTTTCTCCACGCAATGGAGATAGTGTGCACACATCAGCTGTAATTTAGGTGTCTGAGTAATTGTGGCCATCTGGGCTGTCTTAGCTGCTTGTGTCTGGACCTGGCTGCCACTGCAGACTGGATCTACCTCTGCCCAAACCCATGAGGACATCTCAGCTGCGCAGTGGCACTTCGAGTGGCATGAAAAGCTGCCTGAATATTGATGGCATTTAGGAAACTGAACCATTCGCAGGGTGATCACTGGTGGAGCTCTAAAAGTTACAGCCAGACATGCACACCCAGCAGCTGAAATAGGGGTATAGTTTTTACTACTGTTAGCTATATTGCCCTCAGCCCATCAGCATGATAGTATTTTTTTGATACTTACTTTTTTCTTTAAATACTTTCTTTCATAAATCTGGCAAAAGACGTAGTACAAAGAGGTGACTAGGTGCTGCCATATCAGTCATAACCCCCTAGGGATTGAGGAAAGGATCCAATGGAGCCAAAGGTGAGCCATTTTGGAAGACATCTGCAGAAAAGACATCTGCAACTGCAGCCTGAGCTTCCCCCAGCCAGGTTTGCTTAACCAGAGATCAGGCCACCTCAAAGTCAGACAGGATTATCTTAATTCAATTTGCTTTTCTGTGGTTATGAATGAACAAGACTCATCCTGACAGTTTTTTCAATAGTCACACTCCTTTTTCCTTTTAATGAAAGTTGAGAGTCAGATTTAACCATATGACTCCAGGATCTGGGAATTTAAAAAATGTGTGAATAAGTTAACAAAGTGGCTGTGCTGAACTTGATGTCTCAGCCTTGGACCAGCTCTCCACACTTCGTATTCAGGCGATACAGGAGAGCTGAACCAAACAGTGTCACCAGAAGAGTTCAGGCTCATGGGTTACCAAAAATGTCCTTGCCTCATGCCTGAAGATGCCCGGAGTCCATCAGTTAAATGCACAGTTTATCTGGTCTTGCGTACCAAGACTGCATGACAATGGGTTTAGCAGGCATTGGTCAGGAGAATACCTCACAGCATCACTCAACAGGAAAACTTGCATTCACCAGATCCCCCCTGGTACACCATTCTGCTTTCTTTCGTGGAGTTCTCCCCTCTTTCTGGACTATTTCTTCAAGAGGACATATGACCAGCGAGCTATAAAAAGGGAAGGAGCCAAGCATTGGAGACAAGAGCTGTGAGATGGGTGCCTAGAGTTTTGCCATGAACTTCACCACAAGTATCTGAGTAAGGCACCTCCAAATGCCAAGATGCATGGATTTCTGGGGTGACTGTGATCCTCCCTATCAGCCCTCTGGGGACAACTCAGGGCAACTGTGAGCCACAGCGGGTGATGGAGTTACACCAGAGGTGGCTCATGTTGTGTGCTTTACATAAACACCAGGATTTGAAAAGCCACAATCGGACAGGGAGTGCTGGGCAGTGAAGGCTGTGGTTCACACGACAGGCTTTCACAGCTCACGGTGCCAGTTCAACTGCAAAACCTCCTGGTGCTTAAATGGTGAAGTTCACACTCCCTCTCTGGAGGGGACAGAAGGTAATGGTACTCAGCTGTGACTATGACTATGCCAAATATCATTTGCTTATCCAAGATGAGCACAGATGGTCATATTTCCCTCTGTTTATTTTTGCTGAATGGCCTTTTCAGCCTGCCTAGTCTGTGACCTTCTCCTAAAAATGGGTAGATAAGTTTTTCTCTGGGATGCTGGGTTTCCTCTTTCTTCCAGAGGCAAAATAAAGGCTCTGTTGGTATCAGCTGTGAGGACATAAATGGACCAAAAAAGTCTTTCTCCTTTCAGTGAGTTCCTTGCAAAATGCAATTCTAGGAGTAAAAAATTCATCCAGGTACTCATGTGAAGAGTGTCCAGCCAGGTGCTTCTCAAGTCCAGGATATGCAGGCTGTGAATAACAGGATTCGTGAGTTGTTGCACTGTACTTTAACACCTGGGACTTTTCATCTTCAAAGTAAAAGTGCAGCCTAAAATAGAAAGATATTTGAATCAGTGTATTTAAATACAAAGTGGAGTAAATCACTGAACAATATTTTAATGTGATAAAGGTAATAAAAAAGGAATGAGTAACAATCAAACAGTACCTGCCATCTTGGCCACTGATTAAAAGGCAATCCTGGGGGTGTGGGGCTCCCAAAAAGCATTCCGACTATAGGGAAGAGAGCTGGTGGAGTCTAAGCATCATGAAAGCTCAGCACTCCAACCCCAACAATACCACAGTGCACTGCACACTGCTTGGAGTTAAGTTTCCCCTTTAATTTTAATCAATTTAATAAGTCATTGGCTTTGGGCATGACAAAAGCAATATTGAAAAGCATGTCTACTGTATGAGTTATTGAATATTTTGAGGCCTTTTTTGCTGGGTCACTCATATACACATAACAAGAGGCACAGCAGATCAACATTCATGTATTGTACAAAGTAATAAATGTAAAGAGTGAGAAGGACCTGGCCTGGACTGCTGCTCTCTCAGATTTCCTCAGGAGCTCAGGTGAGAAATTTACAGAATCATAAAATGGTTTGGGTTGGAAGAGACCTTAAACATCAGCTTGTTCCAACCCTCTGCCATGGGCAGGGACACCTTCCACTATCCCAGGCTGCTCAGAGACCCATCCAACCTGGCCTTGAATGCTTCCAGGACATCTCTCACAGCTTCTCTGGGCAACCTGTGTCAGTGCCTCAGCACCCTCACAGGAAGAAAGAAGGAATGGTAAATTGCTTCCCAGAGAAGCTGAGTGCCCCAATGATCTCTCCCACCTCTTGTCAAAAGATGAAGTCATGATAATGCAAATCCCAAAGCACACCACCTGTGGACTTCTAGATCTTCCTCAATATATTTTTACACAAAACCCATCCAAAGTCCACTGTCTTCAACAACAATAGACCTAATATTTAGCAGGAAAAAATCCCTCAAAGGCTCCTTCTCTCTGAGAGCTCTCTCGAAGACTTTCCATTCAGCATAAATATATTACATCCAGGATGGCACTGACTGGATACAGTGAGCCAAATATTAAATATTTTTCATTAATAAGAGGGCTGCTGTTGATGATGACTATTTAAGCCAATACCCTGCAAGGCCAAACTCCATGCTGGTTATGTTTAAAATTACAATTTGCAATATTCTTGGGCATCATGCTGTATTTAATTTTTTTGTGTTTAAGCCAAGGTGTTTTAGACTCATGCAGCCCCCACTCAGCCATCCAACACACACTTGTGGAGATGTTACTTCTACAAAGCAAACTTTGCTCTATTGGGAGCACTCTGAGCTCCATAAATAATGTCACATGAAGCTCAGGTGCCAGGAGCTCAGTAACTACAATGTCATTCTAGTGGCAAACACAGTTTATATTATTGCTTACTGATTATTAACTAATACTGATAATTAGCTGATAATTAACTAATAATTATTCCTTACAGATAATTAACAAACATGCCACTGTTACAGCATGGCAGCCATGTATCTCTTTGAAATGTGCTCCTCATTTGGTGCCCAGACCAAGCTGGAGAGGAGAGAAAACCAGGCTGGATTAACTATTTTATGTGCATTCCTCTTTAGTGGAAAGGAGAAAGAGAAAGCATTTCTTGGTGGCAGTGAGTGCCACAGGCAGCTTTCACACAAGCAGGTGAATGATTTTATTTTAATGAGGGACAAATTTTGACCTTTTTGATGAACCACGCAAATTATTACCAAGGAAAATAAAAGCACTTCTCACTTCAGCCACTGGCATCCTCTGAAAGACCCAGCTGAGATGGATGGCAGCACTGGACAGAAAGCTATCGGCCACTTTAGCAATGAGCCTCACAAATATTAACCCTATATAAATAAATAAGGTCTTGACTTCACAGAGACTGATCATTGGAAATAGAGACAAAATTGCTCATTCTACAAACCCCTGCTTAAAGAAAATACATGGGTAGGAGAAGAATTTAAAAAAAGATTAATGGATGTTGTCACAACCTTCTCTAATGACAAACAAGGCTGTCAGGGCAGGTCTCTGGCCCAGATCACTCACAGCATAGCCTAGGCTTGGGCTAGGAAAACAAATGCTCACCTGTCATGGCACTGCAGTACTTTCATTCAAGTCCTTATAAGTGCCACTGATTTAGGCACCAGGAGATATTCCGAGTGGTTTTATCATCAGCAGCCAAGTGAACTGCCCTTCTCCCTCTCCTTCCAGCATGCTGCACAATCATCCCTCTTTCTGTAACTTACTCTCTCCATGTCTCTTCCCTGCCAAGGGCATGAAATGCATGAAAAGTTTGCACCCCTCTTATGTAGACTTTTCAAAGCCCAAGTAGCAGCAGGGACAGACCCAGTCCCACATGACTGGAACTGGGGCTGGAGCTATGCCAGAAACCCACTAGAAACATTCCCTTGAGCTCACTCCATTGGCTCAGCAGGCGGGGGTGAGCAGGCATCTACTTTCACAGCCTGTTTCCAGTTTTGGGGAAAAAAACATTCACAAGTCCCAAGATATTACATCAAATACAAATGGCACGAGAGTTTCAGCCATGTTGCTGAGCTCCTCAGAGAGGAGAGATTAAGCAAGGACAACAAATGGCTGAAGTGACAAGGAAAAAAGAAGTCTATGATTTCCCACAGGAAAAAATAAATTATGATACTGTCCCAGGTTTTCCATCTTGCTGTTGACTATGCTAGCACAGTCCTCATATAAAAATCATACAAAATAGCACTGGAAGGGATTTTGATCACCCCTCCTCCAAATGTAGGGTCAGCTGCATTCTCTTTTTGTAGACAATTTGATAAGTTGCAGAGTCCTTAATATCAAGATCAAAATGAGTGCCATGGCATTGCAACAGTACCACGAAATTGAGGATTGACTTTATTTCCCTGGAGATATCTGCAGGCTGTCTTCAGACTTAGGCAAGCACCACTGCGCATCCATGCCATTATGGTGAAAAAGACTACACTATTTTTGTTTCTTTTAGGTATAAAATCAAATTGTAGCATTTTAAAATACAGAAAAAGGAAGGTCCAAGTTCACATAAGCACATCTATGCAGGATTAGGGTGCATGAACAGGTTGGCACCTTTTGGGTTCTAACACAACGGGAATCCCTTCACTCAAGAACTCCTCCCAACAGACATGCAAATGTTTCAGGACAATGACCTGGAGGTCATATCCTTCTGCTGCGTCCAGCAGAGAGTTATTTGGGCACAGAGGGGAGCAGAGATGGTGCCAGAAGTGCCTTGAATAGATATGACCTCATTCTGAGGGCGCTGTAGTAGGGACACCATCAGCTATACTTTACATACATATGTGTGTTTAGTGGAAACTGCTAAATCCCTCTACTGAGAGATAAGGATCTCACTGGATCCAGAGCAGGCTTTTTACTATTCCACTTGCAAAAGGTACTTCTTAAAAAATGGTTTGTTTCTGCACCATTATTGTGCCTGAATGGATTGTATTGAGGTCTTGTGGTATGTACAAGTACAAATGGCCTTGCTTAAACAGAGCAATACTCATTAAATAATAATGAATCAGTGAGAGTCTCATTTTGTGACATGTCTAGCTGGGTTAAGTATTCTCCTGCATGCGTAATTGTCCTCCCTCTTTCCAAAAACTTCAGTTATTGAGTTTTATTTGCCTAGGAGTAAAATACGCATCAGAACCTGTAGCACATCACCCTCCAGTTATGCCTTGGAATTCGCCACACCTAAGTTACAAGATGTTGTCTGCAGGAACCCACAAAGATGTTTGTGATCCCAAAGAGTTTATCTCCCAAGTGGGACTGGTCTCCTTCCCACAGATGTTCATAGTCATCTTGTGCTTTGAAGCAAAACTGGCAATTTGCATTTAGTCTTTGCCTTTGCCACAAAAAACGAAGAAATAATAATGCACATATCTCCTTCACAGCTCTCTCTTGTCTTCAGTTCACCATAAGCAGTAAGTCTTTCCAGAAAGAGACTATTTACAGGCTGGCTAAAACTGAGGGACTGTAAAATTCACCGTGGCCTACAAATGTGAGCTTCGTATGGTTGTAAACTGCAGCATTTTACTAAGTGGTAACAACAGTGTCTTCTGGCTCCATCATTACCTGAAATATAAAGCAAGATCTACTAAAAAAAATGGACAACTTGGTATGGAAATCTCTAGGCTCCTTCCAAGCTGGTCTAGTCTAATCATAGCCAGACTTCATATGCAGGTAAATTCATCAAGTACTTTTCAAACTACAACAACAAGAAGAAAAAGAACAAGGCTCATTTTACATTGCCTGATTTTGTTTATAGTCTGTGACAGAACTGATCATTTCATATACATAAACATGACTTCATTGATGTTTCTTAGTCCAGGCTATTCTTCTGTGCCTGGAGGTGTTATCAGTTACAGGTCTCACTTGCAGGGCAGACACCTGGAGACCAGCATGCTCATATTTTGGTGGTCTTTGAGAGCTAATGCATATTGCTGATCAGTTAATCCAGTCCAGGGTGGACTTAACCTTATATTTACAGAGAAATTGAATTTCTAACGTCAGCAAGCAGCCTGGGCTTCTCTCCTGTATGTCTATGCACCTCCTGAGGAGAGGTAGCCTAAAGCCAGTGTCTAAGATGGAGGTTTTTTCATTGTAGCTGCCTCACTTTTGACTGAAGAGGGACCTGGCAGCTCACTGACATGGTGTCTGGAAGCCCAGACATGGACATGAAGCCCAGACATGGATGTGAAGCCTAAACGGCTTCTCTAGGACTAGCTTCACAACAGCAGTACATACAGGATGAGAGACCCAATCACCCCAAGGGGGATGTGTAGAGCCAAGAGCTGCCACCGATGGAGGAAAAGAGAACACCAAGTTTGGGAATCCCAATCTCATGCTTCCCCACATTACTGTGTCCACATTTTGGGAGTCCTTTACCACAGGCAAAAATGGTGGAAGGACAGGCTGGCCTCCTGAGCAGCTGAGGTTAAGGTTAGCCTGTCCCACTGCACCGCCTGTTCCAGCTGGAAGCCAGAAGCACAGAGCTCTTCCCAAGGGTGGAAAACAGCCGAGGATTGTCTGTATTGTCTCCTTCAGAGATTTATTCCAAAACACGGCTTCACCGAGCAGCTGTCACTCACCTTCAGATGCAGCCAAAATCAGCAGTATTCATCCTTAGAGGCCTAATTTTTGGAAGTGCTGAGCACCACCATCTCTCATAGGGAATGTGGCTACTTAGTACCTCCAGAAGAGAAGCTCCTAGATGCCAACATATAAAGCACCAGCAAAAAATTCTCCAGTCACAGCATCAAAGAGTTCTCCCCTGGGCCTGCCCTGATGTTTCCTGCCATTACAGTTCCAACTTTTCTCCAGCATTTATTTGGTACAGAGAGCCTGTTACCCCAAGGAAATAGTTTCCTCCCCTATTGACATTATAACTTTATTGAATTTTATATTAGGTATTCTGAAATATTTACCAGCAGGGTTAGATATGATTGTATTGTTTAACTAAATAATGTTGAAGGCACAGAGGGAAAGGGCCCACCTGGAGCCATGGCACCCATCTGCAATGCTGGGGGACTGGGATGTACCCTGCTCTGCTTCTGCCCTCCTGGATGTCCTCAGGGCATGATATTTAGCCTTTCCTGAACTGATTTGTCACTTTAATAATGGGATGGAAAGGGAGGGGGCATTTTCCGCTGTGTCTTGGTGTCCAGTGGTGATCTGCTTCATCTCCCTACCACCACTGCCATCACAGTGCTAAGACAGAGAAGCAGAAACAAGTGTTAGAGAAAATTCAGTTTAGCCAATAATATTTTACAATAATACAATAACAGCCACTCATAAAACAGTCCCTGCCCCATAAAATTTACAATGTAAAGCAGACATATAAATGGAACAAAAATGGGAATAGTATAATGATGGAAACACATGGAGTAGGGAAGCTGTTGACTAAAGCTATCCAGCCATGCGTGGTCAGAGGCAAGAAGTGATCCCAGCCAGGGAATTCACCATCCTTGCCCAGCACCCTGCAGAAAACCTCTCCAGCAGCCGTTTTCCAGGAGCAGTTATCTGTCTATTGACTGAGATGCTCCCATAACCAATACAAGCTTCATCCAGCAGACAGCTGCTATCAGCCGGAAAGGACCTACTTTCTCCAGGAGATCCAAGGTCTATATCCCTGGCAATTTCAGTCAGCTGAGTGTAGACAATAGCCACACTTATCTGAAATGCTGCAATACTGGCAGCTAATGTACACTAAGTTAATCACTGGCATATTTGTAGACTGCCAAGTATATAATAGTGCGATAATGAATTTGTATGGCTGGGCCTATAAAAACTTTGCTTTTTATACTCAGGCATTTTAATTGACACAGAAATACATTTTAAAAGAGAAAGCAGGCTTGATGAGGTCAGCTTAAATTCCTTGGTATAATTACCAAGTCCATTGAACACAAATCTGAAATCATTTAGGTTAAGTTAATAACTTATGCCTTTAGTTTATAAGCACCACATTACATCTCAGACAGCTCAGATCTTGGCTTTGCTAAAGTGGCCTGGCCTTTAATAAATTCCTCCCCACGTTTTTCATGTTATAGTTCTTTTACAATCATGGTTTTCAAATGGCAGAGCAGGTACAGTGTGTTTAAATCACCATAAATTAGAATTTCTTTTTTCTGGCTACAGCACCTTTATTGCAAGTTGTCGACTTTTCTTTCAGCCATAAAGGTTATTACAGACGCAGGTCGGAAATGAAAAATACACCATGTGCCGTCTGCAGATGTCCCATGACAGACCCCTCCTGGAGCTGAATCACTTTCAGAGTTTTCCAGGGTGGTTCTGTACAAATAAGTATTTTTTTATCAGCTTGGTTACAACAACCTTCACATTTACCACCTCCTGTGCTGGGCTTGCATGGCAAGGTTTTGGCTGCAGGGAAGGCTACAGTGGTGGCTTCTGTGAGAAGGTGCCAGAAATCCCTATTTCCAGTGGAGTCATGAAAGGAGGGGTAAAGAATGTTCATCACTCGGAGTCCAAGCTGGCATTAAGTACTAGGTCAGGCATTTCTCAGGTGGTTGGTTAGCATCATATGATGGCTAAATAACTCTGCTGCTGCCTTCTGCTTGTACTGCCTTTAAGTTAAACTGGAGTGGCACGGGGGGTGCAAAGTGACCAAGCAATGATGACTGTGAATAAGAAGGAGCTTTTTGGAAAGCACGTAAGAAGATAAAAGGCCCTGTTTCTTCTAAGCAGCCCAGAGAGAGGCTGTGGGACACAGTTTTAGGAAAGTTTCCCTAACCAAAGCACTCAGTGTGCATGTGGCTTCAGGTTTGTCCATTCATCAAATGGGAAAAAACTGCTGATGGACTGAGGACAAGGGAGAGGCAGGGAAAGCATCTCCACAGCCCATGCCAGGATGTGAGAACTGCAAGAGTGTACTTGGGATGCTGAGAGACAGCTGCTTCCCTGCACCTCATCTCCCTGCCCCCTGTGCCCTCCTTCCCAGCCTCCCTCTTCTTGTGCAAGTTCATCTTTCCCAAGGATGTCAGCGGATCCCTGTGCACGGTTTTAAGATAAGAAGCAAAAAATGCTGGGAGGAATTTGCTGAGCCAGCTGGTCTTTTGCACCCTGTAGGATGCACAGACCAAAGAGGCGTCTGCCACACATGTCACACAGATGAAGCCAACTTTGCATTCAACAACTGCACCAAACAAAAGATAAAAGCAGTTTCAGCATAATAGATCATTCAAAGGGGCTCCAAATCCATGGTCCCTCCCTCCCTTTGTACCCTCTCTCCAGGTTGCTTAGCAAAAGCTGATTTTTATTTCCAATTAAAAGATTTCAGAGCGGCTTTTATTTATTATTTATTATTATTTTGTGTGGCCACTTTGAATAACACTGCTTCTTTCTAGTTCTTTAATCTAATAAAAAAAAACTGCAGCACACACAATTCCTTCCTGTGAAATGTTCCTGTGTTTTGTTTACTGTTTTGCGTAGCTACACTATTTTTGGTGTATTTTAAAGTGGCTCCAGATTCATGCCTGAATTGCCACTAGTCCCACCAGCAAAAATGGCTGGACAGAAGAAGCAAAAAACTCCCCACTAGCCATGCTCCTGGAATCTGTTTTTGTCAGGGATATAGTGGTATCACAGAGCATTGTGATGTTTAATGTGCACTGGCTGACATTAAGGCAGAGGCTTGGAATGCAAAGAAGCACAAGTACAGTAATTGCAGCATCTTGTGGCAGAGCTTAAGACGCTGCCATTCTCCTGAGTGCCAGCCAAGAGGAATTTCCCAGGAGCATGTACAGCAAAACCTTCTTCTTGTGGGGCCAGGCAAAGTGACATTTCATTACCAAGCAGTGAAAAAGAAAACCTGTTTACTTCTGTGCAACGTGAGCATTCAAATTCCAGCTCAGGGTTTGTGCTGTTTACATTAGGGATGAAATGAGTTCCAAACACTGGAACACTTGTGGAGTGCTATGGAGATGCTGCTTCCAGAGAAGGGCATTTGTCAGAAGATACTGAAGGCAGAGCAACACCCAAGTACTACCAAGCGACTCATGTTTGGCTCTCCAATCTAATCAGAGCATTTTAAATTCCAGTGGTGCTCTGGCACAGGCTGTGTGTGCTCGGGGAGTTTCTCATTTGAGACTCAAGAAAAGAGGCTGCAAAAATTGGTTAACTCAGCCCCAGAGCCATGCAGGTGATGAAGTAACCCAAAAGAGCGGTGTTTTGAATGGTTTGGAGACCAAAAGACTCTGTGGCTGCGGCAGACAGTGCAGAAACAGAAAAGGCAAGGTGATCTTTGCCCCCAGAGCATCCCTCACATGACCAAAAAACCCAAATCTTGCTCAGCTCCCATTCCTGTGGACAGATGAGGAAAAGCCTTCTGCATCAACTGCCCTGGTGGGAACTGTATCACTGCTGTTTGCTCGTGCTTGGTGGGGAAGGGCACTGCTTGGTTGGGAATGTGTGAGGTGCAGGGCCATGCACTTTTGGGCTACAAGTCTCAGAGGCTACAGCCACCTACATCCCATTTTGGAAACAGGGCTTAGGTAGCTGGGCTCAGGTTTCAATGACAATTATGCACCAAATCGTTCAGAAACATTTTCAGAAATACTTTAGGTGCCGAATTGCACGTTGGAATTGCTAAGTGCTCATAAAACACCACACCACTGGGATTTAGGGATCAGATGGCGGGTAAGGCAGCCACATTACAGGTGACACGTGACCTTGTACCTGTGCTTTCATCCCACAGCAAACACAAAGCAATTTGGAAGGGCTGACTTCTTTGGAAAAGAGAAACGACCACTATCTGAGAGGAAATTTGCCACCACTCCCAGGAGGGAAACAAAACCCCCTGGAACTGACAAGTGAAATACAATATTTTTCCCAGCTGGAGATATTTTTTGAGACAAAAAAAAGTCAACATTATCAACATTTTCTATTTCCATACTTTTCTTCTGCAATCCCTTCGTGATCAGTAGAGAGTGGGCTGAATACGTTGCAGCAGATTACGCTGCCGTTATTTTGGGACCCATCAGAAATACTGTAATTTTCCTGAAAAATCTTGTTATCAAAAAGTTGTTGCCTAATTTGGCATTCTCAGAGATTTCTGTAGGTGAGATAAGATTTCAGTAAACACACTAATTTTTGGCTACATAACTGAGCTGTACTTTTCTAGTACAGTTAAAATACAGTTCATGATACAAAGGAGGGTTTCCCCCTGCCTCTTGAAACGTCTGTTCCATATTCTGAAGAGCCCTCCCAATCCCAGTCAATTCATTTCTTTAGAAAAAGATTTCCAGAGCTTCATTTACATCAAACTAGAATTGTGAGGTACAAAGGTACATCTCATGCCAACACTACACTTAAGTTTTTGACTTTTGAATTTGTGGGGTTTTAAGGTTATTATAGTTCCAAGTGAAGTTTTATTGCAGTTCTTATTATGAGCAAACATTGTGTAAAATCTTCCAAGACGTCCAAAATCCAGATACTAACACTTCCTTTTTAATGGCCAGGAGATCATTACAATGATCCTTTTATTTGGCTTCTTTCACAACCCAGGCCAGATGAACACCTTTGACTCCAACAGCTCAAAGCAACATCCACTTGCAAAATTGTTCTTTTGTTCTGACACATATGGAGAACCAAAATTCTCCACCAGCTGCCTGAATACCTGCTAGGACAGTGGGTAGGGAGCAGAAATAGGACAACCAGTCCAGTTCCTTGGCAAACTGTCAATGGCCCAGCCACCAATTTAACCTCAGCATCACCAGGGCCTATGAAACTGCAATAGCTTAAATTCTTTAAGGAAGGTGTCCTGGGTTGGGCTTTTTATTGTTCATTTCATAGTTCTGTTTATAACTTATATGACATAATCAAATGGAAAACTCAAAAGACAGGAGATAATGGTGACTTCCACAGTGGTTTTCAAGGTGAGCCTGTCAGAAAAGGGGACGTGCAAATACAACTTTTTCCCTACTTAGCTATTTTCTGTAGATAGGCTTAGGCACTTAATATTTTTTAGTGAGGGACAATGGGTGATATTTCCTAATGAATTTTATTGTGGTGATTCCTGCTGCCTCAAGTTGGACCATCCCATCCATGACGGATGATGTTCCCCTGGCTGCTTTGGTTTACATCTTAGCACAAACCCACTTTTCCTAGATGAGAGAGATACTCAAGCATGATGACATCTGAAATTGCAGCTACAGGGTCTGTCAGGGACCAGCTGTCAGTGCTCCATGTTTCACAACTTCCCTTTTCTGCAGCTGAACACTGTTGTCTCCATTTGATGAGGAGTAGGACAGATGACCACAGCGCACAACTTCTACAGGGACCATCCCCTGGCTCCATTCATCATCTCATAACTGCAAGTGTAGAAGAAAACCAGCCCAAACCTGATGCTGTGGATATGGGTACCAAGGTGTTTAGCTCCATTGGGAATCCATGGGAGAATATTTATGAGATACATGGGGCTAGGAATGCAGTCTAGCAGAGCTGTTCACTTAGAGTAGAGGCCAAGCCAATAAATTTAAATAACAGTAATTTAAAAGAATCCCATAAAATACCTTGGTTGCGTCTGCATTAAACTGGGAAAGTTTTCTCAGCTCTTCCTCAATTCATGTTATACCTCAATCCTTCTGTTATCCTAGTTACATCTCAGAGTGGGAAATTTTCGACAACTTAATGACCGAGGGGTTGATCCATGGTATAATGAAGGCATGCAGATAAATTCTCTGATCTGTGATAAGCCATGTACCAGAAAAAGGCATATCAAATTCCCATCTTATAGGAATTAATTTTTATTTGCTTCGTAGTGAATGGGGCTGTAAAGCAAATTCTACAAGGAACACAGGAAAACCCTGCTTTCTGCATGCTTTTAATACATGAAAACATAGCCATTTAATTAAGAATGAGAAAAAATTTCATACTGCACTGAAGGAAAAAAACCCAAATTTTAGGAGCTGAAAGCCTACCTTTCTTCTTTTAGGACAAAATCCTCTTATAAAGCTGAGGAATTTGTAAAACCCACAGATGCTTTTGGTGTGTTGCACATCAGAAGTCTCAAATCTTTTCCTGTGAGATTCCATTCGCACCCAGAACAAGAAATGGGTCATGTTTGTTCTAGACAAGAGCCATTTTAGGGAAATTTGGCTGCTTTGGATATTTTGAAGTTCCTAGAAACAGCTCGAAACCAAAACACCAGGAAACATAACCAGAGGATATTTCGACAACATTTAGAGTTTGGGTTGGGTTTTTTTTTTTAATAATTGGCCTGGGATGTCAGATTACAGCACCTTAAATCAGGATCCAACATCCCAAAGTCAGTGCAGCTTCACCAGGAGCCAGACTTTGCCCAGGACTCACGGCTACTCCATTTCTGTACAGCATTTCCAAGGACTAACACCCTGTGAATGGTGTCAGTCAAAAACGTGGCCACAATAAAAGAGGGTGAAGCAGGGTGACATTTTCTCAGCTAGTCGGTGTAAGCAAACAAACAAAAATACAAAGGGAGGAAAACAGCCTAGGCACAGATGGGCTCTTTTGCATGTTGCTTTCCACACATAGAGCAATTTAATCTTGAGTCAGCACGAGTTAGCAAAGGAATGACAGGTTGTTACGATTACAAGCTGCTTTGGAAGTATTACTATCAGTGCTGCTGCTATTTATGTTTAGTATTGTTATTGATGCTATTAATACTGCTTGTACAAGCATTTAATGTTACTGTACTGATGTAAATAACATCTGGATTAACAGTTGAGAGAACAACATGATGCAAACCAGATTGATGGCTGAAGACACAGCATTTATTGGGTCACATTTCTGGGCTGTATTCCTGCGGATGTTGTGCATTCATACTGCGAGAGTCAACGGGAGGCTTTTCTAAATAAGCACCCCAGGATCTGGGTTGTGGAAGAGGACATGATGATGTGACTTTTATTTTTTTCTGCCTCTTCAAGGACAGATTTGTTACCAGAACACAGTGGCAGAACTGACCACAGAAACTCTAAGTCCTTCTAAATTAGCCACGAGGAAGCATTATCCAAGAATTCAAACCAGACCTCACTTTGCATCTTGTTTGTATTATTTGTGGTCTCTGGCTTAACACCACAAACCACCCTTTGCCCCAAACTTCTTTAATCACAATCATAGCAAGGGCTCAGCAGAGACCTGAGTCTCACAGCACTGAGCAGGGAGGAAAAGCTGATACATGCTCCACAAATCATGTATAGTCTTAATACATGATAGGAAAAAGGAGACTGCAATCCAACTTCCCTGCATAGCAAACTCCCAAGGGACTTGGATAAATGTACACTGCAACAGGATTTCCACTGCAATAAACTTTTTGCAAGTCACTGCCTCAGATGTATGAAAAACCATCCCATTTGCATGAGATGCCATCATGGCACACAGTTAGAAACCCCCTCCAAACCTCCAGGTGTCTCTCCCCAGAGCTGTCTCTCCCCAGAGCTGTCTCCCAAGCCACCCAGCCACAGCAGCCTGATCCAGCTCCCATAGGCTGTGATAGCATGAGCAGAAATGCAATCTCGGGGTGGTCTGGAGCTGTGCTGGGATGCTGGCCACAGAGGATGGGCTTCAGCTGCTTCAGCACAGCCACCTAATGCCATTTTAGGTGCTGCTGTCTGGCCTCCTGCTCCTATCTCAGGTCCTGCTCCTACCCCTACGTCCTGCATTGTAGTTCTATTTAGGCATTGGAATTCCACTCTAAGGGAAGGATCCAGCACAGCAAGTTTAGGATAGCTGCATTCTCCATCAGCGTGCCTGGGGGCACATCGACAGCAGCCTTTTACTCTGGAGCAGATGTGCACTTTGGAAGTGAACCCTCTTACAGTTCTTGCTTACCACGTTTTCATTGGCATCATGGCACAGGCACAGAGCACTGGAAGGGGATTCCTTCTCAACTAAAGGGCCCTGGAAGATGCTCTTTGGGAGCACATCTAGTAAAGTCCTACCATTAATGGATAATTAGGAGCAATCCTGGAGTAAAATTCAAAACCACAGTGAGGATTAATCGCCCTTTTCATCAAATGCTTTCTTTTGCAGCTCTGCTCCTCTGGAACTGCACTACATCCACAGTTTATGCTGCCCGTAGCAGCTGCTGAAGTCACAGGTAAGAGAAAGTAAAGGAAACAGACTGACCTGAGCTGTTGCCAAGTGAGTACATTGCTAGTACAGGGTCGAAAGGCTGCCCTGCTCCCCAGCCTGCTGACAGGATGTAAAAAAGTCCTTAATACATATCCCCCAACCCAGGCTGGATTCCGCATGAGGATGCCACTATCCCAATTATTTAGGGTTTTTTCAAGGTCAGATGTCCTCAGGACATCATGTCCCTCGTTTCCAGACAACATCCTACCAGGGCTGCACAGCCCTGCCCCAAACCTCCAAAGTCCCCCTCACCCCAAACAAAGCCCACAGGAGCTGAACCTACTATTCCAAACCCAAAGGTTGCTTTTTTAAAGGCAAAGCTCTCTTTCCTGTCTGGGAATTGCAGACTTTAGGGAAAAGCCTTTCCACATGCTGAATCTTACATTAATGTTCTTTATATTTATATGTAGATGAGGTTCATCCCTGACCCATCACTGTGACCAGGTGTGACAGAAGTTCACTGGGTTTGAGCCATGGTGGGATTTTGGCTGTTGGGCTATGAAGGACTAGTGGAGATAGAAACGGTTTATTTTAGTCAATATTTAAATTATAATTTTAAAATAAATTAGCAAAATGCTAAAAAACCTGTATGTTAAATGCAGAATGCAGCAAGAAAAATGAGATAAAATACAGCAGCTGTATCCAGGTCGCTCTTCAAGCAGATTTCCTGCAACAGCAGAGAGAAAAAAATGGTCTTTTGCTGCTGAGATTGTAGTAAACAAGGGCTTGTAAAAGTGCATTAAAGCTGCTTTGTTCCTTTGGTTTATAAATGGGAAGAGCAGCCCCAGGTAACTGCTCTCAGTCACAGGAAGCCTGTGGGAAGAGAAGCCTTCTAGCTAGTGAAGCCAGCTATTTGGAGTTGAAATGCAGTACCTGAAACCCAGGGCCATCTCTCACGTCTCTTCTGATCACTTCAAGTTCCACTAAGTGTCCCCTCCTTTATTTATGGAGCATTTATCCTGGCCATATTTCCAGGGAATGGAAAACTCCCCTGGAGAGGCTTTTTCAAGCAATCACATTAAAAGTTAAGCATCTTAACTTCGTACAGCGGAGTTGTCCCCATGATCAGAATGTACATGCTAAACCCTTTTATACTCTGTTGTACATTGATTATACTCACTTCAGTGGAAAAAAGGTAAAAAACATAATATCCAGCTGCAGTTGCCCAACTTTTATGGTATTTTATATCTATCATTGAAATACTCAGAATGACCCATTCAATTTTACATTACAGGCATTACAATAGCTGTAATCATCACCAGGTTATGTGATCACCTCCTAAGAATTAGCCATTAGAGAGGGAAACTTGCTTCTCAAAATGTGAAGCCTGCAGGCAACACAGGAAGCAACCTTCCCTATTTGAAAAAGGCCAATTTTTAACTTCCCTGGTTTTTAAACCTGTAGCATCAATAGGCAGATTTTACTGACATCAGGGAATAGTACATTCTTGGTCTGAAAGGCAATGGGAGATGAACTGTATGGTTTTGAATAGACACAAAGCAGGCATTGAAGCATCCCAGGGAAATATCCAGTCTAAGCTATGGTCTCCCCCCGCAGCTGCTTTGGAGAAAAGGAATCAGTCTGAGATACCCAACCAATGCTAGCTCAGCCTGTACGAGCAGGGCATTACCAGCCTCCCTAAAACCCTCTGCCTGGGCACCTCTCCTCACCCAGAAGCAGCCTCACTAAGTTTCTTTAAGACCAGGCATCTCACTTGTATTTAAAGGTGACCTTCTTGGTTCTCTGTGGTTTCACCATGGCTTTTCTGCTTTCAAAGCATTTCTTCTTACTCTTTGAGCTGTTCATTCTATGAAATGTTCAGAGACTGTTTAGATGTGAATGCATGCCAGCAAATTACCCTGTAGAGCATCTGGCATTGGCGTCAACTGGAGGAATGGGCTGATGCCAGACCAGACCTATTACCTGGCATCCACACGAGTCTCTTAACCTTTACATGAAGCAGCCACTACCCACGGGATAAAGTCGTATGTCAGGCTGCTGTGAAAAGTGGGGCCTGTGCTCCAGAGCAGAGTGTGCAAAGAAAGAAAAGACATTTCCTCTTGATAGTGCACAGAAGGGAGCTTTGGAAGGACTTTGGGAAGGTCTGTTTTCTCAGACTGCTGAGTAAGAGGAAGGTATTAGCTGCTGGATTTCATTGGGAAGGGCCCAGAAAAGAACAAGTAATCGCCAAACCCAGAAGAGGGTTTTCTGTGAAACAAAGATTCTTAAAAAACATGATAATCCTTTTAAAACAGGCTAGTTCTTGGCAGTGGTTGTGTTTTATGACATCAAAGATGTTCCACTGGACGTACAACTGGTTTACCCATCCTAAGAAAAAACATCATGAACCCCTTTAATATACATAACATGTGTCCCATTTGTGGAATTTGCTCATAGATTAAATTCACTCATTTTTTTAATCTATTACTCCCTGAGGAAATGAGTTTATCTTGAAAATCCTACATCTATGGCAGCAGAATACTCTGGAGATCTGAGCAGAGTGGGTCAAGTTTACTTTCTGGAAAATGAGTAGTTCATGTTCCAGGTGATGCACATATGGCTACTCAAACAACTGTCTCAACAGATATCAATTGTTTTCACTTCTTCGTCTGTTTTATTGCTTTAAAAAAAAAAAAAAACAACAACAACAAAACACCCGTGGGCAAGGACATTGAAGGAAGTGAGAAGGCTATTCCAAATCCTCTATTCCACTGATGTTTAGAAACAAAGATCTTCTGACATAGCATATTTCAATGTCCTTTGTTTAACCTCCCCCCTTGAAAGATCTGAACACAGAGCCTTTGTTTCCTGGTGCTTTGTAGGCTCACCTACAGGTTATGCTTTGATAAATGTCCAATGAGCTAAGGAAACATCAACGCTTTTCCTCAAGATGTGTAGTTGCTGTTTTGTCTGACATCTTCTATTCTTGTTAGACATTACCATAAGTATTTAGGAGGCCCTTGTGCCTCTGAAGCTCCTGTTTGCTGTTAGCATAGCAGGCTAAAATATCCAGTGCTGGTGTTTTATCCATTTTAGCCACTTAGGACTTCACCAGGTCCTTTAAAATTCACACTTCTGGCTCTGTCTCAGGAGAGCAGGCAGTGAGTGTCATCTCTACAAAACAATCACGTCCCTGGGGTCTGATACGCACTTTAAAGCAAAACCAGAAACCCAATAGGTGCTACATTGTGGTGCTCTGGAAGCAGGATGGTGGTAGCAAATGACTTTCATGCCATAACATGAATTCACTGATGGCAAAGTTCCTAGTTCAGCCATGGCCAGGCATTTTATTCCTGATAGACAGCAAAATGTATATATTCCTTCAGTCTCCAGCTCAGAAACACCAAGTTGATGAATTCATCAGCAGTTACCGACTTCATACTCCAAAGTCAGGACAGGGCTGGTACAGGGTGCTGCTGAGGCTGCCTCCTAGGGAGGGTGTGCTCTAGTGTAGGTCTGAATAGAAAAGCCTTTCATACCATCAGTAGTGACATACAAAAGACTCTGGAATAGAAATCAGAGGGATAAACCTGTGTGACAACACAGGAGAAGTGGAATTCCCACTGTAAGGGCCGCTTGCTCTGTGCATTGTGCTTTGCTTCAGATCTTCACTGGTCTGAGATACTGGGTGCACTTCTATCCCAGATTATAAAGTGCCCTAAGCGCCTTTTCTCTCAAGAGCCTTCCCCTGAGTAACCTTTCCTTTCTGAGGTTAGCCTCACTACCATGTGAGGTCACCTGAGTTTGGATTTTTTCAATGCAATTTCTGGTGAAACTCAGGACAACATAGTCCCCATCAACACCCAAGTCACCAGGACAAAGACTTCTCTAAACTGCTCTGTCTACCTCCTTTCTGCATGGCTGAAAGGCATACAATGCCTTACCTAGTCTAGAAATCACTAGACAGCGTCTACACCTCTCAAGAGAGAAATGACAGAATTCCAGTCAGAATAGAGGGACAAATTACCTGCATGCCTCCAAGATGAAGCATGATCCATTCCAGAGAGGAATTTTCATTCCTTGCTGAGTATTCGATGAGCTGAACATGTTCTCAGTTGCCCATGAGAATCTACATAATTAGATGTGCCATCCTGTCCTGTGGGTCCCATCAAAGCTGGTCATCTCAGGTACCTCAGGCTGCTTGGATAGATGCCATTCAGAATTCCCATCCTTCCCACAGCTTATTTTGGTTAATATTTGCACATAATAAGGCCTGTCAAAGCTCCAGAGAACGCTGCAGATCCAGAGAGATGGTTTTATAAGGAGCATGAGCCCATTAAGGGCTCTTTTGGTACTAAAAGCAACACCACCCACAATCCCCTTGTCTCCTTGCCCAGCCATCCTCTTCCCTTGCTCTACCAACTGCAAACAAGAGGTTCACCCTTGAGTTTTCAGCCAGATCAGGAACTGGGGCTGATCTTCACCTGGCAGTGCAATTACAGCTGTCAGGGCAAAGAAGGAGGCAAAAAAACCATGGCCTGGGAGGGTGAAGGTGTGCAGATGCCTCTTCCAGCTGATGGCACAGTCTTCAAGCTGCTCAGGGAACAGTACCTCTAAAGATGTTGCATTCTGACAGGACTGTTCTCACATGAGATGTGAAAACAGAAGCCCTGACCTCTTGTGGTCATTAAACACCACAAAACCAGTAAATTGCAATTTTCCTAATTCCTTAATTTTCTGAGTATTTTCTACCATACATGGTCAAAACTCCAGAGGCTGGATTCACACCAGACAAATCTCGTTGGGATGGCATCAATCACAGTTATTAGCGTTTTTTCAAGCCCTCTAGAAATCTTGTCTGAAAGGTAGTTCTGTCCAACAATAGAACCAAACTTCCCTCTGCAAGTATTAAAGAGCTGCCTGGGCTACAACATCATTTACAATTTCAGGATTGTTTTACAGACAGATAGCAAACCACGTAAGTAATTCATGACACGTTTGGGAGAAGTTAAAGATGAACTTGCATTTATAAGATTCATACCTGTTTCAGATGCCTGGGGCTGGAACCAAATAAAATACAGTCTCCTGGTTTATTGTACATGGTGAATGATGAATGGTTGTTTTAATGGTAAGGAACTCATTGGGACAGAACACAAACCAGCAGTGCCAGAGTGTGAGGTTAATACATATCAAGAAGCTGCTGCATTCCCTGAGGTCAGAAAAATGCTTAAACTGAAAGACTGCTCCACCTGGGCAGGTGCAGAGAGCAAGTAGAAGGCAAAGGGAAGCCTACAAGCACTTGTACCACTCCAAACAGACATACCCAAACACTTCCTGGCGGTTAAATGCACCAGGTTCTTGCCCCTTGCTGTGTGGTGATTCCCTTGGTGCAGGAAGTGCACAGCCAAAATAGCACAGAGCATCATTTGGAGCATCTTGCTGCATGTCCTGCAGCCAGAGCAGCCTCCTCAGGGCAAGCTCCCATCACAGGCTACTGCTGGGATAATTATTATTGGTGACAAAGTGGGAAACTGTACTGTGTCCCTTCAGAGAGGTGGAATAAGCCATAATGGGAGAGAGAACACGTGCTGCATGCACAGGAGCCCTCTGTGCCAGTGCAGTGCACACACACACACTGCCTCCCCTCCTCACCCCGTGGCACCAGAGGGGCTGGAATCCCAGAGGGCCAAAATGGGAATTAGCCAAGGGTCCTGTCAGCATTTTCCCACCTGGTTTCATCCACCCTTCAGCCATTCAGGTTGGTGTGTGTGCAGTGCCATGAAGAGGCCTGAGCCAGGACGAGGCCTTGTGCTTCAGGAGCAGCAGAAAAATACTAAAACCACAGAACATGGTAACGCTTACTTTAATTCTGCAAACACTGCAAATAGCCCTGATGACAGTACATTTCATTATTAAGCTATTAGATAACATAAACATGTTTTGGAAGCATCTAATTTTGTATGTTACTCATTAAAAGTATTTCCGTCCACATGGCTTTTCCTTCTAAAGAACACAGAGTGCATTTATGAATAAATCTTGTTTCAGCTGTTTTCCCTGAGAATAACAAAAGGTGCAGTTCCTTGCCCTGTTATGATTCTCTCCCCCACCACGGAGGGTGGAAGGAGCAGGATGCAGCCCTGCATCCCTTGAGCTGCCCCTCTCTGCACAAGTACCCTCTGCCTCTGCACCATCCAGGCTCAGGAAGGGCTGTGCAACACCCACAGAAATGCACACATATATTGCCTCTCCCAAGCACTCGTGTTCCTCAGCTGGCTGTTTTCAAGCACGCACAAAGCTCTTCTTCTTCACCAAAAAAAAAAAAAAGGCGTGAGAAAGAAAGAGCCTCCAGAGCCACAGCAGAGGCCTTGCTTGTATTAACACTCAATTCCCACCCAGACTTTTTTTTGTGCTGTAATTCTTGAGGAGTCCCATCATCTTAGATATGGGGAAACTGAGGCACAGAGGTGGGAAAGGGTGGAGCAACAGTCACTCAGGTGGGACTACACTGAGCTCTTCCACTCATGCAGCTACATTGTTGGAACTAAATGATCTTTAAGGTCCCTTCCAACCCAAACCACTCCATGATTCTATGCTGGCAAACCTCCAGTACAAGTGCAGGTGATTGTATTAAGGATCTTCCCATTGCAAACACGTCAGTGTTGTTACAAGCCCCCATGAAGGTGATCCCTGCCACTGGAGAAACAGAAACCTTCACACAGAAATAACCATAGATCCTCCCAAAAATCCGCATGCAAAAAGGAGGTTTCTCCTCTGTTTGTTTTGGGTTTTTTTCCTGATTCCTCATAATGTTTGGCCAACACAAATCCCCTATAAATATCCCAAAGACCTCTTGCACAGTGGGGTTCATTGCAGGTTTGTATTAAGCATTTTTTGACGTTTACAAAACCCAAGGAATTTTATGCATTTGTGAAGGCCACATGGCTGCCACTGAGGAACACAACAGCTCACAGGAGCCCTAATTACTGCCAATTACTCTTCCCATTGAGCTGCCTTGACTCTGTCATCACTGTGGAATGAGGCAGGAGATATCATGGGGGGCAACCACACTGGCACGGGCCAATGTCACCAAGCCTGGGACAATACTGGATGACAGGTGGTCGTGGACACCCCTGGCCAACATTTTGTAACCCATGGAGAGTTCTTGCAGAGATGCCCATGTCCTCTGGCCATGTGGGAGGGTCAAAGGAAGTTATCAAACAGCCAAGACATGAGTGTTGCAGCTTGAGTCCATGCTCTAAAATAGACTGAGGTGCTGTAAAGCTTTTCCCAGCACTGTAGGAGAAGGTAAATGCACAAATGCACCCAAGGAAGAGCACAGTGCATGTGTGTGTGTGCACAAGCACATGCAAAGAGGGAGAAACGAGAGAAGCAACATAAACCTCACACTGAAAATTAAAGCAAAGTTCTTTTCTGGGGGCAGTTCTGCCGTGTCCTCTGCTGTGGGGGGAGAAGTGGGACTGGTGCTCCAGACAACCAGTGTGCACAGCATGGGAGAGATGCTCCCACACACCAAAACCACTCAACCGCTCCCTGCAATGTTTTCCCCTCAGCAGAAGGGCAAGGCAGCAGCATTCCAGCTTCTGCTCTGCGACGCGGGGCTCTCACCAGGATCTCTCTTTCCCAAACATATGATGCACTAATGACGCCACCCAGGGATGACAAGCAGCTTAAAAGCTGGCTCTACCCTCTGGACACCTGGCATGCTAAACCCTGTAGCAAGCGGCATGTGCTGGCTTGGGAAAAAGCCATCCCCACTTTGGACAGCCACCAGGCCCAACTGTTAATCCAGGGCCTTCATCTCCCCTACTGCTATTAATATAAGAAGAGAAAGGAAAAAAATCCAGGAGGAACAATTGACTTGACCCCTGAAAAAGTTGTTACATTACTGATTCAAACCACAGATGATGAGCCATGATAGGACAGTGAAATAACAGAGAATTAAATCAGGGATAGCTCATGCAATGTCTAATCGTTGTAGAATAACGAGATCCATCTCTAAATCAGATCAGATTTTATTTTCTGATACTTAAGGATCAAAACTTGTCGTAATGTGCAGCAAAATGTGTTGTTTCTCCCAGGTAACAAGTGTTAGGACAAGAGGAAAATTGCATCAAGTTGAACCAGGGGAGGTTTATAGTGGATATTAGAAAAAGTTTCTCCACATTGGAATAAACTGCCCAGGAAATTGGTGGAATTACTGTTCCTGAAGGTATTTTAAAAACATGCAGATGGGGTGTTTAGGCACAAGGTTTAGTGGTGGACCTGGCAGTGCTGGGTCAGTGATTGGACTAGATGATCTTAGAGGTATTTTCCAGCCTCAATGATTCTGTGATTTTTTGAAAAGCCCAACACAGAGGCACAGTGCCCAAACCTGGACAGTGGTGCTGAGGAGCTGCTGCAGGAGATCAATGGGTCAATGCTGGGTCTGCCAGCCCAAGCATTGCCAAGGCAGAGGGACCCAGCTGCATTAGAGTCTGTTCCCAAGGAAGCTCTGCTTGTGGTTCCCACCAGGGCTGGAACTGTGTTCCCTCCTCACACATAAGGGTTTATGTCATTGCCATTGCCCGTATTTTCACAGTCTTAATTTAGTGTTCAATTTGGTGCTGTCACAAAAGGTTTCCAGGAGAGTACAAAATCTAGACAAGGGTCAAGAAGAGCTGTTAGGAAGTCCTTCCTTCAACTCAGAGGGTCACAAATTTAAATTAGCTTAGACATTGACTTTTCCTGTTCCTCTAGTAAGGGTGGCAAAATCCTTTGTTATTTCCAAAGGAGACCAATGCCTGAACATTGCACTGCTTCACCTACAAGAGAGAATTGGCTCCTGCAGAACTTCAAGACTGCAGAAAAGATGAGGAAAAGTCACAAAACCTGACCAGGCAGAGAGGGGTGAGGGAGGACAATCCTTACACTGTTTTCTCTATGAAACAGAGGCACAGGGCCCCAGAACCTCTCTTTTTCTTAAGCATAGTGCTATCCCTCCTGCTGCTCAGCAAACCTTTGGTGTTGGCATTTAGTATGTTTCTGTAGAGCCACCCAGAGACACCACACACCGAACTGATACAGAGAAAAGGCTGCATATTCATCAGAGGTGTCCTTTGGACTGAGAGTATAATTGCAAGGACCATCAGCTTTTATATTTAGGTCCTACCTGTGCACAGAGAGCACAGGTAACTGCTCCATGCAGCTCCTCAGGTCAGCCATAAATCAAATCCTCTCATATCACCAAAGCTATCCATGATTGTGCAGATCGTTCTGTCCACAGGAGAAGTGTCAACACCTGGTCCCAAACTCTACTCAAGCACAAGAGGAAGCAGTGCTGCAGCCCCCAGCACACAGACAAACCATGAGCTATCAGGAGTCTAAAATAAAGTTCTACCACATACCATGTAAAAATAAATAAAACAAAGCCCTTTTCTAATTAAATAAATGATGAAAGGGAAAGCTAAGAAGCGGTGCAGCTGGGAACCCTTTGAAATAATTAGATCTACATACTTGGCTCTAAAGTTTTTTTACTATCAGAAACATGAAGAAGGGTGTCAGCAAGAGACTTTCTCATTTCTTAGGTGAACAACACTGAGGGATTTAAAACCTATTGAGAGAAGCCTGGGATTCTTTAAGTTCACTGAAGCCAAAGTAATTCACCCTGAATGCAGGCCCTGAAGGTGACTGTGGAGCTTAGAATAAGGATGTCAACATGGTGCTTTCATCGTTTGCTAGTGGAGCTGGTACTGCACATGGAGCTTGCCTTGACCATTTAATTAATAAAGGGACCCACGCAGCTGGAATTAACGTGAACTTTCAAAGCATCAAGAAGTCCAGCGAAGGATCAAGCTGATATTTTCATTTATATATATTAGTTTATTCTGAGCCATTGTTGTGCTCCTCATTCACATGATACAGCAGCCTCTTACTCACATACACACCCTTACATACTTCCTTTCATTTTACCTCCACAGTGCTTCTGTGTGATGGGGGCTATCACCAATTAAGACTGACAATGGGAGCTGGAAGGGAATTTTAGCAAGCGCAGCAGGGTTTTTTTCTCCCCAAAATCTTTGAGGAAAGGGATTATTTCCCCCCTGCCCTTCTCCCTCCAAAAATGGTGAGCTCCATGCCAATGTTTTTCTCTGATCCTTTTTTCTATTCTTGATTTTACTCTGTCTCTTTTCCTTTTTCTTTCATTTAACACCAAACTATAGCAAGGACAATCCTTCAAAAACATTTTCATTGTAGTGCATTGAACAGACCTGGCTGCAACCCTGCCAGGTCAACATGGTCATTCCACTCCTCAGCACTCCACAGGATCCTATAAATTAGCCCGTGAGAATCCAGCATTTATGCTTCCCCCAGTCCATGTAAATACTGCTTTTCCTCTTCTTCCTGTGCCAAGGGGCGAAGGTTTCAATCAATATTATCACAAAATAATATTTGATAGAATGTTGGTCTGTTTGCAGACTCATCAGTTGCTTTTTCACTCCAGTAATTCTCAAGCACGGTGGGACTTCTGGTTGAATCAGTCCACAAACGGGGGTGACAGGGATTTTGAATCAACACAGGTAGTCTAAGAATAAGACTTTGGACTCAGTGCAGGCATCACTAGATGACTTTTTCTACTTTGTATGTTCGTGAGAACAGAACATAAGGATCTAATTGTCACTTCTAGCCTGGTATCCTACTGATCTTTGGTACCACAAGTCCATCAACTATCCTGGCTTCATGGTTAAGCCCTGTAGATAATCACCATTGAAGCCCCAGTGGATCACTATCCCAGATGCTGAGGAAGCATTCACTTCAATCAGCCATGACTCTTTTTGTTAGGTGGCAAAGCAAGTAGAAATGGCTTCATACAAGCCCCTTGTTCGAGGGAATGTTACCTCTTTAAAATTGATATAATCTCCTATTTTCAATTTAACACCTGTTGAGGCCATTGCAAATATTCCTTGTGATGGCCTCAGTGGGCATTTGATACAATTTTACAGAGTAAGAATCTGCCTCCCAAGCAACGCCCCGTCCTTTGGATGAGATATAAAGCTGAGACTGCGAGCAACTCTGAGCACAGCAGAACACAGTTTCTCAAGAGCAGGACAGCTATCTTTCGTGTCCTCACCAATTTGCTTGCGTTGAGTTCCTCTCAGTTTTTTGCGTGGCTGTCACTTGTGCTGTTCCAAAGCCATCAGCCAAAGCCCCACCTCAGGGCCAGGCCACATCAGTGCTGCAGCCTGTGCGCTCACCAGAGCTGCTGTGCTCCAGCACGGAGTAGTGGATTCATAGTTAGTCAATAGCCTTTCGTGCAGTAGTCTCATTTTGGGAATCATCCTAAACATTGGGACAGTGGGGGAGTTAGAGAAGAATCCATTTACTGGCAAGTAGTTGACACCAAGAGCTCTGGGGGAGTTAGGAAAAATGTGATGTCTGTGGTGTGTGAGTGTGGCAGAAACTGTCTGTGAGTGACAGAGGGAGAAGCTGTCAGGTTACCTCCCAGTGACATCTTTCCCAAGAGGAAACTCAAGGAATTTTCTGGATCAAACACTACTCAGTGTCGAATGCCAGTTCAGTATCTTTTAGCAGAAACCCAATGTCTCTCGGAAAGCCTCAGTTAAATATTTTGGTAGCTCCTCTGGCTGTTCCTCTCTACAGCCTGACAAACATTTCACACTGGTTGCACAGCTTTTGGTTGGAAGAAATCCCAGCTTTGTTGACACTGACTTCAGTCAGCTTCAGAGGGCCTCTTAACTCTGCTTTGGGGCTTGTCAACACACAGCGGACTGAGACACGATGCCAGAAGGCAGCTCCTCCTAGAAAACATTATTTGAATCCAAATTGTCTTCCAGGCACTTTTTTAAAAACTTCATATTGTGCGAGTTACACGCTTGTTAGAAGAAAATCTGGGTTAGTCCCTCGTTGTTCACATTTATGGAAGGTTGTCTTCCCATTCCTGCACCAGCAATCCCAAAAATATCACACCCTGATCAGTCAAATGTCTTCCACATGGCAATGTACAACCAAACAGAACTTAGTGCTGCCGAATATGTGAAGAGAGACAATCACAATAGCACTGGGAGATTATTTGCACTCAGGAAAAAACTTCATGAGAGGCAATTTTTAACTTCTTTTACACATGTGATCAAGCACCACTGTGTGGAAAGCTTCCACTACCCATTCTGTCTGTGGTCTCCAGCAGCAAAAAAAACCCCTCTACTCTGACATGGATATTGGTATATTTAGTTCTGTTCAATCAATGCACTCCTGGGGTTCATAGAATCACAGGATCATTGAGTGGTTGAGGTTGGAAGGGGCCATTAAGACTGTCCAGTTCCAGCCCTCACTGGGGCAGGGACACCTTCCACTACCCCAGGTTGCTCCAAGGTCCATCCAACCTGGCCTTGGACACTCCCAGGGATGGGATAACCACAGCTTCTCTGGGCAGCCTGTGCCAGGGGCTCACCACCCTCATAGTGAAGAATTTCTTTGCAACATCTACTGTCTTTCAGTTTACCCCTTGTCTTGTCACAACAGGCCCTGCTAAAAAGACTCTCTCCACATTTTTGACCTTCTCATCAACATTTCCAAGTCCTTCCCTGCAAGGCTGCTCTCAACCCATTCTCCACCCAGGCTGTGCTTGTGCTTGGGATTGCCCCCATCCAGGTGCAGGACCTTGAACTTGGCCTCGTGGGAATTCAAGAGGTTCACACAGCCCCACGTGGGCAGCCTGTCCAGGTCCCACTGGATGGCATCCCTGCCCTTCAGTGTGTGACTGCACCACACAGCTTGGTTCTCAAGTCAGATGTCTTTAAAGATACTCCACCACCTGCAAAACAATAAACCTGCACTGGAAGCAGCCCATGTACATGTCCAACTTTATTCAAAGGAGAAAGTAGAGAGATAGCATCAAAGAGAGAACTTTTCTCGTGACTCAATAAGTGTAAGATCAAAGAGTAGTTTTATCACAAGGCCTGTTTTACCAGAAGATATTTATGAAGACTTAACAGAAGATGCTGTAGTTTATAGAAATGAGAATTATTTACTTCTGTGAAAGAAGAACCCAGAAACCTTAAGAAGGTTAAAGCTCTGTTGTACTAGTCTTGCTACTAGCGGTTGAAGACATCTAGGATTTTGAAGAGGTTCTGCTCCAAACAGTTCAGATGCAACATAGGTGAGAAAAGAAAGTAATCAGAGAAGAAACAATTTTATCCAAATGCTCAGAGAGTCAAGAATTAAATTACTCTTTCTGCCACAGCATTTGGTGCACTCACAGGGTGGAAAATTGTGAAGGAAGTCTTTGTCTTTGCTCAGCAATTTAAACTTACCTACTGATTCAGCTAATTTGGGCTCAATTTTTTAATTAACAGATTTTAAGTGCAGCTGGGCTGGGGAATGGCATGTTGGTACGAAAGACCCATCAAACTTCAACATGTGAAAAGTGCATCCTATCAGTGAAAATAGAGGTGGAAGGAGGAGGAGGAAGGTTGTACAAAGCAGACTGTAACCTGGCTTATCCCTCCACCTTCTGTCAGGTGGCAGCTCAGGTCTTCCTGAGCTGCAAGTTGGGTGTGAACCATCATGTCTAATAGTCATCTGTAATGACATTTTTCATTACTGTTTTGTCTATTTTAAGAATACTTAAACATTTGGTCTCTGTAGCACACAGAGGCAACAAGTTTCACAGGTTTCTTTAGAAGAAAAATATCGGCTTTTGTTTGTTTTGGGTGTACCACCTGATTATTTCATTAGATCACGGTGGACCTTGCATTTTGAGAAAATGTGAATAATTGTTTGCTTATTGCTTCCTCCTTTCCATTCCTGATTTTGATGCCTTCTAATTTTTTCCCTCATCTGCTTCCCAAACTGAAAAGGCTGGCCAATCCCACCCACTCTCCCTTGTGATGGAGAACAGGGCATAAGCACAAGCTGTCATCTCCTTCAATGATCCACATCCGCTTCACCACCAGTAGCTTCAAGCAGTGGCTTTAGTTCTGAGCCCACCCAGGGACGGTGGAGGTCGTGAAGGTAAATGTCAACCAGGCTGGGGGAGCAGGACAAGAATTAGAAAGAATGCAGACCTCTGAACATTGTCTGTTTCAGATGCAAAAGCCCTTCAAATTATTGAATGAGGGGAAAAAATTATTTTAAAAAGTAAGCATTGCTTTCTTTTATCATAAGAAACCAAAGCTTCGAGGCCTTTGTCAATTGTGAATAAACAGAAAATGGGATTGCAGTTTGCAGAGTGTTTTGAAATTTTCTAATTATTTTTCATTAAACAAGGTCTGAAATAAAGGTCTGCTGTGGTTTCTCCCCACACTTCAATTTCCCTTATGTCAGCTTCATTTTTTGTCTCCCTTTTTCCCAGCCATTTCAGAAATATCTGGAGATCAAGTAGCTGAAATTGAAAATGAAAAGGATAGGATGAAAGAGAGAAGAAGCAAAAGAAGAAAAGAAGTGGGGGAAAAAAGCTTTAAAAGACTTTCTCCAGAATGCAGATCGTGGGTATTTTCAGTGCTCATTGGAAAGGCCCCAACAGGTTGCCATCTCAGCCCCCATGGCTGTGCTCTGGGAGCTCTTTCCTTTTTCGCTTTGTTTGCAGCCCATCAGGCTCAAAGCACCATATGGAAATAACTCACATTGCTCCGGCCACAGATTTGGGCCACGACCACACCTACCTGAGCCTCTTCAGAGACCTGCAAAAAGCTTCTTTCTGTGAGTGCCAGCTTTGTAGGTCCCTACCTACAAAGCAAACAGCAGATGCTGCAACGATGGGCAAATGTCCAAGTATGTAAGACAACCCTAATTAAAAGACGTTTTCTCATGAAAAGCTGGAGATTATTAAAAAAAAGAAATGCTTAGCTGGGAAAAACCCTCGATGCTGCTGTGCTGAGTGTACCATACTGCACCATTAAGACATGCAGAAGTACTTTTAAGTTGCCTAATGGCAAGGTTACAGCATAATCTGTGATTAACTTGCCTCATGCTGTCAGAGTCTATCAGTCACTCCAGAAGAAATTTGATTTCTGCCTCTTGCCCTGTGTCTGGCAAAGAATCATGATGGGAAGCTGTTCCCATCCCAAACAGCTCTCAAATTTCCAGTTCATCTAAGCAGGATTGTGGGACCCTGGATACAGTCTGTCCAAAGACAACATCTACCTGGTTCTCCAAATTTTCTACTAGGAAAAATGTAGTTTAAAATGTGCAATTTGTTATTTTTCTCATTGAAAACAGCTCCCCCAGCTCTCAGAGATCTCTGCTGGAATGGATTTTTTGCTCCAATGGACTCCATTATCTTTTTTCCATGATTTTTCTCACCTCTGCTAATGGACATGGTTTTTCACTGTAATTATTCAGTATGCAGGATGTGCTGATGAGTGCTTTCTGTCTCAGGACATTTCCTTCCTAATTTGGAGTCAGCCAGGGCCTGAAGATGTCAATAAAAGTCTGGGGACAGAAACCAGGGTATTTGAAAATTTAGTGCTTAGGAAAACCTCTGGGATACCGAGTAGGATGATGCAATATTGCAAAAAATCCCCATCAGCTCCTTCCAGCGCTCGCACAGGAACAGTGAGTGACGTAAATGTGCCCAGTTTAAACATCAGAACTGCACAGACACTGGGAATATTTATAAAGAGCAAGTATTTTTCACAGCATAAGAAACAAAGCCCTTGAAATACAAAACACCTTTTACAAGCTTCAGGCTGCTATTGTACAGACACAGGATGATTAAATAAGTTACCCTTTGGAGTGATTCAGTGATCAGAGGAGAGGACTGGGAGTCAAGATTTCCCCATTTGTTCTTCTATTTACCTTAAAACAAATCCCTGGTGGGATTTCTGCTTTACACAGACATCAAACACCCACAGCTCCTTCAGACTTCAATTCAAAGTGCACTTGTTCAGCATCTCCACAGTGCAGACCTTCTATCTCTCTGGACATTAAATTAGTCAGTGTCAAGATAGGGTTAATGCTACTGACCTTCGGTAGATTTTGCACTTTTGTTTGCAGAGCAATTTGAGATCCTCAAATTGGCTGTTCCAGAGGTGAAAATATATTGCAGTGATCCTTCTAAACAAACCCTGTGATTGTTATTATGCAGAGAGTGCTGCCAGCTCCAGAGCTGTGAGAGCAAGGGTGTCCACAGCCGTGGCGACAGACAGCCTGGAAGGTGAGTTGGAACCACAAGCAGAACAGCTTTTTTAGCACTGCTATACCCCAAAATCAGTAATAAATTTTAAAATGACAGTTGGAGAAGCTCAGTCCATTGCCAGGTCTCTGTGCACTCACCTCTCTCTGTGCCAGTGGAAGCAGAGCCTGTACTTTCCTAATCAGGTGACAGAAAAACACAGATTTGATTTGGGCCACAAAATGTCAATCTAGTGGGTTCTAGAACCAACAGCAAAAGGGTTCTGCAGTTTCCTGTGGGGCAGAAGAAGTGGAAAAAATTTTCAGCAAGTCAAATGCAGCAATGGTACACAGGCAGGGCTAGAAGTTCTCTAGAGAAAATGAATGTGGCTGGAGAGGATGGGGGGACAGACAACAAGAAGTTTTAGACAATTGCTTTTCATTGGCCTAAACAGCAACAAAAAAAAAATGGGGCAGGCTCCTGAGAATTACTCTTGAACAATCAATCAGAGATAACAGAATTAGGCAGAGGCAGTAAGCAAGTGACAGGAGGTTAATTCAAGCTAGATTTTTAACAGCCCTGGGTGGATAACTCTCAACAAAGTATTTTCTAGCTGAAGTTTATGTACTTCTCTTTTTTTTCTAGACCTTTTCTGCCTCAAGGCCAAATGCAGAATACAGCCATCTCCAAAATTATTCCATACTTGGGATTCTGCATTTCTCCTGTCTCATATTCAGGACAGGTAACATTTCAGCAAGGACAGCTGCTGTGGGGTCTGGTGCTCACCTCCTGCAGTGAGGTTCACAGTGTGGCTGGAGGAGGTTGGGAGGTCTGCAGAAAGAGCAGTGCAAGCAGAACAGCTCCTCATAAATATTACTAAATTCAAATATCCAATGTGTTTATCCCTGCTTCAAACCTATTCCAACAGATCCTGGTGGGAATGGTGTGAAAGCAAACTCCTTTCTCTGTGCAGTCCATGGGATGCAGGCAGTGGATTCACCATACTGGCCAAAAACCCTCTCGCATATGGGTTTTTCCCAAGTCTCACTCTGTGTGTACTCACTCAACAGCATCCTGCTCCTGGCATGCTTCTAGCAGCACTCCTGTAAAACCACAGTGCACAAACACTGCTGTACTCACACTAATATTTCTTCTCCACAGTCGGAGAAAGTCTGATCTTAAAACTAGGTTTCTGCTGGGAATAAAAACTGTGGCTCTGAATATTCAGTGTTTGTTTGTATCTCGCTGTTTCCACTAACATTCCTGCCGTTTAATTTGTTTAGAAGACTATTCAGAGGAAACTAATAAGTGGCGTGAAGACAGGAAGAACTATAAACCACTGAAATCTGAGCACACATTCAGTGACGCTATCCACGTTGTTTGCCTGGCTCTGTTATTTAAAGTTCAAGTCAAAGGGGAAGTTTTGTTTGTAAAAACAAAGGCTTGCACATGTATGGACTGAATCTCTTTTCCTCGGAAGCTCTGCTTGGATCAGCTCTGATCAGCAATCTGCATAAAAATAAAGAGCAGCAGTATTGCACCTGCAATTAGGCAGATTTAGCCCTGATGCAAGTACAGACAGCACAATTCCCTGACTTCAGTGGGAGCTGTTCCAGACTTGTAGATGCTTGTAACTTTGCTAGCCTGTGTTATCAATTTCTTTTCTTTTTTAATAGCTGCTTATGGAAACATTGACTTGCATTTGAGGTTTCCAGATTCTGAGATTTTAGGCAGGCAGCATTTTCAAATATAAAACACCCCTTTAGTCTGAAACAAAACAAACTGAAGTGTTGACTTAAGTCAAATGTAAAAACTATGGTAGAAATACTAGAAAATTTATGTGTCAATGGTTGCATATGATACAGAATCACATAAAAAGCTGAGTTAGAACAGACAAACACTTCTTGCACTCTGTCAGGCTTGATGCTGTGACCACTGTCCTGGGGAGCCTGTTCCAGTGCCCAACTACCCACTGGGTGAAGAACTTTTTCCTAACATCCAACCTAAACCTCCCCTAACACAGTTTCAGGCCATTCCCTCAGATCCTGCCACTGGTCACCACAGAGCAGAGATCAGTGCCTGCCCCTCCTCTGCCCCTCATGAAGAAGTTGTAACTGCAATGGGGTCTCCCCTCAGTCTCCTCCAGCTGAACAGACCAAGTGCCCTCAGCCACTCCTCACATGGCTTCCCCTCAAGGCCATTCATGATCTTCGTTGTCCTCCTTTGGACGGCCTCTAATAACTTACTGTCTTTTTTATATTGTGGCTCCCAAAACTGCTCCCAGCACTCGAGGTGAGGCTGCCCCAGTGCAGAGCAGAGCAGGACAATCCCCTCCCTGCCTGGCTGGCGATGCTGTGTCTGATGCCCCCCACGACCCTTTTGGCCCTCCTGGCTCCAGGGCACTGCTGATCACATTCAACTTTCTGTTGACCAGGACCCCCAGGTCCCTTCCCACAGCCCTGCTCTCCAACATCTCATTCTCCGGTCTGTCCGTACATCCAGGGCTGCCCCATCCCAGGTGCAGAATCTGGCACTTTCCCTTTTTAGATACTTGCTTAGTATCTCTTCCAGTCCTGCATCCAAGTTATTTGTGAGGATGTTGAAGAGCACAGGGACGAGGCTGGACCCTGTGCAACCCCACCAATGACAGGTCTCCAGCCTGATGTCACCCTCGTCACTGTCTCCCTTTGTGCCCAACCTGTCGCCATCCCATAACATGTTTATCCAGCTATCTGCTGGACATCGTGTTCGGGAGGATACTGTGAGAGACAGTACTGAAAGCTTCCCTGAAATCCAAAAAGATTACCCCAGCTGGCTTCCCTTGGTCAACCAGGAGTGTCACCTTGTCATAAAAGGCAACCAGGTTTAATAAGTTGGACTTTCCCCTCATGAAGCCATGCTGGCTGTGACTAGTGACTGTGTTGTCCTCCAAGTGTTTTTCACTAACCCCCAGGACAATCTTCCCCGTAACTTCACCAGGCACAGAAGTAAGACTGACAGGCCCGTAGGTGCCAGGGTCCCCCTTCTTGCTCTTCTTGAAAATCAGGACAACATTCACCAGTTTCCAGTCAGCTGGGACCTCTCCAGATTCCCAAGACCGCTCAAAAATTGTCCAGAGAGTTTTTTGATGACATCAGCCAGCTCCCTTAAATTTACTGCTCTGAGTGGGATACAGTGGTTTCTGTGGATTATTTGCAACATTAAAAGACACAACATTAATATTGCATAACCTTTCTTTGGAGAGAATAAACAAACAGAGCATCTGAGCTTCAAGTGTCTGTTATTCCTGATTGGCTTGTTATAAAAATTCCATTTTAAAACTGAAATAGATCAATCAAAGCAATTTTGCTGTGAAGAATGTGTGTTACAAAAAAAAAAAAAATATATTCCCTACATAGTGTATACATAAATACAAGAGATTTTAGCTTAACCTTCTGGTCTTAACTTTTGTATCTCTATAGTAGTTGCTCAGAATGGGCATTCTATTGTGCATATTAACTGGAGTGGCTAAGGCAGGCCCGGGGCTGATAATTATAATTTGGTCCCCCAGATGATTGAGAAGCCTTACAGAGGACTGCACAGTGCAACTTTAACAGCCCTTCCTGATGCCTAACTGGAAAATCTGTTTCAAAGGGGCTCCGTGAATTGTAGGGTACAGTCAATTAACTTGAATATTAATTATCTATAATGAATGTACCCTTCTTCGGGGCTTGAAAAGAAGCAAATTACTTGGAGAGGGACTAATTAAGATGATGTAATCTTGACCATGAAGAATAATTCCTTCCTAGTGACAGAAATGATCTAATTGAAGTATCTCATTAATTAATGTCTCATGAAATTGACTGATAAAATGCCTCTATGAATGCCTCCTGAACTTGGGGCTGGCAGAGCATTGTCGCACATCCACTCCCGCTCCAGACCCTATCGCTGACAATATAATTAGACCTTGGAAGCACGCTGTGCTCAGAAGGATTTATAACTCTGCAGTGTGGATAATCTACAAATGCAAAGTTAAGACAATGCAGCTTGCCACTGTGAGATTTCTGAAGTCAATGAGTGAAGCCATAAATCAGGTATAATCCAATGGATGACAAGTGAATTTCCCCTCCTGCCAGCTCTGTCAGCCTGCACTGAGACCAGCCCCACAACCTGCTGATAGCCCTGTACCAGGTGCTGGCAGCTCCAAAAGGCTTCCTAAGAGCTTCCGTGTCCAAGCACTCTCTGTGTTAGTTCTCAGGTAAATAAAGTCAGATTAAAGACATCTTATTTTCCCTTTTTCACTAGATTAGTACATGCTTGTGGAGTTTAGCTTACAATGCTTCAAGTCTCTGAGAATGAGGGGCAGTGGAAAGAGTCTTCCCCTGCTACACTCCTCTTGCTGAGGAGATCACTGTGTGTGATCAGCAAAGCTTGATCAAGAAGAAAGGCTTTGAGGTGCTGGAGTGTGTCCAGAGAAGACCAGTGAAGCTGGTGAAGGATCTGGAGTCTTGTGACGGGTGGCTGAGGCTGAGGATATTTAGTCTGGGGAAAAGGAGGCTCGGAGGGGACCTTCTTATGTTCTACAACCCCCTGAAAGGAGTTTGTATCCAGGTGGAGGTTGTTCTCTTTTCCCTAGTAACACACAATAGGACAAGAGGAAATGGCCTCAAGTTGCACCAGGGGAGGTTTAGATTGGGTATTAGGAAAGCTTACTTCACCAAAAGGGTTGTCAAGCATTGGAATAGGATGCCCAGGAATCCGCATTCCTGGAAGTGTTCAAAAAACATCTAGATGTGGCACCTGGGCACATGAACACTGGGTTAATGGTTGGACTCAATGATCTTACAGGTTTTTTCCAATCTAAACAATTCTATGATTCTACAATTTAGGGTTATTTATTTTGACCAGAAAACCTGAAAGAAAGCACAATTTGGCTTAAACCAAATGGTATATGTTTTATTTTGTTTTCCAAAATGCATCCTTTCAAAGCTTTGGTAATAGCATTTTTCCAATTTTTTCTGTCCCATGCTTCTTGAGCAAGGTCTTCTAAAACTGGCAGAGGGTTCCTAGGTTCCAGTGAAATATGATAAGCGGTAATAAATGGACTGTGGATGGTATAAAGGGAAATTTGAATCTCAGAACTAACAATGATCAATTTACTACAAGCCTGTGGGAGCTAAAAATCGTATAAGGAAACCGTAGAAACACAGCAGCCAGGCAGGCAAACAAGATGAAACTAGGCCAGTCCAAGGATGCAATATTGTTATTTGTTTACAGCTTTTCTGTTAAAGTGAATTAAATGGCCACAGCTGATAAAAGGTTCATCTACCAGCACAGAAGCTCCTGAGTATCTCACACTATTCCAGCACTAATTACATTTCATAAAGCTACCAAATATACCATAACTAACATTTATTGGCTAATGAAATGTTGCTCTAAGTTAATAATTACAGATATATGTAGACAATAAAAAGTGAAGCATCAGCCTGGACGCAGGAGGGGAGATTAAATGCTTCTGCTTTTACTGAGTGTTGCTGAGAGGCCAAATTTAAGACCAGAGGCAACAGTACCCCAGGAAAGCCTGCAGGAATAGAGGAAAAAAACCTTAACTGGGGAATTATGCGGGAGAGGAATATTTATTGCACCCATCTGAAATTTTCCCAACACTCTGATATTATGGATCCCTTTCTACCTCTGAAAAAAGAGCTCAAATGGAGATACTGAGACTTCTGCTGACACCCACAGAGAAACTCCTACAGCCCCAACGGCAGCTGCAAGCACATAACCCCAAACTCTTTCCAGAGCACTCAGGTCTATACACAGTTTGTGCACAAACTTCTCTCTCCTGCATTCCCAGTGCTTCCCTGCCACCTCTACTGGTTGCATGGGGATGGGTGGTCTCCTGTCTCAGGGCAGGCTGGGAATGGGAAGGAGCCTGGCCAAGCAGAATTGCCTTCATCCTGTAACAGAAGAAAATGTTAGACCTGCTGCAAATTTTGCCAGGAGCCAAACCAGCCCTCAGCAGTTCCCTATAGCAACAGAAACCAGGAGATCACCTCCTCTCTGGTGTTCCACCAGGACAAGGATGAATCTGCTTCTCAAAGCTTGTTCAGGAAAAAGCCCAGGAGTCAGAGCCTGATTGTTCTATTAGTTTTCCTTACCCTGATGAATTGGAAAAAGTCTGATTAAACCAAAAGGGAAGCAGAGAGAAAAATCAGCCTCATTCTAAGTCTTTTTGTCACTTGGCTGCCAGGTTACATCTTCACTCCTGTTGATTCCCACATAGCCAGTAACCAGATACTGGGGGTTTTCACCCTACAGTGCTTAGAGCTTTATCTGAGCTGGCCTGCTTGGGTAGAGATTCTCCCTGTAAGGCTCTTACTTTCTTATGTAATGAGATTAAAGCAGACTTAAAAGAGCAGTAAGGAGATGGGGAAGGTCAAAAATGCCATTTACTATAAATAACTGCTCTGTCAGTTTGAAGGCACAGCACCATCACGGGAAACCTTCAACTGGCTGAAGGTGCAATGTTGAGCAGCTGTCACTCCTTGCAGACATGTCACCGTGGAAGGGAGGGAAGGCTGTGAGAAAAGGGAGAGATCTATAGGGTACAAATAGTGTAGGATGAGGTTTTCCTGCTCTAGCGGCTTTCTGCAAGTACAGAGAGGATCTCTGGGTAGCAGACCAGGCTTGGCTATTACCCCTGCAGTCCTTATGGCTTTGAATAGAGAAGATGAATGTTCTTACACCCAGTATCACTAGAGAACCAACAACTTCCAGCCAAAGGCAATTTGGGTGGTGTATGCCCGGAAAACACATACTGGTGCAGCATACCACACAGTTTGTGACCCAAAATTCATGGACATATTCAGGCTTAAAGAGACACACCCATGAGGCTAGTGACCCAACTGAGTTTTTAAGGGACAAAAATGAACTCAGGAGAACATTAAAAAATTAGATTCAAAAATGTTCAGGGAACAGCACTAAAGAATTACAAGAAACCACCCTATTTTCACCAACATTGGCCACTGTTAGAACACCAGGTTGTTCAGGCCTCAGAGCTGCAGTGATGATGTTGAAAGGGTACAAAGTGGGTTCTGCCTTAAAAGATTGAACCATTGCACAGTTATAATTGAACACCTACATATGCCTAGTAGGAGAAATATTGGGTACATCCGTGTCGTCAGCCTGCCTGGGGCTGGGCCAAGGCTTGCTGTGCCACCTGCTTTGTGGGACACACTCTCTACAGGATGACATGCAAGTCTCCATCCTGGGCGTGTGTCTCTCGGGTCAATGGGACAGGCAGGATGATCCAGACTCAAAACAAAATGAAAACCACGTGTAAGCACTCTGGGGCACAAACAAGTTCCAACTGCAGAGCCATGTAGTTATGGCTCTAGGAGTAATGTGAGAGCAGATCCACCAAGTCCTCTTCTTACACTGTGTCTCAGGGCCTGCAGACAGCACTCTTCTCCCCAGTTGCACCTCATTTTTTCCCACTGTGGTCAGAAGGATTTTTTTGCTTCTGACCAACTTCCTGTCCAGAGTCAATGAAGCTACAAGATCTCAGCACCCCTGAAGGAAAGGAAGACATTGGTCACTGATTTGTGTTTTTCTTGCTCATAGCATAGACATTTTCATACCTTCTTGGGGTTCCATTATCCACTGCCCATGTCTCCTTCAGCAAGGAGGAGGGAACACAGAGATGCCAGAGGGCTGATTCGTCATGAGAAGGCTCCCATCCTTTTCATATCCTACCCTACTACTGCTGAGGCAAGTAAAGTCCCTTCTTAGGCTTCTAGCCTTGTGCACACTTGAATTTCCAAAGTGACAAAATTAAAGACTATTCCATGGGCTGAGGAATGCAACAGTGTAAAGCATGACCTAGTATCCAAACTAAACTTCCCCATCCCTCAGTTTTATTCCTTTACTCCTAATTAATCCCCTTTGCAGCTATTGCTCCTCTTACCTGGCATGGATGATTGCTGATTGTTGCCATAGGGCTAATTCCCTTTCACGTAAGGTTGGCATAAATTTATTCTATAGGGGTGTTGAAGAGTTTGAGAGGTTAAGTTTTGTCTTATTTCTAGTCCATGGGGAAAACACTGCAAAGCTATCCAGAAGCTGCCCCATTAGCAGTGAGAGAACAGAGATGTCCTGGGCCAGGCAATGTTGTCATGTAAGGCAGAGGGAATCTCCAGTCCATGTAACCATGGCACCACTCTGACGTCCTGGCACTCGCTGCAGTCACTACATCCCCTACAATTTACAGGTCATTTCAGTATCATAAATGATGAAACAAGATGTCAGGCACTGGGGAATAGCCTCCTGTGGATGTAAGCACATAACTCCCATTAATGTGAACGGGAGTTACGCACAGGCAGTAAGCTGAGAATGTATTCTCTGCTCTGCAGAGCACACTCAGCGAGTCTGAGTAATTTGTGGTTGATTTTAGTTTTCTCCCCAGAGCTCCCAGTGAAGGGAGATGCATGAGAAAGCTGGTGTACAAGGCATTAGCATCAAGGCACAAGTGAAAGAGCACTCAATGGGATTATTGGTGCTTACACAGCACAGTAATGGATGGTGTCCTAGAGGAAGACTTTACTTGCAGGAGCCTTGAGCCCAGCCCTTCTTTTCAGTGTAAATGAGGAGTGGTGGTTAAAGCAAAGGGGGACAGAGCAAAGAGCAGAGAAAGACCTTTATTTCTTTTTCCTTTTTATGGCCAGGAGAGGCTGTTCCTTGCTCCCATCTTCATTTAACCATTGGCTGAGATTTGCCTGTGTGCTCTGAGAACTCACATCCTTTTTTGGGGGTTGACAAAACCCCCCCTGCTCCCTTGCTGCCAATCCAGCTCACATCAGTGCTCCAAGAGGATCTGGTCATGGAGAAACAAGAGACCCAAGTAGCAGAGGGAGAGAATCACTGGAGATGAATCTTCTCCTGCATGGGATGAGCTATCACAGCAGAGGATGATTGAAGCATTGAATCTACACTGGGACATTCAGAGAAATTAAATCATTTTATGTTCACATTTTAAATTAATTTGCATTATTTAATCCACTTTAGGCCCCTTTATACACACTCTCATTCAGAATTAGAGAGCCACTAACTCAGTTTACAAAGTAAATTAAGCACAGCCAAATTAATGCTATGTTAAACTTGAATGAGGGTCTATGCAGAGATTTAATGTGGTTTAATTATCCACTTTACATATCAAAAATGCATAAAATAACACATTAAATGACAAAAACAGTCCCTGGAGCAGAAGGGAATGAAAGCTGGGGCTCCTCCTCCCAGAAAAGGCCACTGGATGACTGTCAAATGCCTTCTCCTTGGCTTGGGATAGTTCCTCATTAAACAGGAAGAGTGGAAGCCTTTGAGCAGCTGGAACAGAGAAGGTCAACTACTTTTCCCTTGTCATGACTGTGAGACAACTCTCTAGAGACATGATGGATGAGTCTCCAGGATGCTGAGAAGTTGAGAGCCCTCATGTCTGTTTAGGATACAGACTGTGAATACCTGCCCTGTGCATCTGCCGAGGATTTGCACAGCAGGAGAAGAGCTTCCAGCAGCTCGGTGCTGAAGGACTGAGAAGAGACAAAGTGGCCAAGAAACCACAGCATTTCAGAAGTGGGCTAGAAGATCTCTGAGCCTTTGGCAGTGTTTATCCAGAGCTCCTGCAGGATGGCAGTGATTACAGGGAACTGAACAACCGCCAATGTAGAAAGAGGAGAGAGAGAGAGAATGGAAAAACAGTTTAACTTCATTTTCCATAACAATGTGAGCACAAGAGATGAAGCTGTTTCTACATATCTAGGAGACACCCAGGAATGCTGAGCAACACTCACATTTGGATTATTTTGGTGTTCAAAATAATATCTAAACTAATCTGATTCACTTTGGCAGAGTGAATGGAAGAAGAGCAGAAGAGATCATACCTCAACTTCAGCAGCTTATAACATTTCATATCAAGGTACAGAAATATGCTCTAGGTGAAACTGCTACTGGAGCATGCAAAACTATATGGGAAAAATGATAAATTAGTATAGTTGCAATCAGCAGCTCACTTGCAAGAAGGAGATGTATATCAAGAAATAATCTTCAAGGTTCTGACTGGGATGTCACACTCTGCAATATTTTCTTTAACAACATAATCTTTATGTTTACATATGCACACACAACACCAAGGAGGGAGGGGCTACCAGCACACCAGAACACACAGGGCTAGAGTTCAAAATCATCCTGGCAAACATTAGAAGGGGTCTGAAAAAATAGGATGCAAATGAGCTTTTGTGCTCAATAAATATCAGGTTCAGAGAGGAACAACAACTGCATGACTACAAGCCAGCAACAACACACTGTGGGGGGGAGATCTGCAGAGAAGGACTGGAGGGTTGGAGTGGATCAGCAGATAGATGTGAATCAACAGGGTTGTGCTGAAAACAGCAAACACCATGCTGAGGCATGCAAAGAGCACCATCATGTTTGAGATGTGTGAAGAAAGCCTTCTGCTCTGCTTGATGCTGGTAAAGGCTTCCCTGGAGAACTTTTTCTTGTTTTGGCCGCTGTATGTCAGGAGAAGTTGGATTAACGCGAGAGAGAGAGGAGATCAAAATTAAAAGTTTTAAAAAAAAGAATTAAAAAGAAAAGAAAACAAAATCCAATCCATTACAAGAAAGACAGATATCATGATTTGTGTAGAACATGGACAGTGAAGACTAGAGAACAGAACATGGAAAAGTAGCACCATGGTAGTGTTTGAAATTATCGCTGGAGGGTTTAAAAAATAACACACAAAAGGTATTGTTTGAATTGAAGAAATATAGGGATTGAGGAACAAACTAGATCACTGGGTAGGCTCCCTCATAATCTTTTTACACCAAGAGTTTTTAGGTTTGTTCCCGTTTTGGTGGGACAATGTGACTTTGGTCAGATTGCTACATTCCTCTACTTATCAATTTTCCTGTAAATTCTGTAAATATACAGAAACAAAACTCACATCCATTTCCAGAAAAACAAAAAAGTAATGCACCTAGAAAATTTGTCTGGTCATGGATCTGCCAGGATGGAGCTGACTTCCAAAAACAGCAGCTGATCCACCTTACCATGGATAGTGAGAGTACAGGTCAAGGTCCTCCAACTCATTTTGTGTATCTGCAGTAAAGAGTAAAGAAAGGTTTTGCAGTCTAAGGAGTTTTCTGGATTTAGCCTTAAAGCCTCATTTAGCCTCATTTCCTCGCAGAAAATGGTTGAACAAATATAGTTCCTATAAAGACCCCACCCATTTGCAGCAAAGCAAGAACAGTTTCAAGACCACAGGAGTGTAGAGCAGTCATCAAGAGTAGGCACCACTTTAACATTGAACCTGCACCCAACTGTTTCTTGCTCTAAGGACAGGAGAAAAATGAGTGTAAACACAATGAAAGGAGTATTGTTTATGTGCCACCCTCGTACTAGCAACCATGAACTCTGGCTGATTTTGCTTATCATCCATTAAGGGAAACAGCTATAGGTCATCTCTGTGATTACCTAACACTCAGGAGAAGCAATAAAGCTCAGCTGGAGGTGTCACACTGCAGCAAAAAGTAAAGGCAGCCCAACTCTCATTTTTGTTTTTCACTACATTACTTCAGTTAACATAGTGCACTGTTAACATTAACTCCTGGCCATATATTGCTTTATAGATAGACAATCAATACTGCGACTGAAATATGATTTTGTTAAAACATCTAGGGGGCTGTATGCATTTAGCTTTCACACTATTTTCAGAAAATGAACATCAATATAAAAATAATGAGCCTCATAAAATAAAGCCTCGTTCATGTGGCTGAGCTGGCTTTTAAGAAAGAGGGCAGAGATTTATACTAAAGGCATCACACAAGAAACAGCTTAGAACAACATTCAGCATCTCTATCAACCCACCGAAGGACATTCAAGGCCAGCACTGAAACACGGTTTGCTTTTGCTCACTAGGGCATCCACTGGGATGGCAACACTTGCCAGGAGCAGTTGGAAACACCAGCAAGAGAAAATGGCAGTAGAGCCTTGGACAGGAATATAAAATACCTCTTTTTTTGCAGATCATCATAATAAGTCACAAGTCTCATTTTTGTAGTCAAGCTGCTTTTGCTTACAAAAGAACCCAAGAAGCTCAGGAGAGCCCAGCCTGGACACTATAGGGCCATCAAAGAGGACAGGGAATTCTGTGAGGCTGCAAAGTGATGGCAAAAGAGTCCTCCTCCCCCTAAGTGAACCAGATTCTTGGACAGTGGTAAGCACTTTTGTCTCATCCTCTGCAATTTTTGTTTGATTTTCTGTAGGACAAAAATAGTGAGGGTAGGGTTGGCTTTGAAATGAGACAAAAAGGACTATTTCATCTCTTTGATAGACAAGTGATATAACATGAAACTTCACATGCTGCACCTCAAAAAATAAGGAGTGTAGTCATGAAAATGTGAGTGCCACATGCTCAAGACAGTCTATGCTAAACTCCTTAAGACATGAGCTATACATCAAAGCCAAGAGGAATTAGGACATGTACATTGAAAATGACACCCTCTTCTTCCCGTCCTTATAATTGTCAGGATTTCATACTACTATTTTTTTTAAACCTTTCTGAACCGTTCGCAGTGAATGAAGAGGTGACAGCATTGCAGGAAGTAATGTTGAAAGGGAAACCTGAAAAACATCTGAGTGACAGTAACCTGAATCAAATCAGATGGGGGACAGGTCCCTTTAGGATCAGATCCCTTTTAATTTATCTAAAGCAAGTCTCCCTCCATTCCCTCAAGCTCTTTCCACAGGATGTCTTCATTCAAAAATGAAGGTTCCAAAAGACTTTCCTAAGACATGGACAATCATGTGTTCATGGCTTTCCCTCTCCACTCAGGGGACAGCACAGGTTGGGATGTCCCCAAGGAAAAGATGATCAAATGTTCAGTTCAGTTCAGGTGTGCCATTTCCAAGTTACACCTCCTCTTCAGCTAAATCTAGCCAGCAGGAATCTTCACAAGAAGCTCTGCTCAGGATCAGATCTGAATGGATATCAGCCCATCAATGCTTCCCTGAGCAGCAAAACTGAGGTTAAACATGGGCACATGCCAAGAATGAGCAGAAGGTACTTCAGAGCAGAAGAGCTTGAAGAAAACTGATCATATCTCATGCGTTGTAGATGTTCACCTGAGCTTGCTTTGTCTTTTTTCTTTTTTTTTTCATGTGGATGGCTGATACGAATTTATGGAAACTTTAATTTGTTTCAAATGCAATACGACATGCTGTGGTATTTTAAAAAACAATTAATCATCTTGAGTTTTCAATTAAGGATGTGCATAGACTGAACGACTTGCCACCCCAGCAAGGCAGGAAGAGATGATTAAAAACCTCCCATTCTTTTCAGGTGTTGTACAGTACCAGCTGGTTTCTTCTTGCCTCAGGGAAAGTCATTTCATCTATCACATGTTGTGTTATGGGTGGATTATGTCATATCAAAGCCAATTACCTCATGTTATGGCAGCTCCTGACATAATGCAATGGAACCTTCTTTGGACGTGCAGCTCGATGCAGGAAGATGCAGATCTCTAACACTTAACAGGCACAGCATTGCCTGCACTGGGGGCTGCCTTTGGGTGCCAAAACACCTCCCAGCAGCTCTCTTGCTTGTGTCCTTTGCAGCGCACTCACTGCCCAGCCTCTGCATGGGCTCCAAAGCTGCACTGAATAATCAAACACCATCTCCAAATCCATTTGGAGGGGAACTCTTAACAGAAAAAGTCCCATTCCAAAATTTTCAATTTTCTGTACAGCTCACGCACAAGGAGAAGCAGTGATGGGTACAGAGATAAGGATGGAGGGAGGGCAAATGGGAGTAAGCCCAGGAACACAGGCACACATACCTCCTTCATAAGGCAAGCCAAGCAGCAGCCTGAAGCCTGATGAAATCTGGGAGGCTGCTCTGTCTGTTTAATATTTGTTTACATGTTTCCTTGCCTTGTTTCATCTGTCCCAGAAAGGCAAGCTCCCAGGAAAGGAATTTAATCACTGTCTTACTTAAGAGCATGTCAGAAAAGAAACTCCTGAGAGGATGACAAGGTTTCTATCCTTTCCTGCTGTGAGCAAAAGGAGTGGATTCTCTCTAATCCTCATTCTTGCAATGTGTTCTCCACCAGGTGCACAGGGAACTGTGAACTGTGAATCCCAGCCTCTTTCTCCTTCCACAGGTCTGCCAGCTCAAAAATTACTTTTTTTCAGTCTGATATCAGACACTCTTCATGTCCTTCCCCCACACAAAAAGGTGTCAACTAAGCAGGACTGCACAGACCTGAACCTGGTTCCAGCAGGATCCAACTCGTATCTTCCATTTTTCCCCTTCAACTCTGAGAGCTGGGCCCAGGGTGCAAGTCACTGTCTCCTCCCTAGCTCAGAGGAGTTACTAGATCCTGGCTAGCCAATCTGCTTATGGATTTGGGCACCTGAGTTTGTAGGACACGGCTGATCTTCATGCAAGGGATCAGCTCTTGGCTCGGGTGAGTTTGCAATGGTAGGAGAGTAATGCTCAAGGCAGGAGTAGGTTATGAAAAGGTACACACCATTCTGGGGTAATCACAGGGTACTTCATCCCTCACCCCTTTGGTATTTTCTTACAATGATCTTTATATTTCTTTTCTGAAAGGATCCTTCTGTTTTGGTCCAGAACCAGAGATGACATACTCACTCCTCATTGCCCCCACCAATTCCCTTAAAGTAACTATTATTGCCTTAAAAGTAACTAAAAATTTTCTTAAGGTTGTTCTGCCAGTGTAGGGAGCTGAGGAAAGAGCCCAGAGATTGGAATATGTCATAAGCCTCCAGTTATTTGCCATGCCTTACACACCCTACACATTTTATGAATTCCCTGGGGCTGGAGATGTGGTTCCACTTATTTGTGCAGTATATAGCCCAACGTGGTCCAATTATTCCTGATTTATTCTGCAACATAAATGTTAAGTAGTAATGTTATGACCTTTAGTTGATAACAACATCAGGGTGATGAGGATTTTGGCACAGGATGAGCAATGTGTCCTGGGAGATTTTCATTATACCCTTGATATTTAAATCACTCTACAAATGGCCAGCTGAAGAAATCTGATCATTTTGAAGATCTGGACCCTTACCAAAGGAACTGAGACTCCTTCCTCTATCACTCATACCTTATACACTCATGTCCTGTTCTGGCTGTTTTACAGCCACCACTGGCATAGCTCCAGGGAGGGAACTTCAGCCCCACAGCAAGGGCTCAACTGTGCTATCAAAGCCATCCTCTAAGTCAGTGCTGCTGGGTAAAATCTCACCAGGCAGAAGCTGGGTTGTGCTGAGAACAGTAGAGACAGGAGAATAATTGTCCATCTTGGTTAGTGGTTGATGTTACTGTGCAAAGGTTAATAACAAAGCTCCTCTCCACAAGTAGAGCAAAGACACATAAAGGTTCTGAAGTGCCTTGAGGTGTATCTTAGGTTCTACATGTGATGCAAGGCAGATTTAAGCAGATTTTCAAGAACAATCCCTGGAAGAGGAACAGTGTAGTGAGGTTAGCATGAGATTATGCCTGAATTCATTAGCTGAGACATGGGTAATGACTTTCTGCAACATACCTGACTCCCATTTTTGTCTACACAGGGACGTGAGGAAACAGTCTGAGTGCAGAGATTCACAAGATTTATAATCCCATAAATCACATCCTCTATGGCATACATTTGTTTATTGAAGTTTTGGTATTTTTGGCCAGCAGGATGCCAAAATGGGTGACTTTAGGGGAAAAGATGAACTGGAGGTGGAGCACACCGGAGGCACGTATAGGTTTCGGCAGGTCTAGGGACAACGAAGGGAATAGAGCAAGCTCAGAAGATTTAAAGATTTGGCCTGATATCCCAAACTCATCTGACCTTGCTAATCTTCTGCATTTCCACTATCACTTATGATAAAGGGGACCATGAATTAGATGGAATAGTTTTACACACCTTTCAGTAGCAAAAGGTTCTGTAATTTACAGAGTCTTTTCCTCCTAGTGGAACAGTAAGTGGCAAAACTATGGGGCCTTGACAGGTTCCATATAACATTAAAGCAAACAGTGAGATAATAGAAATCACATTTAACTGCCAATGAAGAAGAGAAAAGCCCAGCAGTTCTTATCTCAGCTTTATTGGTCCCTGTGCAATGCTGTTAGCTTTTACTGTTGTTGATACACCCAATGTCCATTCTCATAATTTGTGCTGCATCACCCAAATGAGAACGTGAGAGGAATTCAGGTGTACCCGAGGCACAGGAATTAAAGCAGATGGAGAGAGAGCACCACTGCATGCAAGCTCTTGCTGTGCATTAGGGCTGGAGAAAAATCTGTGATATGCTTACCTGGAAGGCAGAGTCCCTTGATCTTGCCTTTGTGTACGTAGGAAAAAATCCTCTGGTGACCACTGACTGAGCTGCCTCAGAGCCAGAAGCCAAAGCTGGACCATCAGGAGTGTGTGAAATAGTCCTGCTGAGAAATGGGATTTGTTAGATTGGGCACAGCACCTTTCTAATATTCCCTTGGATGCCAGTCAGACCCCAAAGGTGCTCCAGTTATTGAATCAACCTGCACACACCAGGCCATGCTGTTCTGGTCAAAGAAAAACTAAACCAGGTAAAGGAGACAGGCAGAAAAAAGGGAGTAAATATATCTGCAACGGCAAGATGGTAGAGCCCTCTGCTCCTGAAGGGCCACAACTAACGCAGGGGGCAGCTGAATTAATTTTGAGTCCTCACATAACAAAACCAATTAAACCCACCACATCAGTGGGATGAGCAGGACATTTAGAACAAAGACAATCCTGCCCATCTGACACAGGGCTAACACATCTCCACAAGGCCCTTTTTAACCTCTGCAGCAACTGGCATAGTTCAAACAGTAATCTTGCAATGGTCTCCTGAGGAGTCCCAGCCAACTGACTCATTTCCATTTAGATGCCAAAGCAGAAAAGCATCTCTGAACTTCATAATCTTGATCATCTTCAGCCCAGGGAGCCAGAGACAATTGTTTCCATTCAAGCAAGAAAAACACTTGAAACACCAACATGGGGAAAACACTTAACTCTTTAAACTTCCAGGCAATGCCCAATGGCAGCTGTCGTGTTTTACACTCTGTTTTTAGAAATGATGGGTTGAAAAGTACTTTTTTTCCTGTAGGAACAACTGGAAGTGCTGAAGCACTGAAACACAAAACCTTTATTTTCATGCATACAGGACATGGAAGAAAAACAGACTGTAACAGTGTTCATTTGACAGTCATTACAAGACGTTCAAATAACCTCCCATGGTATGGAAGTCTTTCTATATCCCCACCTCTCCCCAGATGCCCAATGTGTTGTGAGGTGGGAACAGCTTTAATGCTTACAGAAAATTCACATGAAACCATACCATGTTTCGTATTCCGTGCCGTGGACTACTTATAGCATGGCACATCGGCCACTACTAACATTGTGACTTAAGTTTTTGGAAATGTAATTAACTCCATACTTGGGATCCAGAGGATTCTGACTTACCAGGAACCCTTCCAACCACAGCCCCCAGTTAAACAGTCCCACTCTTTCACATGCAAATGAGAACTAAGGCAAATATAGGCAAATATATGGCCATCTCTGAAAGTGCAGCCTGGGTCCAGGATTAGAATCCCAGCCGTGCTCCTTCACCATGGGATCCTTCTCTCTGCCTGGCTCTCCTTTACCCACAGATGCTACAACCCAAATAGTTCTCCTGGACTGTGAGACTCAATGGCCCACAACAGCATTTGGCTCAAGGATTCAGTTTTGTGGATCAGCAAAGAGCTGAGTGCGGGTCACCACACACACAAACCAGTGTAGACCTGGAGTGTCACCTTTGGATATTTTTCCAGACAGAGTTGTCAGACAAACTGTTAGAAGCCTAAAGAGTCAATTTGGACAGCACCTACATGCACATTTTTGGTATCTAATAAAAGGTCTGACTTGAAAAGGGAGCTGTGCTGTCTCAGCTCTCATTAGTGTCCAAGGCTTTGAAAAATCAAGTGAAAGTTTCAGGGATGCCTGAATGGCTGATTTCTGTTTCCAAGCTTACACTCCGGGGTGCTTAGTTTTAGAAGCAGGCGTAGAGCTGGATTCACCAACATATGGCACTTCTGTAATATCTCAGCACCTCTTTGCCCTGCCCCTACACCCATAGCACAGTGTAACTCGTCATCTAATGCTGTGCCAAGGCATTTTGAACAGCTACCTCCAGGTTAGCAGGAGTGTACCAGCTCTGTATTGATCACTTGTCAAATATCATGCACATGTATCTGCAGCTGGTTAAGAAGCATTTCCTCTACAAGTCAATATTTATTCATTAACAACCTTTTAGCTGGTTAATTGAAAGTGACAGGATGCATTTTGCCTAACAGATTGCATTTTATTGAGTAATTTCTAATTTACAGTAAATATGATTGAAAATAAAACTTCATTTCTGGTATCAGTTTAAAAATGGTTTGTGCTTCCAACAATTGTACCATAGGGAATGGTTTGGATTTATATGTGTGTGTGTGTGTATGTGTACAAGTTTTTTGAATTGCAGCAACTTAGTCGAGTTTGTCTCTTAATTTTGAGTATGAGAGCAAAGGAGGGATCTTGTGGTGAAGGTGACAGCAAATTGTGTTAAAGAGTGATTAATCTGCTATTTCACCTTCTGGCCCTTTTTTAAGCAGGATTAGATATTTTCTTTTTCCCTCTTCCTCCCTGTGGCATCTCTTATGCATTTAAAAACCTAAGCACCTAGGGGTTAATATGCTCCAGATAATAGTACAGCAGAGATTTAAAAAACAAAAGTCAGATGCGGTGAACTCTGAACACTGCTTGTATTGTGGAAACACTTATAAATAGGCACAGAAAGGAATAGTTGGTGCAAAGAGTTTTTATTCCCTCAGTAACAAAGGCATGTGGCTTGTTAACGCGCTGAGCTCCTGCCTTCCCCTCGGCTCCTCTCACTCTGGCAGGTGAAGAGCACGATCCCTTTTGCTTGAAGCATGTACTACAGAGCAGGATAGAGACTGCAGCTTCCCAGGCTCTATTCCCAGCTCAGCCAGACTCTTGTAGGGTGTGGGAGCTTCTCTGAAGGCTGGCTCTGTTGGGGTACACCCATGAACTCCATTTTATTTTCCTCCAACAATGTTATACCAAATGTGCTCCATTTCCAAATAAAAGGAAAAGGAAGGGTCTCCCCTCCACCCTGCCACCCACCTTGCAAACTCATCCTCAGTTTTGGCTGTCCAGCGGTTCATATATTGACAAACTAGGCCAGGCTGGATGGGGCTCTGAGCAACCTGGTCTGGTGGAAAGTGACCCTGCCCATGGCAGAGGGGTTGGAACAAGATGATCTTTAAGGTCCTTTTCAATCCAAACCATTCTATGATCCTATGATTCTACGATTCTATGATTCTATGAACAAGAAATTGTCCAGAGCTTGAGCTCAGGAAACTAATCTGCTGAGGAGGTTGCCACCAGCCAAGGGGCAGCTTGCCCTTCATATGGGGGCAGGAGAGTTCCCTGACCCAACTGACCTGAAGGAACACGGCAGGGAGCAGCCCATCTACCCTAATTTAAGTATCCAAACATCCAACTGTGACATATTCACCCTTGGCCTCATTTACAGCCAACAGCAGGAGGGGAAGTGATCTCATCCTAAAATAAGAATCTAAGAGAGGTCAGAAGAACCATCCTCTAGAAAGGGTTGTTTTTCTCCACCGAGAAAATGTAAAAGGATCCTGGAGTGATTTTTCCAGTGAATATAAAAAGCACCCACAATCAACTTTAAACTTCAGCACCACTAAACTTTGTCATCAAAAGCATATCTAGAGTAGATGAAGCGACTCCTGCTTTTAATTGATCGATTATCCCACGAAGTCCTGTGAACCTGAGCCTAAATCCATCAGGCAGCTCCCATGTGATGCTGAGCTGCAGAGGCAGCATCTGCCCCCAGCTGAGGGAGGGGGTAGATGAAGCTCTGATGACAGGTAGTCAGCAGAGCAGCACAACAAAAAGATTACATTTTTTAATGGAGATATTCCTCAGAGTCAGAGCCATGCTTTTTGATCTCCGTAGGAATGGATAATGAACTATGAAGATAATGCATGCACAACATTTAAGTGCCAGGCAGAATTTGCATGCAATTTAATTAATCACTTTGTGGGGTGGGAGGGAAGATGTAATATAATTGCAACAGCCTTACATTTCAGCAGAGATTGATTAAAAATCACTTTTTTACACTCTTACTCATGTCAAGACAGCAAGCATGGGTGTACCAGGGAACTCGAGGGAGGTTGTCCATTACAGGACACCTTGTCACCTGTTTTCTGGCCAGGTTTCTAGGAGTTCCCCTTCTTCCAAATGAAGAAGGTTGTGCTAACAAATCCTGGGAGCATTTTACCCTTTCACATCCCCATTACACGACTACTAATATTAAGAGTGTACCATAACAAGTACTTTCCGCGTATCAGTCCTAAAACAGGGTAAAATTTTTCAGGCCAAGTTTCTTCTTTCTTTATCCAGGTGCTACTAATTTTCACCATAAATCCCACTGATTTTTATGGTGGATTTTTCAAATGAATCATAAAAGCCAAGATCTTTCTTTCTATCTTTCTCTCTTTCTCTCTTTTTCTCTCTTTCTCTCCTTCTCTCTTTCTCTCCTTCTCTCTTTCTCTCTTTCTTCAATGTTTGATTTCCTTAGTGATTTTTTAAGAGAATCATAGAATATCTTGAGCTCAAAGGGATCCATAAGAATCATCAAGTTCACCTTCCCACTCCTCATAGGATGACCTAAAACTGAACCATATAACTAAGAGTGCTGTCCAGATGCTCCTTGAAGTAAGACAGGCAATGATTTCATTAGTTGTGATATCAAAACAAAAAGATGTTATTGTCATTTAGTCCAAGGTATCTCTTTTTTTTTTTTTCTATTTGTCACTCACTCACACCAGCAGAAAAGAAAAATCAACTCTCTGGCTGCAACCCGCAGGCAGCCACAGTTCCAGTTTGCTACAGTAGAGCTGATGTGCTGCCCTTCACCTGAGAGCCAAGCATCCATCAATCCATCCATTATGCTGCTATAAATGGATGGAGGAAAGAGTTAAATGCTCCTCCCTTGGTATTTTGGGGCCTTACAGAGGAAGAAGAAAATGAAGACCTTGCACTCCAAACTTTCAGCACAGCTCCCTCAGGATCATTGACAAAGGGTAGGAATTCACCAGTGTTGTTTATCCACACTTCTCTGTGACCATTACTATGGCTGACTGTCCAGTTATTTGCTCTTCCACAGACACCCAGAATATACCTTCTGCCATTTCACCAGCTCTACCCATGCTAAGGACCCAGAGCTGTCCTGCCAGGCAGCGAGGGATTTATGTCAGCTTTTGGGGTTGCAAATGGGTGCCTTGGGATTGTTTCCACTGCGTGAATCCTTGAGGTGGGCAAGGAAATCCTTCCCCCATCCTGGACATCCAACCCTCTCAAATCACCTCAGCTTATGAACCTACCTAATATACTACTGAGACAGTAACAGGGATAAACATGTCAACCCTTTAACCAATTTATCAGCAGCTTTCCATGGCTTTTGCTTGGATAATGAGAGGCTCTGCTTCAACATTTTGTTTCCTGGATATCTCCCTTGAAATCCTGGTAATGCTAACAGCACAAGGCCCCACATGGACCAATAACCTCATTCAAGGACACTGGTAGCTTGAATAGCTCGTCCAGTATCCTTTACGGATCGGGAGACCAGAAATGCCATCCGTCCAGTGTGACATTACAGCGAGGGGAGCAGTATGCTAAAGCAGCACGCTGGGCTCAGTGGAGAGTAGTATTTCTGCCAAGTACCACAGCTCAGCCTGGAGACAGACTGCTTTTGTTTTAAATCTCTCTGGCTACACTTCCGTCGGGATGATGCAATCCTCAAAGCAAATTAGTGTACACAGGAATCTCCATCGCACTGGAATATGTAATTAGAAATAACCGGTTTTAATGATGTTTTATCAGGGCTATGACAGAGTTAGCGAGTCATCTGAATACAAGATGTTGCTCCCCTGCAGTAGCTCAGGTTGTGCCAGAAATCCAAACCCTGTGACTAGTCTTTGAGTCTTTGTTGTTCTTTAAATGTCCTCAACATGGAAGGGGAAAAAGAAAGGGGGAGAGCTGGGAAAGGCTGTTCTGATTGAAGACCAACTTAAGCTGAAGGTTAATATTATTGTTGTCCTGCTTATATTGGTTTCATTGCAGAAAAAAAATATACAGCTTCACAGCCTTTAAAGAGGTTTGAAGAATAGAGATGGAGTTTTTTCTTGGAAATCTCTACATCTTCTGTCTCCAAGTCCTACAGAAAAGACTAATGATAAACCACTGTTTTGGGCACTGGCTTGGAACAGGGGAGAGCAGACTTCAGTTGTCACTGTCACAGATATCCTGGGTGACCTTTGGCAAGTCATTTAGGCTGGTTCTTTAAGGCTGATTTCAACAGGAGGACATGCCTGGAGACCTGAGCTTCAGCTCTTGTCTCACCTGGTCATCTCCAAATGCCTTCTAATTTGTCTAGCTGCAAAAAAGCTACATCACAGAGCAAAAAAAGTCATGTGGTGGTCCTCCACAGGAATCTCAGCAGTCAAGTGAGAAACAACCCCTGTGGAGATGCTCATAGCTCACACAGACTTTGAAAGAATCAGCATAAGGAAAAACAGTAGACATGTAAGTTGTCAGCTCATGAGAGGTGGTAATCCACTCTGGTTTGTGCCTCACAGACCCTCTCCAGTTTCCTTAAAAAAGACAAACTGCTTCCCCTGTAAGCAGCCAAAAAGGCTGGTTTTCCTCCTGACATTGATTAGTCTTTCTAGAGCTGGGAAAGGCATCATCATATCCAGAGGAAATCAGAGGGAGGTGGGAATGTGTTGTCAACAGAGCTGTAAGAAATTAGGAAAAATTATCTGGGGAAACAAGCTGACTTGTATTTCTTCTTTGAAAGGTCATCAAGATTAGGAGTCTTGGGAAAGCTTCACTGAAGTCAGTAGAAAAAAATTACAAGTGGGGAAATTAATCTGGGCAGCAAGAAATCAAACACTTACAAAGAAGGAAACCTTGAAGTCGGTCAAAAATGCTCCAAGAGGGAGATGCTGGTACCGTTAACCCAGCTGCAGGGGGGTGAGAACTCAGGGGCAGGAAAGGTCTCCATTTTGTGGAATAAATGGGTAGAATAACATCTCCACTGTGTGGCATGGCTACACAAGATTGTTTGGAAGCAGAGCAAGACGGTCAAGGTACAAGTCATACCAAGTGCAGCTCGCTGATGAGCAGACACAGTGAAAGCCCCATGCTCAGGCTGGTGAAAATATAAACATTTTACTTGGGAAACAACTGTCTGCGCTGAATGATGAGGCACGGGGTTGTCAGACAGACCAAAGAAATGCTGACTGACTTGCTCTGCTTCATCAAGCTACTGAAAAAGCCAGAGGTTGGGATACCGGGCTTGTGACACCTCACAGCTCAGTACAGGGTCTTGAATGTAACCCTTGCACTTCCAAGCCAAGTGTTTTACATGTAGGATTTCTCAGCTGGTGTGAGTCAGTATCCACACATCCCTTTCTTATTTTCTATCATCCTTACCTTAAAAAACTCACCCTTCAAAAGTCTCACTGAAGTATATTTGTTTCTGGAAAGAACTTGCTTTTGAAAGATGGATGTTTCCTGAGTGGGAATTTCTTTGGAAGATTCCCACTAAGATCAAAGAGTAACAGAAGTGGAGGAGAAACTGCATTTTCAAAGCACACATCTACTGAGTGCTTTCAAAGAGAACCCTGGAAGATGGAACTTTCTGCTGGGTTTTCACTGGACAAAGTGATCCAGGACAGAAACCTTGGACCAATGCATCACTGAGTGTTCCTGAGGGTCCATTTTGGCTGAACTTCAGCTTTGCTTCCTAAACCTACAGCAGCTCCATTGTCCTATGTGGAGCCGAAAGCAGCAAAAAACATAAGAATAGAAAATGACCTTAGGTTGTTCCTGACAATTTTCTCAGGAGATTATCAGTTATAAATAGACCATCCCTACTAGGAAATACCAAAGAGGCCCCTTCTCCCCAAGAAGGGCAGAAGAAGACTTTCTGCTCATCCCAGGGCAGTTCCAGGTTGGTGCAGGGTGACTGACACTGCTGGAGCTGGATCATACCAACTCGTGAGCCACAACCATGTGATGCTCTAAGAAAAGGCACAGGTCAGACGTCTCCCCTCTTTTCATCTTTCTGATTTCTAGCACTACCTAAAAAAGAATCTGACACCAAAGAGATGTGAGACAGCATGTCAGAAGAGAGGTTGATTTAGGACAATTTGGGGCGGATTTCTGCATATTCAGAAAAAGAGAGAAATTTAAAAAAATAAATAAAAATTTTTTAAAAAGGTTGAACCTGGTCTGTTAAAGTTTGTAGGTAGCTTTGTTCTGGCAGGGACTGCAAATCAGCCAGCATCTGCATGCAGCATGTGGAAAGCTCTGGCATCTCAGCACCCTCTCCACCACTCAGCAGGATCGAAGAGCCATGTGCTCTGTCACCTTCCATTTCCAGATCCATGTACCCAGAAATGAATGGGGCAAGCCTGGCAGAATAAATGAGAGGTCTCAACATGTACAACAGACTCTATGCCTTCTTGTGAAGGGATGCCAACTCTCTTCTTGGGCAACTCAAATTACCTTCTCAAATGCTTTGTGCACATCATTGTCACCCACATGCACGGAAAATTATGCCCATGAGCACGCACAGTTGGGAGCAGACACTAAAAGGCTTTCCCTCCAGAGCTCAGGTGTTGCAACACTCCTTTGGCCTGACTCCTACCTGCCCTGCACTCTCTGGCCAGCTCTTGCCTCCGTGCACGTGCAGGAAAATCACCAGGCAGCTCCTCTATCTGCATAGCACCTTCAGCTTTGATCCAGGGGATGTAAAAGGGACAGGAAGCTCCACTTTCTGTTCTTCGGGACCATGAGAAACCCCTGCATACACAGCTGGGTGGCATGGTTACTTGCCAGTTCGTCCTCACAAGGCTGCTGTGTGCTACAGAGCGATTAGGAAAACAAAAGTACAGGTACCTTTGTTTAAAAAGAGAACAAACAAGCAAAACTGTTTGCAAAAGCTACTTTTGTCATCAAAGAGGAACATAATTAACATCCCTTTTATGTGGCACTAAATATGGAGAGTAAATGAGCACCTTCTGATCTCCAGACTTCAGTGTTTATTTCTCTATTTTGCTATTGCTGGGGGACAAAAGTTGCTTTTCCCAACAAGCAGGGCCTCTCACAATAGCAGGTAATTAGTCAAGGGGCCCGAAGGGATCGAATCTTGTCAAGGGAAACTCATTTATACAGTCAGGTGATTAAGGCACATGATTGTGGCTGAACGCTGCAGTGGCCTATTGAGATATAACTGCACGCTTGTCACAGGCAATCGGTGGCATTGGGAAATCACTATTCTCACACAGGCATCCCCTTTCCCCTGCAAGAAAGCAGAAAGTGCAGCAAATCAGTTTGTGGGGGTTGTCTGTCGTGCTTCCGGGTGGGATGGGAAGATTGGCCCTTGCCTGCTGCAGGGAGCGATGTAGCATGGTCTGACTGGGAAGGGGAAAGCTTTTGGCAGTGATGCTCCCTGTGATGGCTCTCAGAGTAATCAGCATAATGTGTCTCATTTTAAGAGACCTTTTCCTGGGAAGATTGAGGGTCTGTTTATAAATATTACCTATAAATAAGCCATGCTACCCCATGTGATCTGCCCACGAGCTATAATTAGGGCCGTGATGAATCCACATTGTTATGGACGCGCCTGACACCAAATATCAGGCCTTAAATTTCCATGAATGCCAAATGCAAACATGGCAGAGCAGACACCCTATTCCATTTGTTGAAAATAAATGTCTTATTTACGCTGCCCTGGTTGTAATCTCTATCCCCAAGCTGCTATTATTAACTACCACGAGTTTTCTCACTGAGCTGCATCGGACAGCCAAGCAGGAGACAAAGATCTTGACGGAGGCAGGAATGTCACGGGAGAGGCAGGATTAGGAGCACGCTTTACTCAGAGAATTATTTTCAAAGCCTGTGGATGTCTAGGCCTTTATTATCTCCCTAAGAGCTGCACGGTTTCTCTCTGCCTCCAGACACCGAGGTGCGACCGGCTGCTTTTGCAGCTTTAATTCCCCGTTCACAGAAAGCCCAGGCAGTTTTTATGTGATCAAACAGAGACAACATTCTGCATGTTATATCATGACTGATACAACTCTGTTGCCCCCATGCTGTCCATCTCCACCACCTCTGAGCCCATCCTCCATCCAGGTTGTCCCAGCACCGGTCTGGTTTCAATGCAGTCCTGCATATAAGCTTTGCACCAGAGGGTCTGGCAGGGGAAGAGAGTGGACCCAAAACCCCATCCATGCAGGCTGGACAAAGGAAACCTGAGTTCAGCTCACCCTAAGAACTGTGGAGGTGTTGAACTTAAGTCACCTGCCACTGGTGAAATGGACTGAAGCTGGAGGAGACAGGAGTGCTGTCACAGCTTATACTGCCCATGGGTCCGAGCATCATCTCACAATGCAGACACCAGCCCTGAGCTTTGCTCTGGAGCAAATTTTGGTAGTAAGGTAGAAGGTAATTTTGAGCATTTCCTAAAAGCCACCCTGAGCTTTTACCTGCTGACATTGGGAGATGAAGCTGCATCATCAAATGAGGAGTGAGAAGTCATGCTGAAGGCACCTTCCCACCGTGGGCAAAAGAGATTTTCCTCTGGGGTAATTTAAAGCTCAAGGCTAATTATTCTTTGCTTTGGGAACCATCCCAATTAAAACAGTCTAGCTGAATGCCAGCTATGAGCTTAAATCTTTTCCATCAGGGGACATGGCGTGAGTTGTTCCTTGCAAACATCGGTCCCAGGGAAGCGTTCCTGGCAAGGAGAGAGTACTGCTAAGTAAAGTCATAAAGATGGAGAAATCCAGGGTTTGAACTCACCTTCGCCCCTGTGTCTGCAAAACCTCTAACTGCATGCATAAGCACCTTGTTTGTGCAGGCAAATATGGGCTTAACATGCACAGCCAGGCACAATGAAGTAATTTTACAGTCAGTATGTACGTTCCAACCTCTGAAAATCTGTCCTCAAACATCCTTTACATTCTGGAGTGCGTCTGTCCAGGAGTCAAAGCAACTTCTGTATTTGCACTTGTCATTAAATGCCTCCTCAGCAGAAACGATGCAGAACCATTTTATGCCTTTCCCTTTCTATTTGGCTGGATTTGGTAAAGCTTAGAGCTGCAAATGATGGCCACCCAGCATCTCTGAGCAGCCCTCCAGCATTGGGATGAAATGCTGCTCTAACACCGTGCACACAGATGACAGATGAGTGGCTTTGAGAAGCTGACTTAAAACCTGCCTCACCAGCCCGGGGCTCTGTCTGCTGCTGGAGGCATGCAGATATTCCAGTGGGACGTGCAGAAATGTAGGGTATCACCGGCCCAGGGTTGGCAGGTCAGGCTGAGGGCGTGGGGAAAGCTTTCTCCACAGTTCATTTATAAAATCCCTTGTCATGCACAATCCCCCTGTTGCTGTCATAAGTCCCCAGAGGCCATGAGAGGCCGGGGCAGCAGGTGGGTGTTTAGGTTAAACTTATATGACGTGTTTTCATAAAGTCTGTACTTCTGCCTGTTCTCCCCTTTCCTTCCCACGAGCTTCCTCCTGCTCCCATCATCCTCCATCCTACTGCACTCACTGGAGAGGTTCAGGAGACTACAGTATGTATTTCCTTATCTCACCTCCTACCTTCCCAGCTTCCTCAAAGAGTCACAGACAAAGAACCCCAAATGCAGCTCGAGCGGCCCTTGAAGTAACACTGCTGAGCCAAAGGCAGCAGCCTCGTGGTGGAGGCTGTCAGGCAGCCAAAGCCCAGCCCTGGGGACCAGTGGTTCAGGTCATGGTTGCTGTAGTGCATCCTCACTGACTTCTGTGCAAGTCTTCAGCTTCTGTGCATGGTTTTCAACATAAAGGTCACACAATGTATGTATATTCTCCCATGTTCAAAAAGAAGAGAAGGAAGAGACAGCAGATCTCATATTGATGACCAGTTATTGACCCTGAGACACTGACATCATCAGAGCATGTTATTCAGGATATTTGAGCTCCAGATAACTAGCAAAAGGGATGGTAATAGTCCATTCTGAATTGATACAGTCTGTCCAGTCAATGCCAACTTACAGCCAAATTCAATAAAGCTGCTTTCCTCAGAATGACTAAAGCTTACATCAGGCAAGATACTAAACACTGAGAAGTGAAACACCCAGGATACAAAAGGTAGACAAATTTGACTGGCCCAAGTTGTTACTTTGAGACACTGGGTATGATGCTCTGGATCTGGCTTGGCTTCACATCCCAGCTGGAGAGCACAGTCAGCCAAGGGAACAGAGTTAGGCAGCCCAGGGAAGTCAGTGGCACGTGTAACTGGTGGAGGCAGAATTTCACCCTTCTCCTGATGGTTGCACAAATTATTTACAACCAGCATTGGAAACCCGTTCATATAGATTTATTTTCTCAACTGCTGGAGTCAGAGCAATCCAACCTGAAGCATCTAGAGATGTTTTGATCTCCAGAAAGTACAAAACAGTTCTCCTGGGACAGGACCTCTAACAGGCCATCCAAAAATTAATACCACCCTGAAATTACCAACCACTGTGGACTGCATTTTCTGTAACTCTCCTCAGATCAACAACCCAATTTGCAGCAAATGGTCCGACTCTAGAGGAAACCAGCACATTTTCCTCCTTCCCCCGAGGATCATGCAGTCTGTGTTCAAACCGCGGCTGGTGGGAGTTTTCGCGTTTAAAAATACCCGTCCCCATCCTCTCTCGCACACAGGCACGGCTTGCGCGTGATGATCATTTATTAAAGCTCCTCGCTCGGAGGCGAGCGGCTGTGCCAGGCGCGTTGTTGCAGGAGGGCTGGTGACGGAGGAGGTGAGCGCGTCCCACGCCGCTGTTGGAGGTGCCTGCAGAGCTGTGCCTGGTGGTTGGGCTTCCTCTCCCTCCCGGGCTCCCACTTCTTGGAGCAGCAGCAAGAGGAACCTCGCTGGGGTCCTGTCGCTGTCCTCATGCTCTCCCTCCCAGTTGTCATCTTGTTTGCTCGTGTTATTCTGCCTCTGAGTTAATGATGAGCCCTGACGTGGTTAAACACTGACCCAGACAGTGGTACTGACTACAGTGATATATTTTTATTATTTCTTTTGTACAGCGCTTCATTTACAGTGCTTCATATTATACCAGGAATCAGTTTTAAACACACTCCAGGGTCTCTTCTTCCTATTCAGTGCATCCTATTAATGTATCATGAAAGAGATTCTCACATGCACACACTTGATGTGGTTGCTATTTTTTTCCCTTTCTTCCCTTTACCAATCTGCATCTCTCCATCCTGCCGGAGGATTAGGGCCATTGTTGCTATTTAAAACAGCTTCACTTTGGTCTGTGCTCTGAAGGCTGGATGCTGGCCTGTCACTTTCCCACCTGCTTGGATGGTCTCTGCTTGGGCCTGAAATCCCTCATTATGTCCTTCACTTCAATGACATGGATCTGCCGTGGAATCAGGGCCATAAATAATAGGCATCCCGTGTGGTCCTGCCTCTGTAAGTACTAAATCAGTGCAGCTTTTGAACAGATCCAGTTGGCTCACTGAAATTGAGAAATTAAGATTTTTATCTCCACCAGTGTTCAGAGGGTGGGCTTGGTTTCCTCTCTAACTTACAGCATCAGTCCTGAACCACACATGAACAAACAGATGCAACGCCATTGTTTGAGCCACATCTCCTCTTCCAGCTGTGCTCACCCTGCTGCAAGATCTGGGATGGGAATTAAGGGGTTGAGAGTTAAGAAAACAGCAATCAAGGGAAAAGTTTAGGGCTTCTTCTATATCTATATATCATATAGATATAAGATATGGGGAGGAAAACAGCTTCTGTGCAAGTTCAGCAAGTCTAAACCCCACCAGCTGTGACTCCTCTCGCATTCAGCTCCCTCCATGCAAATAGGGGCTGCCTCATCTTTATGCCACCTGAACATTAAGATGACAAGGCAATCTCTTCTTGCAAGACTAAAGCATCTCTCCATCCTTTTAGTGTTGTTGGAGCAGTTTAGGAGACAGATCTGGGTGCTTGGGTCCAGCCCATTATGTTCAATGGAGCTGCATCCATTTGTAGCCATGCTACATTTGACTCTTGTAAAACACATAGACACAGGGAATAAATGAGTTTATATAGGTCTTGGAGTTGTACACAAATGCACAATGATCTGAGATCCATCTGCTCCCCAAGGCCTGAAAGTGAAATCTGCTTCCAGTCTTATGTTTTATGCTTATTGCTGTCATGTTGTTTATACCCTTGAATGCTGCACATTCTCGTTTTGTTTAACATAAACAACAACTATGCACCGTCTGCTGAAACTTTGTCAACTGCCTCTTCCTTCTGTCTGGATAATGAAAAGACACAACCTAACAAATGCATCTTATTCTAATTGTTTGCTTCCAGACATAATATATCAAGCCTGAAGGTAAGAAGCGAGGGGAGAAAATTAGATGGATTTGGTTTCAGTAGATCTAATTCAGCTAAGCTGCATGGAAGTCAGTAAAGTAACACCAAGCAAGCATGAACCAACAACCTAAACCAGTGCTGTATCTTTTTTAATCCCATCCCTGAGCTTGCCAGTATGCCAAGAAGAGAGGTTCACTCCCAAGTTTACATCTCATGTACAGACTTTGGATTCACTGGGAAAATGTTCACTTTTGAGAAGCTAAAGCAAGACCAACGTGTGGGGCAACCTTCCCACATCTGCAGTGTTAGACTTTACCCTGATATATCCCACTGTCCAATGCAGAAATATAGGATACTGTGAAGCTTTAGCTATGGGATGTTTGAAGATTTGAATGCTTTTCTGCCCCGTGATACATCCAGTTAACACATCTGCAGTGGCCGGCACCTCTGGGGAAACTGAAGTTAGTGCTTTTCAGAGTCTCTGTTACATCCAAATGTGCCATGAGCTATCCTAGGCATTTTGCTCTGCCTAATCAGACTTAGCTGTGGTAATTCCTCTCTTAATTTTCTTCTAAATAAATGCTCTTAAGGCCACAGCCAGGATTTGAGAAATGACGTGGAGAAAAAAGACCTTGTCTGATTGTCATTTTCTCTTGGCCGTCTGAACTGCAAGAATGTCAGTCCCATCCAAACAAAATGTCATTGCTGTTCCCTCAACAAAATGATATCCAGATCCTCAGCTGAGGCTGCAGAACTTTTTTGTGAAGAGTAACAGCACATACAGAGAACAAGAAAAGAGAGAAAGCAGAAGAGACATTGACAAACTGATTTTAAACTCACAATGTGAGCTACAGTTATAAAACATATGTATCATCTTAGCTTCTGTCATGCTAACTGTGCCAAATTCAGGGGGAAAAAAATCTACTAAAAAGATCAGCAAAGCCCTATCCAAAAATATAGAGCCTGAAAACTTTTGATTTGGCATTTTTTTCTCTTTTCATAACTGACTTAGCTGTGTAGCTGCAACAAACCTAGTTGCCTAAAATTATTTCTACCCTGCATTTCCACAGCTTCTAATGGCTGAAATTGCAAAAGGACATGGATTTATGCAGGTCCCTTCCCTTATTTACCCATGCATTCTTTCCTGCAGGACTTTCTCTGAAGTTTCCTTCTGTTGTCAACAACCATCCCTTAGGTCTCAGTTTCCCTCTGTTAGAGCCTGCCAATCAAGCTCTGCTGCATTCCTGAGTTTTAGCATCCCTAGCCCAAAAATCAGAGCATCCCTGTGACCAGATATTCACGTAAAGGACTTTAGGATGCTCCCTGGTATCCAATCATCAGTAAAATGCACACTTCTACAGAGGCAGGGTAATGGCAAGCAGCATACCCTGTGTCACCTCTGTGCAGGGATCCTGGATTCCTGCACTGCACAAACCTCTGTCTTTGGCTGGCCACAGCCTCTAGGCAGATTGCAGCAGAGTTTAAAACACCCTCAATGGGTGGGAAACAAACAGGAATGAGCTATCAAAATGTAATGTAAACTTAGAAAAACTCAGGAGTGATGGGGAAAGTAACAGCAGAAAGAGTCATAGTAATAATAATTACTGCTATTGACACCTACTAAATAATCAGTAAAACATAAAGCATTACACGTTGCTCCTGTCTCAGCTGTTTGATCATTTCATTTCCATTTTTGAATAAAGAAAAGCTTGTTTTGCTATTTCAGCTCCTGAACAAATCCAAAACATATGCAGGGATGCCACACACACAAAATAAAACAAGCACACACATCCTCCACCAGAGACAACCCGACATTTTCAAACCTAAAAAAAAAACCAAAACAAACTGTGATTTTATCCTGAATGTGGGTGAGCTCTCATTTCACTGAGACAACTTTCTGGTGAAGATGGCTAAATAATCAGCTGGGAAACTAAAGAAATAAAGTCACTAAAAATCATCTCACTGAAGGATTTCTGCCCTGAATTTGACATAATGCATAATTTTCCTGCGCATTTCACTGCACTAGTACATCTCTACAAGCCACATGTTCAGGTCAGGTTTGGATATTTCAATAATAAGGATGATCTAGGTGAAGATGTCCCTGCTCATTGCAGCGGGGTTGGACTAGATGACCTTTAAAAGTTCCTTGTAGCCCAAACTCTTCTATGATTCTCTGAGCCTCAGGAGTAATAAAAGCAAGGAGTTAAAAAAGCGCTAGCAGGTCATCAGGGATATAAAACTCCTTGCTTGGAGGGACGGGGGAATGAGAAGAAAGAAAAACAAAGATTTTGTAGAAAAGTTTCTTTGTGATTAAGTTGTTCTGTAACAGCAGGGGTTTTTTTGCATCTGCCCTGGATAAGAAGAACTGGTCAGGATGTGGGATGGGAATTGAGCTAGCCTGGAGGACAGTCCAGCTTGGTGCCTTCCACAAGAAGCACATTCATCTCAAAAGAGAAAAGCAATGTAACGTGAAGCCAGGAGCCTGACCCTCAGTCCTTCCCCTTCTATTTTAGGGTATGTGTAAGAGTGACCCTTATTTTGGCTAAAACCTGTGTCTGCTGAGACCACCCAGGAAGTTTGTGGTCCCAGACACAGGACATTGGCTGATGAGGACAGGCTGATGAGTGCTTTCACACAGGATGAGCTCACCAGGCTGCCAAGGTTACACAGCAATCAGTGCTGCGCACGCTTGTGCCCCGTGCCCCGTGCCCCAAATTTTGAGCTCAAAATCAGGAAACTATGAGGTCAGTTCCTGAGACAGCACCACGGGGCTGGATAAGCAGCAAGAGCTGAGGTGATATTGTCATAAAAACTCCTGCTGGGGGCTGTGTTTGCTGGCAGCAGCACAGTTGCATTGCTCATGTCTGGGAGTGTTGAGAATGAGAAATTTTCTGTAACAAAAACCCAGCCTGAGCCAAGGTGCAGAAAGAAGAGAGAGGCTCTAAGTCCAGCCTGGCAGCTGACCCACCTGGAGAAGACCCCAACTCAAAGCCAGAGTCCACAGAACAGAGTGTGGTATGTAATAATCAGGCTCTCGTGAGACAAAAAAAGAAGCATTTGTGGGGATGGATGCACTAAGACAATGCAGCCATGAAATGAAAGATCCCAGCTCAGTCTTTTCCTGTTCATTACAAGGAAAAAGAGGCTGAGCAAGGTGAGCATTGGGTGTAGAGGGAGGAAGGAAATGCACAAGTGGGAGCCCCAGGGAGTGAGCCAGAGTCGGTTTGTTACCTGGGGTGAAGCAGTTGCTGGAAACTCCCCTGTGTTTCTGGCATTTTGTCACAATGAATATTTAATTAGGCCAGGGCACACCTGGCAGCTTGCAGACATGTTCTCCCTGTCATGGGGCCGCTGCAGAGCCTCCACTGAGATGGGGTATGCACAAAGGAGCCTACAACCTCAGGCCACTGTTTCCACCCAGGTGCCTCCTGTAGGCAGCTAAACCCTTGACCATGCCCTTAAAAACCTGACTTACAGATGATAAATACAAGCACCAAGTGAGCAGCCAAAAAGGGGGCTTCCTCAAGCCTAAGCATTGCCAAGACTCAGACATACCTTTTTATTTTGGCTGAAGCAAGGCGCCCATTTTAGCTGTGAATGTGTGGCTGTGAGTATGAAGTTGGGTAAACTGCTTGCTCTTGAAGAAAACCCTCAAGAAGGTTCATTACACTGAAAACCTCATTGGTCCTTTTGCTCCCACAGTGGGAAATGTGACAACCCTGCACAGAGCCAGGGTTAATGTTGTCCTGCACAACTAGATGTGGCTGTGGGGATCAAACATCAATACTCCCAGTAATCAGAATTCAAATCTGGGCATGGAGGCTGGTTCTGCCTCCAATACATTAATTCCAGCTTTTCACATTCACCAGCCTTTTCAAATCAGGATCTTCAGAAACATGAGTGTCTCATTGTCTCCCCAGTGCCCTGAAACACATCCAGCCCTGAACCTCCCAGTGCTGGCGAGAGCAAACAGCACACATCTGCAGCCAGCAAAACGGCATCTGACAGCACCAGGGAGGCTGAATCCTGTGCCAAGGGCAGCTGCCAGCCCGGGGATGGTGGACTTCAAGACTCTGATGGGACATGAGCATTGTCCAGGCTTCCTGAGAAATTTACTCCTGGCAAACACAGCAGTGCAGGATAAATAACTTGACTCTGAAGGGATCACCACCTTCAGACCAGCTCCCACAGAGGGGTAAATTTCAGGCTGCCCTTTTGCTTTCTCTTATCACATTTCTGGTATTAGAGGTGAAGGGAAGCATCTTCTTCATGGAAAAAAAATATATTATAAATAGGCATGATGTTGTTCTCTTGGGCTCACATCTTTCCTGTGAGCACATATACCTCAATCATCCTGACATTTTCATTGATCCCAATGAAAGGACAAATTAAAAGCTGATCACTAATTCACAGCTCGCTCTGTCCCTCTCCCACGGAGAAACATTGGCTTATTTATGTAAATATTCACTCTTCTTGCTCCATTCCCAAACATGCCATTATGCCCCAAAAGTTTTTTAAAAACCTCCAAAATCTGGGGATATTCTTTTTTAAATTACCTGGAATTACCTGGACTGCACCAGATCCTGCTGGAGGCCTCCCCTCAAACCACCCCATGATCACCATCACAGTGAGTTTCTGCTTTTCCAAACACTCAGCCCTATGATGCCCCTTCATGCCAGTTTGGCTCAGTTTCAAATTCACAACAGGCTTCTGAAGGACAAAATTAACCTCAAGACTCTTTAACACACATTTGCCTGTTAAAGCCCATTGAGATTTAGCTCATTTTTTCAGTGGAGGAGCCATTGCTTGCAACCACCCTGTGCAAAACAGCTTCCCTGCAGCATTAGACCTGGCAGAGAGATGTCTTGAAAACTGCCTTTGCCCCAAACAATCAGCAGGGAAAGAGACCTCAGCCTAGCTGGGGCTTCAACAGATGCTTGGATGTGCAAGCACATTGCAAATAACTCCCATAAATGTGTCCAGCAAGTGTGAATCCTGACACTGACAACAACTCACGCTTCAAAATATCTTGCCACCTGTAGGCTAACTGCTTCCCAAGCCTTCTCTTGGCCAGAAAGGGGGAAAAAAGGCTGAAGTGGGGAAAATTCCTGATTTGTTTGGCCTTGGAGGCTGCATATGCTTGTATGCAGCCTCTCACATGCTCCACCACTCCAAAAGGCTGTCTGACCTCTTCCACCAACACTTCATCTGTCATCAGCTGAACTAACAAACAACATCATCCCTCCCAACACAGACCTCGAATCTCTGCTTGTCACTCTGCTTTTGCATGAGTTTTCCAGGCAGAAAGCATGGGATATGTTAAAGAGCTGAAGCAGGAGGTGGTCAAGTAAATGAGCCAAAGTCACAGAAGAAGTCAGAAGAAGAGCAGCAAAGAGAGGCCGTGGTCCATCTGAGGCCTCCCAGACCTGTGCATTAACCACAGTCAGCCCTCCGCTTACATCTTGTTTTATCCTCTAAATGCTGGAGGCTGTTTAGTGTCTCTTTTTTTTCTTTTCTTTTCTTTTTTTATTTTCTGTTCAAATATTTTACTAGCTACACTGAAAAGAGAGCTACAAACAGTAGGGGAGAATCTCTCATGGCCAGAATACAATGAAGCGCATAAGTGCGGGGGATTGCTCCTTACAATGCTTGAATCAAAGATAAACATGAAAAGAACTGCCTCCTTAGAGCAAAAAACAGAGCAAGACACCATTCCCAAGGGGAGCAGTGATGTCTTTAAAAAATAAACCATCCATCTCAGAGGTCAGAGCAACGTGGGGAAGACTATTTTTTCATCCAACAACTCACCTGAATTTCAAATCCAGGCAATTTGCTGGCAAACAGCGTTTGAGAAAAACATTGGGGTGTAGGACTCGCTGCAGACAAAGTCTCTCTTCCAAGGACCCCAAAACACTCCACAGTCTTTAAGTAAGGAAACTTCACAACATCCCTAACTACTGTCTGGAAAGCCCTTGCTCTTAAAATGATGTCATGCCTGTTTTGGGCTGACAGATCACTCCCAGACAACCACGGGCACAGTGTGCTCCTCAGCCCCTGTTTTCCAGCCCAGAACTGCCTTCCCTCTGGAACTCTTTGGGGCCACTGTGGCATCCAGCAGTGGCTGTATCCCAGGGAAGTGAGCAAACTCATTCCCGAAAGCAAGGTCTGCCTGCCTTGGGTGCCTCCTAGTAGACCTCTGGAGGGCACAAACATACCCTAAATCCCTAAAACATCCAATCTTATGAAATTAAGAGCCATGGAGACAAGGACAGGCATTCTTAAATCACTTAGGCTGAAGATAAAGCTCCCTTGATGCCCTCCAAAGGACCCCATTGTCCCATGTGGATGTTGCCAAAGCCTCCACAGCAGCACTGTGCAGCATCAGACTGACCCTCAATCCCCTTCTACAAGCCCCAGGAGCTCTTCCCCTCAGCTGGGATCTACATCAGCATCCACAGATCCCAGGGTCAGTGACACAAGTCACCCTTGGGCTGGGGTGAATCTGTTCCTGGAGAGCATGGAGGGCTTCAGGAGGGGACTGCAGACCATGATCAGAGCTGCAAGAGGCTGAGATCCTTGCTCTACTTGGATTTTCCAGCCAAGTTGTCCAAGTGGTGAGACATTGGCATGAGGAAAAAAGAAAAGTAAGCTTGAGGCATCTTCAAAATGAATCCCCTCTTCTTCTGCCACCTGCAGGGAAGGAGCAGCATGTCTCACATGACTCTGCCTGATAAACCCATGCTACACCCCAAAATATGGTAGAGAAGCTTTTATTTGGCCATGGGGTAAAATAGAAAGGGTCATCATAAGGGTTAAACCCCAAGGTGAGAGGGAGTGGTACAATGTGGAAACCAGTATAGTGTGTTGACAGCTTCAGAGTGCTTTTGGAACCCACCTTGATCAATCGCTGCCCAGAGAAGATGGAGGGCTGAATATTTACTGACCTTTGAGAGAAGCTTCCCATCACTGACTGGTCCTATTCACCATGTCAGGCAGGGCTCTGCCTCCACTGGTTGTAGATGTCAAATTTTTTGACCCTTATATCCAATGCAAGTGCCCTCCAGCAGGGTCTAAACACTTGGGCTCTGCTGCTGCTTTCCACAATTTTATTTGGATGGGGGAATCAGCATGGCAGAGGAGAGGCAGGGACAGACTGCCCAGGACAGACACTGGGGCACACTCAGCTGCTACAGGCACAGCCCAGCAGCACCAGCTCTTGGTGAACAAAAGGGTGTTCTGGGCAAAAAAATTAAAAAAATATCAGAGAGGAAGGAAGCATGAGAAATAAAATGAGCATGCATAGAAGGATTGAAACAAAGCAGAGCTCCTTTCATCGGTATTCCCCTAGCACCCAGAGGCAGCCAAAATTGGGGGGAAAATTGGCTGATGGTGTCGTTCGGTGACTTATCCTTTGAGGGAGAAAATCAAATTGATGTATTTCCCAGGGAAAAGAGAAGCCTACCACCAGCACCAGAGGAATTTGATCGTAGGAGTGATAAGAGAAGAAAACACTTTTATTTTTTACTTGATATCAGGACACATCTTTTCCTGAAAAAGAGAGGGAGATCCTAAGTTACACCAGAGCTCTCCTCGAGTCCAGTGGAAGCCTTCTGCTGGTGTCCATGACCTGAGCATGGGTCATTTGAGAGGCATCACAGCCAAAGAGAGCTCCCCTGGCTGGATACAGGCCAGACACATTTGGGTGCCCAATGGGACCCTTGTGCTTTACATTTTGAGCCTGAGCAGCCTCAGCCTTTGTGATTACTGTGTAGGGCTTTTTGGACAATTTGTTGTCTTTCTGTGAAAATGGAAACTTCTTGTCTTGCTTGCAGAGCCGAAGCAGCCTTCACTCTTTGACACATCCCTGGTTGCCTTGGCTCTTTTCTGAGAGCTCTGTCCTTGTGTGTGCTACAAATCACTGTTTATATTTCCTCTGATTTGTGTTGGACAACATGAGCAACACTCGGATTTCACCAAGGTGTGTAACACAATCCAGTTAGCACAAGAAAACACTGCTTTAGACAACAGCAAGAAAACATCTCGAATTTATTTTCACCTGCTTCCAACTCCAGCTTTTCAAATACAAGGCAGACAGCAAAAGGCCTCTAGCAGAGGCTGGTCTGCCTCAAAAACAACTCAATTTCTACCAGCAGTGGAAAGCTGCTTCTGAACTTCACTCTTGCAATACAGACAAGTAACACAACAGAAAGTTGAACCACTGATGAAATGTGGTAAAAGGGATAAGGTCCAACAAGTGCTCAAGAAGGTGTAAAAGAGTGCTTAGGCCCCAATATCACTGGACATTGAGTCCATGGGAACTGCTGCAGAGATAATTTAGCCAGACCACCAGACCACCTCTCCCCCCATGCTTCTTTACCATCAAGAAATATAGAAACAGTTTAAGCATATTTATGGCAAATTCATGGCTCTCATTAGATTTTTAGTAGTCCAGCAGGCCAAACATGGGCAAGTCTTACCCCATGGCTAAAGCATAAAGCTGCTGCTGGTCAGGCTGGCTTCTCATGGAAGGGCTCTGCTGAGTTTGGTCCCAAAAAGGATTAAATTGCCTTTGTACACTTTCCATGTGGATACACCCTGCTGGGATAGAGGGGGCCACTGGGCCAGAAGTTTTCATATTCTGCCTTGAAATTCAGTTTTGCTTAAATGAGTCCATTTTAGAGGCAACTTGGGACTGAGCACATGTCAGAGGCACATTTTTAGCAACGTCATCATTGCTTGCAAAGAGCACTGGGGAGACTCAGCCCCAAAACACACATTCACCCAGTATCAAGGATGCCCAATATTAAAAGCAAAGCAGCTCCCAAAAGACAGCAAACTCATTTGCCTGAGGCCACCCATTCGGGCTGCTGCAGGCGGCCGGGTTCCCAAACAAGCACGGGGCTGAGGGAGCAGAAAGGATTTTGCATGGTTCATGTGTCAGCCACGGCTCGGAAAGGTCAATCAGTTTTTCAGTGGGAGCCAAAGGAGAGAGAAAACTGCAGCTGATTAGGAGGAAGGGGGGGAAGGGGAGAAGGAATCTGCGGCCGTGCCAAAACCTTTGTAAACAAACTTCACTGCAATGTTGCAGATGAAAGAGCAACGCCTGGCGAGCGGGATCCAGCTCCTAGGCATAAATCAGGAGCCGCTCCAGCCAAATCAAGGAAGTCACGCTGGCACAAGAGAGAGAAGAATCACTCCCTCCTGCTGCTGAACAATAGCCCTGGTCCCCCAAACACGATTCCCCCTCCCACATCGGAGCAGTTCACTTGGGTGGCAGCACGGTCGAGTGGCTCCGGCGTTGGAGCAGCCAAGCCCCCAAATGCCAGACCCAGCCCAGGTTTGGGAAGTGAGGTTGCATCCACTGAGCCGCAGCCAGTTCAGGAGGAGGGGGCAGTGGATTCACCTCCAGCTTCTGGATTTCCTTTGTTCTTTCCTCTCAGACAAATCCCCTGCACACGCAGGGATAGGGACAGAGATAGGGAAAGGGCGGTCGTCCCGAGAGGAGATGAGCAGCAGCACAGACTGCAGCTCGCTGACAGCACGCTGAGCCGCAAGCCACTTTTTACACCCTTTTCAATAAATATTAGCTGGAGGGGGCTCTGCTTTTCCCACTCCCCTGCCAGCATGGCCTCTTATTGTTTACTCTCCCCCAGCAGTCCAGGCGTTCTTGTTAATGTGCTGTGATTGAGTACTTGGGAGAGGATGGGGTTTGGAGTTAGCTCCCGGCTCCCTTTGGAGAGCTGTTTACTCTTTCGTGGTGCCCATGGCCCGCTGAAGACAGTGCTCCTTCCCTCACCCCTGCTGCGTCCATCTGCTTTGTCTGCCTGTTTTCCTGCTGCCACCGGCAGGCAGCTGGCCTGCGCATTTCAGCTGGCTGTTCCTAAACCCCTGGAGGAAAAAATAAAATTAACCCCGTAAAGAAGGGGGCTGGGAAGGATGGGGAGGAAGGAGAGAGAGGAGCTGCTCTGCTGCCCAACACTGCTCCCCCTCCACAGCTGCCTGCAAGGACAGGCGCCAGCACAGGGCTGAGCCTCAGCTGACACCAGGATGGTGCTGGCACCAGGTGAGGATTTGGCTGGGGTTTTTTGTCTTGTTTTGCATTTCCTACCTCCAGCAGACAGCATGCAAGCACAAGGTTTTAGCTCTTCTTGGGTCCTGATGTCTCTGCCGCTCGGCAGAGGGTTTCAGACTCCATTTCTCCTGGTCTTGTTGTGCTGCAGGTTTCTGCTGATTCCCTGGCTCAAAACAGCCCTCAGTCACACCTGACAGCCCAAGTCACCAGCAGGCACATTCCCCGTGCTTCCCCCACAGGAGCCCAAAACAAGAACGTGACAGTCAGACACCATGGGGCCAGGGCTGCTCCCACACATTGTCAGCTCCACTGTGCTTCTGTCAATGCTCTACCAAAATCCTGCACATTGGTTGCAGCCAGTGGTCCCTGGGAACTCACATGTGGTCTCAGGGACCCCAAAGATGTTTCAGGAGAGCTGTGACCAGAGTCAGTCAGTACAAGACATTGGGTGGCAGTCTGTGAGAACAGAGATACCCTGATTGATGCCTTTTTAAAGTCTGTCTCTGCATCCCCCTGGAAACCAGACCCTTTGCAGTTCAAGCGAGGTCCAGGATGTCTCTGTGGGTTGCAGCATCACTGGACACACCAGGGCTCCCCAGTCCCTCAAGGAGTACGCTCTGCCAGCAGCCTCAGAGGTCACCCTCAGACCCGTGGGGACATTTTGTGGCAGAGCCAAGGACCACGTGGAGTCACTGGCTACATGCTGACCCTGCAGGGAAGGTAGGAGACATCTGGCATAAAGCTGGAGCAGTGCCTGGAGAGCCCAGTGAGGGTCCTGACATTTGGGTATACCCCAAGGGGACAGGCTTTCAGCTTATCTTTCATCAGAACCTCCACTACCAGAGCATTCAAACCCTTTGGTCTATCCCAAAACTCTCTGAAACATGGCTTATTTCTGCACAGTCTGACCTGATCTGGGAAGTATTTAACCACTAAAAGGCAGAACTGATAAGCGAGATAGCATGATAACCTGCTGGCTGTCCACAGGCAGATGCAAACATACCTGTGTCCGTGCTCCCACCAGGCAAACTCAGCAGCTCTGGGCATAAATACACGTGACATATACATACAGAAATCCCCACAGCACTCTCCAGATGAGGGTTACTCACACAGAGTTTTCCCCACAAACCCTGTCTCAAGCTCTGACTGGCAACTGGGGCCATTCCTGGCTTGCCTCTGACCTCCCTCAGTTCTGCAGACATAAACAAGGTCTGCTCCTCTTTGCACACAAAACTCCCAGCTAACAGGAAAAGCAAGTGGAACCAGAAGTTTGCTACAGTTGTCAAGCCAATATTATATGCTGGGGAAACCAGCAGAAGTTGCAAATCTCCAGGGAGAACTGTAAGCCCTCTTGCACACAGACTCCTACGGATAAGTAGGTATCTAGGATCTAGCATCCCCCAGGGACATCAGCTACTAAGTCTGCTCCCTGGGGAGTCCTCAAAGCATGTTTTCTTCTCCTTCACACCCTAAACCTGTGGAAGGCAGCAGCTTTAGTCCCTGCTCAGCAACACCTCTGCTGCTCCATGAGCCAGCCCTGGCAGGGGCCGTGCTTGGCACAGGTAAAGCAGATGCCAGGTGCACATCGGCAGGGAATCGCACCTCGGGATCTCACATGTGCTCGCCGCTGGAGCCGCAGCCACAACCAAAACCCTCTGCAAGACGTGCCCTCCCACTCCCCACCCATCTCTGCAGCAGCAGCTGGGAGAGCAAAGCTGCATCCCCTGTCTGGCACATTTGCCCTCATATCCCTCTCTCCAGGTGTGCACAGCTTTTTTTAACATTAAAGAGGGACGCTCCAGTGCCTCCAACAGAAAATAGATACCCCTCCTTGTCTGAGACTGTATTCGTAAAAGCCAAAGTCTCTGTAAATTACAATTTCATGGATGTTCTGCTGTTGGTCTGGGTCCATTAGAGACACTTATTTTTCTTACCTTCATTTCCTCTCTGTTCTTCTAAGTAATAGGCTTTGCTGGTGCCGGTTCCATGCTGCTGCCCCTTGGAAATAGCTGTAGGTGAGAGAGGATGAGGATGTTCACTCCCCAAAGCCTTTGACTGTACAGCAAGGAGAGAAAATGCCACCTGCTACTTGATAGGGACTAATTTCCTACTAGGAAAAATGGTTGCTAAACATCTGGCCTGACAGCTGATTTCCAGCAGAGCTGTAGGAGGCAGCAGAATATGCTGGACTGGAGACCCTGGCCACAGTTCAGCAGTACCAGGCTGCCCACAGCGATAGCAGCAACAACAAAAAAACTGATTTATCTTAAGCCTCTGGTTACCAGAATCCTCTGCAAATAACAGGCAGGGAGCACAACAGTGCCTGTATGTAGAGGAACACAGCATCGTAATGAGGATTTTATGGAAGCCAGGACCTCAGGGAGGGGTATGATGGAGTTTAGCTCCGTTCCACTACCAGGTGCAGGTGCCTGGATCTTCCAGTATTACTCCACAGCTGACACAGTAACAGCCACTCATACCCTGACTGCAGTGCAGTAACTCCTGACCTGGGGAGAAGGTGCCCTGAATTTTCCTTTTTCTCCCGAGAGCCCTTGGAGTGCTAACAAGTTAGCAGTGTTACTGGTTCCCTCGCAGGATGGGATTTGGGGTCCTACTTTCACCCCAGGCTCCACCCAGGCTGTTTCTGGGAGCCCTGGCCAGTCATCTGATCCCAAATAGCAAAGGGCACCCAAGCAGCCCATGATTTGTGAGCAGTGATGGTGAAATAACCTAGAAAGAAAACACACCTTCTGCATTCTGGGGAGTCCACCACATTTCCAAAAGTGAGTCTAAAAATTAGCTATGAAATCTTTTACACGAGAGAACTGGACCTGGATACTGGAATTCTCCTTTCCTGGAGGAGAAAAACTTCAGTTTTGAAGTGGTGTAGAAATGTCCAGGGAGCAGAAGCACCAGCAGTAAAGGGAAAGCCTTGGGGTAGAGCTGTTGTGCAGAACCAGTAACATCAGGGCAGTCTGTATTTTGCAATGTGGCTTCGTGCTGAGAAATGAATTATCGTGAATTATGAATAATTTCTGGTAAGCAGTGTGTTGTGAGGAGATATTTTAGGAGAGACCGAAGATAAGGGAGCCCTGTGCAGGGCCACAGAAGAAAGACAGCAGGAGGACATCTTGGAGCTCAGCCTTCTTCCTTTGCTGCTTCTTCTAGGGCACAGCATCAGAACAAGAGACATAAACTCCATCCGAACTGTGGAGACCGATCTGATTTTGCTCATTTCTTTGGCATTTGGGTGAAACTGAATGAGCTTTTTTAGCAGTCTGACAACAGAGACTTGGCATTGTCATCATGAAGCATGAGAAAAACCATGAGCCAGGTTTGGAAATTGTGAGATTGGCTTGAAAAGCAGAAGATCTTTTATTATTATTATTTTTGCATCTGTTTAGAAACAATGCACATTCTTTGTCTTCAACTACAGTTCACTGAAATGTCAGGGTCTGGCTTTTAAGGAAATCTGTCTTTTTCAGTGAGAAGGAATAAGAACATTTTTTTTCTCATTAGTGATTGTTGTGCAGTTGTATGACACTGAACTCCAGGCTTTGGGGTGGGGGCAAAAAGCTCCCAATGCCTTTCACAGGGCTTGCTGTCAAATTAATCAGTGAATTGGCTGATCATTGACATGCATATAAATGCAGGCCTGCCTCGTGCTCCCACCGTGCGTGTTCACTCACTGAGTTCACCTCCCATGCTGCACAACTGCACAAACCAAAAGCATCCCCTCAGCTGCCAGAACAGAGACAGCAGATGTAAAAATTGGGGTCTAGCCTTCCCATTTGTCTGCAGCTTTCACTGAGTGAAGTTATCCCCTTGCCCACTCCAGATCTCTAAAGTTTGGCAGACTTGAGCCTTTGGACATAAGCACACAACCCGTGAGCTCAAGTGTCAAACACTAGGTGGTAAAATCTTCTTATTGCTTTCATGTAAGTCTCATGGCTTAGAGTCCTCATGATGAAATGCAAAAAATTAACCCCAAACATTATTATGCATGAGGAAAGCCTGTGCCCTGATGCCTCCTCCTGCATGTCTGGTGCAAGCAAGACCGAAATCAGGCCTTTTATCAAAGAAATAGGCAGTTTCCCCCCAGTATTGCAGTGGTAAAATGGCCATCAGTTTGCATTAAAAAGAAACCGCAAACTTGGTTCGAAGCACTCAGCCATGGAAACGTGCTTATGTGGCTCCCATGATCCCTTTCTCTCCGTCAGAATTCACATGAAAAGCCCTCTCGCTGCTTTCCGTGTCAGCATTAACTCTTCCAAAATGAATGGCATCAAAGGTAGCAAACACTCCCCGCTGACAAAAGCCCCCCTCTGCCCGCCTGCAGCAGCCCCCCGCCCCACTCCCCAGCGCTGACAGCTCCCATTGTGCCGCTGTCCCACAGCAGCTGCACCGGCAACAAAGACATCAAGGCACAGGGGCTGGGGCTTGTTGGAGTTGTGGCAGGAAACACAAGCAAAGGAGAAAAGTGAAGCTGAAGGGAAGGGATCAACAGTTGGTGACTTACGAGCACGCTCGGAACACGTGAGAAGCAGCTAAAACCTAAAGGTTTTCTGCAAATGTACCTGCACGGGCATTTCTGCCTCTGATTATCCACTGCTCTGGCTTCTAATAGCGCCGGAACCAGCAGCTAATTGCACTGTAAAAGTAACAGCCTATGAAATTTTTAATGGAGCAGATTGCACCTATAATTTTTTTTTCTCTGTGGTTCAATATATTTCAATATCTTTTCTCTCTTCTAGCATTTGATTCAGGCTGACAGTGGATTTATACAATTGCCTTTCTCCATGCCATAAAGACGAAACTGCAAGACAGGTCTTTTTTCCAGCTGGATCCAGGCAGCTGAGGGCCACAGCTGGGTGATCGAATGTTCTGAGGAACATCTGAAAATACATCCTCACCACCAAATCACCAATAGATGCATGGAGCAATGACTTATCAGCAGTCACAGAGCTTGGGCATCCCTCTGCTGTGGCACAGCACAGGGTGAGGACAAAAGGCAGTGGTCCTTGCTCAGGAAGGCATGGCTGCTGGGCTTCTGCTCCTCCAGGGAAAATAGAACTGGAAAAGGGAAAAGCAGAAAATACTTAAAGAGTTAATGCCAGGGATGGAAGTAAAGCAGTATTTAAAGCTGGATGAGGGTAAGTTCTAAAGGCAGCATGGACCACTGTGATAGAATGCAGCAATAAAAGTATCAGTGGGGGCCAAAGGGAAGACTGCAGCATCTTTCTACAGACCATTTAGGTCCAAAGCCACCACATGTCACAGCCACTGCCAGCCCCCAAAGCTGACAACAGTCTGCCATTGGCTGGTGGGAGGTTGCAGCTCTCGAGCAGAAATGAATCATCTTGTGCTGTTGCTGATGTCCAAGAAAGCAAGAGACATCCAGCTACAATCAGATCCTACAGACCCGTCTTACCCCGTGCCACTTTCATGGGATTGAGGATATAAGCATCCATCTTCTTTCCAAGTTCATCACTCATCCAGGATCCAGATATCCCATTGCCTGAGCTGCCTGAAGGACACACTCGGGGTTCATTGCTTGCCTAATGACAAAAACTTCTGCGCAAAGCACTGCCCTCAGGGTCACACGAGTACACAAACATGGCTGAAGGAGAAGGAAAGGGATAATGGGATGTATTGGAGCTCTGCATATGGAGCAGGGAGAGCCAAGAAGTGCAGAGATCCACAGATGTTTTCCATAAGACATCAAAATGAAACATCGTCTCAGCTGTTTCATATCAATATCATGAAATTCCTATTCCCTCAGTGATAACAAAATGGTCCATTTTCCACGCTGCCTCAAAAAATTCCTGGGTGAAAAATTCCAGCTCCAGTCAGTCCTAAATATTAGCAGACAGGCTGGGAATCATCTACAGACCACAGCCCCACTGGGCTAAATCCTGCTAGAAGAGATGGGATCCCCTTAGTGGACTATATCACATGAGAAAAATAGCACAGAGAAGGAGCAAGCAGAACAAACAGAGGAAGAAGCCCACACCCCAAAATTAACAAACACCCCAAGCCATAAATAACTTGATTTCCTGACTGAGCCCACCCTAAAAATGATCACCCATGGTCTGCACCGAGCAGATCATTGTGATATGAAAAACCAGTGCTGCATAGATGCCACCCGCTCTCACATCTGCAGAAAGTATCAATTTTAACAGTGTTAGTGGGGAGCTTTGCTTAGCATTGCTAACTCACACAAACACACACACGATTCAGATATATCCTAATAGACAGCTCTGGCCCATGACATTCCTTCAGGTCAAAATTAAAATAAAAGGCAGAGACGCGGCATGCACCTCTGGTTAGACTGCTGGCTTGCTCAACACAGAGGCTGCCTGCAGTTAATCAGCCTTCTTTCTCCACTAACTGTCACTGCAAACAAAGGAATTAGCAGAAGGTCTGTAGGGAGCATTGAGATAATTTGGCCGGCTGAAGAAAAGAGAAAGAAAAGAAAAGCAAAACAAAATTACTGAGAAATTTACTTGCACTGACCTCTCCATAAATATTTAGATATAATCATCATTACCTTGGAGCAAATTAAGTTATAAACAGTCTCCACAACTGCACATGATGAATGCGTATCGGCATCAGAGAGCACTTTATTGCAAGTTAATGTGGAAACAGAACACCTCAATCAATCAGGATGCAGAAGAGCTGTCTTATGATATCAGCCTATCTCAACCTATTCATACAGGACACCGTACACTCGCTCACCCACACACGTCCGCCCCCCCATTCTTATTATATTAACAAATACATGTGGAACCCCAGAAGATGGCAAGATGTATGTTTGTGGAGCTGGAATAACGAGGGATGTACAGTACGTGTTCTCAGTCGTGGTAGTGGTATTATTTATATCATGGTAACATCCACGGTGACTGAGGATACGGCCCCCCTGTGCTGAGCTCTGTGTACAAACACAGCCAAAAGCCATCTGGGTAGGATTCATCCGACTAGACACAGATATCCTCAACAGGGATGTTGAGCTAATCACCGTCAGCTCCTTTCACAGCCAGCCGAGAGAAATCAGCACTTCCCAAGCACAACTTTCCAGACCTATTTTAGACATCTAGTTTAAGAAGAGATGAATCATGCCCTGGACTCCTTCGGCTGCCTTGGCTCCGTCCCCACAGACCCTTCAGGAGCCCCGGGTGACTGCTGCTGAAGTCAGCACCGACACTGCGGATGCCAATTTGATGAGACGAGTCCCATCCGCTCCGGCCGAGAGACTTGAGGGTTTAGGAAAAGCAGACAAACACATGACAGGCGAAACGGAATCACATCTGAGCTACGTTTTTGGATGTGAAACCGTGTAGCCTCCCAGGGCAGATGACTTCTCTGGCTTTAGAGCTGGGCTGCTAAAGAGCAAAGCAGAAGGGGGAGCGTGTTGCAGAGGCCTGTGCTGCTCGCACCTCGCCTGCCCCTTCACTTTCAGTGTGAGAGCTGAGAGATGACAGTCCCTGAGCTTTGCCTTCCCTTCAAGCCACAGAGGCTCATTCCCTGGCCATGTCTGGCTCTTCATCTCCAGCTCCTGCCCACACCAAACTGGGGCAGTTGCAAATGCAGAGAACATTATCCAGTGAGCTCTGCCATGGCACTGCTTAACAAGGGCAGGCTTTAGGAATTGGCTTCTTCATGTCGCCTTCCCCATCACCCACTCTATTGCCACCTCCCAACACTCCAAAAACCAGACATGCCACACACACAAGACTAATAAGGAGTTTCCATCCTGCAAAGAAGAAAGGGAGTTGGTCGAATGAGACAAGTGATGATGAAAGGGTTTCTCAGGAAGGAGCATGATTAGAGATCATTAAGGCTCACGACTTCAGCAAGGTCTTATAAGAGAACAGAGATTTTAACTGGAGGCTACATGTGCCTAGACCTCTTGAGAAAGTCACTGAAATAGGTCCTAACACTATGAAGTGCTGGATTTATGTCAGCTCAAGACATCAGTGCGCCATTCTGTGCCAGTGGTCTTAGGAACAATTGGCTTCATCCAGTTTTCACTTTAGGGTTTTCTCTTATGGGGAAAAGTTCCGTATGCATTTTCCAACATGAACTGGGATATCCAGTCCACACTGATGCTCAGCTTTTATCTGCCTTTACAGAACATCAACAATAGACAGATCAACAGGTGAAAAGTGCCAGACAGAGAAAATAATTAAAATGCAAACCAAGTGGGCTGAGAAGATCCTTCTCACCAGAAGGTATTTATAGAAAGAGGTGAAAGAGAGACAACATAGCACTGACTGTCTCTACCCTGTTACAAGGTGAAATAAAAATATTTCTCTTCTTACCCTCCTTGTTTATAGCCTAAGTAGAGTAAAGTAAATGTCAGTTTGTCACTTCCTTGTTCCCTAAGCTGGGGGACCTTTCAAAAAGAGGTATCACAGATGCCTTTGCTGTTTTTGCACCAGCCCTGCCAGATTCTTCTTGGGACAAGACCCCATCTTCTGTCAATGCCTTCCCTCAGCGCTACAACACTGACCCTTAATCCGATAATTGCCCAGCCCAGTAAATTATTGCAATTAAGCCCAGTTCCCAGCTGCAGCCGAGGACAGCCTCCCGGCGGGGCTCCTAACACAGCCCAGCAGAGCGGCCAAGCCCATTTTGCCAAACAGCCTCTCATCCCTACTGAGACTTAGTCTGAAGGAAGAGAAGGAAATTGCTAAATCTTTCAGCACAGGCCAAGATTTCTACAGATACCGAAAATCTATTGACGGGCTCAGATCAAGGGCTTTTTAATGGAGTGAAGAACGTTAATTAGTAAATCTACTGACTTCTAAACACAGCAAGACCTAGGGCTTCAGATTACCATTATGCAAGGACAAAGCAGCTTTCAAGGTCTAGAGAGCTTTGTCCTTTTGCTGCCCTACCCCCCCAAACACCAAAACCCATCTCAGTTAATCGTGGAGATATATGGATGGTGCGGTGACAATCAGACACTGCTTTGCTTTAGCTGAGGGAAGCGCTCAAAGGAGTCATCAGGGATGGTTATCTCTGGAAGGTGAAGAGGTCTGAAAAAAATACAAGGTGTTGCTACAAAACAGAAAGATCAAAGTTAAAAGCATTTGGATGGGTAAAATGGTTGCAAAAATTATTACTTCTTAACATATAAATTACTCAAATCATTCCCATTTGTCTGCCTTCATGACCATATGAAAGAGGAGACCAAAGGCTTAGCTTCCAAGATGTTAAATCCTAAAAATCCACCCATGTTTTAATACATGAAGCACTTTTCCTGGAAAAACTGTCTGCAGACCAGCAGCAAAAGTTTTAAAACATGTTTGTTGTGGAATCAGAAAAAGAAGAGATCAAACCACAGCAGCTCAGCAGAGAAGGACTGCTGGAAAAGCAGAAACTAAAAATGTAATAACGGGAAGATGAAGACAGGAGGAAGCAGCTCACCAAAGGGAATGGCCTTGCCAGGGAAAGGCAGCAGTGTTTATGGCCCTGCTCTTTATTAGCTGAGGAAGTCAACACATGCTTCTGGGGGAAAAAAAAATAGTAAAGGAAATAAAAAGGAGTTTATTTTGATGTCTTGAGGCCAGATTCATAGCAGACCTGAGTTGTGTCTGGGGATCTCTCCTCTATTTCTAGCGTCCCCTGATGTTTTCCCATGAAATGATGGCTGGGAGGCTGGCAAGCACCATGTTTATGGTGTGCCCCTCTACATCCTTTCCCTGCACCTGCCATCCTGCCAGCCCACAAGATCTATCCAGCAGCACTCAGCAAATGCCCAGACCATTCTCTACTTTCACAGTTCCTAACCCACTTTCCAGAGATGTGGGGGGCCCTTGCCCCAGCTGGTCACTGACACACCATGGCCACATTTGCCTGCCCAGAGACACTACTTTGGCCAAACTATGGTGTCTTTGTGGAGCAGGGACAGTGCACCTTGGAAGCCAGCTGCAATTTTTGACCAGAAGTGCAAAACGTGAGAAGGTTGGAAGTGTGTAAGGAGCCCAGGGAGGGAGAATAGGGGCTTCAGCCACAATCACCATGATATCCATGTACAACCATCCAGACAGCTCCTTTTCTGGGAGCAACAGGATGGTATTTTGGAGAGATTTTAGTGCCCAGGGAGAGCTACATATTACCCACCATCAATAGGCAGCTTCTGGACAAGTGCAGCAACATCCAGCTTACCCAGTTTTCCCACATCTAATCAGGAGAAGCCAGGATATTTTGACATGAAACTTGTGCAGGGATGTAGGTAGGTGGGAGCTATGTTTCTAACTGTGTTAGGATCTAACTGTGGGTGATGGCAGCCTGAGAATCTTTAAGGGACTCAGATGGGGAAAAAACCTCCGCATTTCACTTTGTAGACCAGTGACAAAGCAGGGCACCTAGAAAGATACTGCACATGTTTGCATATTTCTTTCCATGGCTGCAACACACTGTGCCCCTGGCCCTGGCAAGATCAGCATTTACAGAGCACAGTGGACAAGGTGACAGTCCCACAGTGATTCCTGTCCTACATGTACTGCTTGCAGCCATCCATCTTTGCCTTGGCGCAGTGAAGCCCGAAGCTGAGTCAAGATACCTCCTAAGTTAGGGACAACTTTCAACCTCTTATGGCAGGGTGGCACATCATCAAGACACAAAAGCATTTTTAAATTTAAATCCTTCTTAATGGGGGTTTATTGTGCTGTCCAGAAAGACGGACCCTGGCGCAGCAAAAGGTTCTGCTGGCCTGTTTAGCATAACCTGGAGTTTAAATACAGAGGCAGCATTTCCTGCATCAGCTCACTGCTTCAAATCTCACCTGAATCCTGCATCATGTATGAGACATCTGCGCTGCACGCTGGTGGAACAAATCTGTCAGCAGAACAAACGTGCAGGGACAAATCTATCCCTGTTCCAACAGCAACGGTGTTAACCCAGGGGACTGCTTTTGGACTGCCAGAGTCAAATGGGACTCAGAGCAAGTAGGTCCCTCTATGCATCTTGGAAGAGAAATGAATGACTAAAACAGTGGAAGCAGGAGATGTTCAGTGTGCTGAGATACACTGGCTCGGCCGTGGCAGTCACACTGCGTTTGGATTCAAATTACCACCAACCAGTGGTGCCCTATACAAATCTATCCCTTAGTTAAAAGAAACAAAAAAACAAAAAACACAAACCTTCTTAAAACCTATCTTGTGTTATGCCTTCAGGGCAAATTTGCTTTTATGAGCATGAATAATTCATTCATGTTCATTTATTATTAATTAATATTCCATGAACATGCATGGTTTATTCACCCAAACAAAGCACTGTGCCCCAACACTCTCCCTGCAGCCCGGCATTAGCTACGCACCACAGCCCAGCTGACCAAGGTATTCCACCAGTACCATTTATCACCTCTCTCTCCCCAGTATCCACTGAGAACATTTTGACCCTTCTTGCTGGTCACTGACTTTCTCCATTTCCAGGGCTGGAATAGGAAAATTCAGCTCTACTGAGCTTCAGTATTGGGAGAAGTTGAAAATGTGAGCAAGAGGGAGGCAAGAAGAGGAGTTAGATTTTTTTTGGTGTGCTGTGCCAGACCGTACCCATTTCCATTCTGGAGAAGCAATGCCAGGCACGCCAGGTCATCACTGGTCAGATGGACTGTTTGGGGGGAATTATTCTTCCTCCAGTGCTGTGTCACCAACAGCCACAGCAGCATTTCCCACATGGAACTGTCTTCTGTCAGAGATACTTCATTGCTGATATGGCTGAGATGCCATCAGCCATATGCCCATGCAACCACATTTTCCTGCTGTGCAGACATTTTGCTGAGAGCACACAGGGATCCCCAGCAAAGCCAAGAAACTAATGAAAGTCTTTTCCATTTCAATATAGATCCTCATGTGCATTGGCTCTGGCATCAGTCTGCACCATGGAGGGGCAGCTGGATTTTTCTCCTCAGCATCCATCCTCTGAAGAGCCCTCAGTTTTTGGATTTTCTCCCAGTCCTGGATCTGCACCCCAACACATGAGCAAAGCCTGCAGAGCCAGGACAAATTATGATCCATCGCTGTCCAGAGGAACCCCAGCTGAGCCCCTTCAAGCAAGGTCAGACCTGACACTCATAGCTCTCTGCAACCATCACCATCTACAAACTCGCAATCCCCATTTTTATGGGACAGGCAGAGAAGGACTGCCAAATGCCCCATAAAAAATATCACCCACGGATATCACCCACCACCATCCTCATCATTGTCTCCACACCAGATCCAGGAGGACTTCAGGTGCAAGCAGACTCACTTGGGTCAAATCACCACCTGAATCTTCATTGCCCTCCTAGACAGTGCCCACAAAACCCCCCACGAAGGGATGTTTAGCTTTTGAGTCTTCACCTGATAGGAGCAGCTCTGTCACAAAGCATTTCTGGATGCTCTGTTCATGTCCCAGGTCTCAAAACAACCACTTCACCTGCATCCTCTGTGTTACAGCCATAAGGGTGCAGGACCAAGAGCTGATCTCCTTTATTTGGGCTAAACCATTGCAATCTCTTTATATGGTCCTATGTGAGTCCTGATTTCAAGCACAGGAATGCTGAGAGGAAATAGTAAAAACTCCCTGTGTGTTAGACACTGGAACAGCTTCAGCTTCTCTCAGCTGAAGCAAACAGAAGAGACATGATTTCAGCACCTATTAAAAGCAGAAAACATCGCAAAAAGAGGGAGAGAAGACAGCTTTGCTTACAGGAGATGCTCATGTGGTACTCAGCACAGTGGAGTTCCAACCAGAACAATGGACAGGCCCTCAGTGCTTCTGAAGTGGCACATGGAAGATGAGAGAAATTAAAAACAATAATCTAATCAGTTTTAAATAGTGCTGGGTCCAAATGACATGTCTAAAGCCAGATAAGTCCATCTTTAAGAGCCTGGAGCAGGGAGTGGAGACCAGGCAGGAAGCACCCCATTTCCCTTGCTTCTCTGTAACGGTTTGAAAGAAAGAACCGGGTCCAAATTCCCCCAGTTGTGGCATATTTTAGACCTGGACACGAAGGGCTTCATTCCAGTAAATACCCCAGGCACCTTCCTATTGCTTCAGATTGTTTTACCAATAGAGATAAGTTCAGAAACACTCTGACTGTTACAGACAATTTAACACACAGGGGCTGCTCGGGGAAAACTTAAAACTATCATAATTCATCCTCCCCTTCCCCCGGTCCAGAAATGAAAGATTAAACCTAGGAAGATTTATTAAACTGACATTTTAATAGAATTTTTAGACTTTCCATGTTAATAGTTTAAATATAATTGAATTCCATGAAAGGGAGCAATACAGGATGGAGCTGGTGTCCCCCAACAATAAGAATGTTTTAAACACTGGGGCATATCACTAATGCATAATTTAGTCCTATTCGCATGGCCCTTAGAACTGGGAGTAACGAAAACACAAATCTAATTAACAGAGTGAAAGAAATGCCTCCACCAGCAAACTTCATCACAAGCTCCACTACCACACACCCACCCTCTGCAAGTTGCAAACATGAAACAGATGGCAAGGATGAGAAAAAAAATAAAAGACATCACACATCAGCTCTTGGAGAGGAAGAGGGGGGAAAAAATGAGAGAGAAAGCAGGAGGGATAGGATGGATAACCATGCTACTTGACGATGCAGCAATTAACTTGCTGAGGGTGGAATAATTCTTGCAGTGCCTCTCTGGTCGAAGCACTCTCCCAACTTAGCTAAGTAGATGTACTGAGTGCAGTGGAGAGTAAACCAGTTTCCATAAATCCCAGCAGGAGCCCGTTTCACTTTATAAGATTCATGTGAAAAATTGAAAATTCAAGTTTTTCCAAATGCATCCATAATCAGCAGGCTGAGCCCTGCGGGTCCCCAGAGGTAACTGATCACAGCACAAAGTGGGGTTTCACAATCACACTGAGATTCTCCACTGCATTTTTAAAGGTTAGACATTAATTCCTGATCAATACAAGGAACAGTAGGCTACCCCCAACCCCACTCCCAGAATTGTCTTACATTATTAACTGAGCCTTGGCTTTGTCCTGGAATTACTTAAAATCACATCTCAGAGCTGTAAGACACAGGGTCCCTCCAGATCCAGAGCAGAGTGGGGTAAGAAAGGCCTTCCCCAGTACCTTCTTTCCTCATGCAGAGGCAAATCTACCCTGTTCTAGGTCTGACAGTTGAAGGCAAACAAGATTCATCATGCTTAGCATGACACATTCAAAAATAAACTGAGAATCTGAAGTTTCTCCAGGTCTAATTGGACTTTGTAGAAACAGGTGATTCCAAATTAATCTTCATGATTGAGTCTACCTCCCTTAACAATGAATGTGCCACACTTATTTTTGCTGGTGTGCCTTCACCATTACAAATTTCATTGACATCAAGACATATCCCTTTAGAGCCGAAAACAAACTCAGTGTGTCCCAAGCACCAAGTTTTCCAGCAGCGTTAAAAATAAGGAGAAAAATATAAAATCCAGGCTAGTCAACAGCTTTTGGTCATTGAAAATTTTCTGGTCTTCTCCAGACATGCATGTTGGGCTGTCATTTGCTTTCCATTCACGTGATAGGTGGTGGCTGCTGTTTTTGATGATGCAGTTTGACATAGGCTAGGTCAGGGGCAGGATGCAAGCTGGTCCATCAATCAGATTTAGAACCACCTTTTGATTATTGGTCATGCTGATTCTTACCCTGTCTCTCTGTCCCTCTTGGTAACACTCCTGCAGCTTTGAAGGCTTCAGCTGCTAACTGTAAGAGGTTCCTGGACTTCAGGCAGAATTTTGGGGCGGTTTTGGAAACCTTCACAGTTAGGCAGGTTCATTAGCATGCCCTCACGGTCTCATATTTTTTACTGCCTCTCTGCAGGGCTCATTTATTCCACTGAAATCAAACACAAGAATTCCCCCAAGGCATCCTTGTCAGATATGAAGTGACTGGGCTGCACGACACACTCTTTCCAGGTACTGCAGCAGGTACAGGGAGACTTACGATGGTTTTTGGTGTCACATCAATTCATTATCAAAGGGGAAATTGATGAATATCCACTTTTGCTGAGTCAGAATCTCCTGATGGCTAATGAGCGTGAATAAAACGTTATGCAAATTAGTGGCTGAGAAGGGAATTCGGAACTGAACTTGAATATGAAATAGGTCATTAGTACAACACATCTTAACATCTGTTGATTGTTTCTAATGTTGCATTTGAGGCAAAACTGTCTATGTTGAGATTTAGTGAGAAGAACTTAAGCCGACCCCGCAGTCGTGCATGCACCCTCTGAACTTTGTGCCACGCTTGATGTCAGGAAGCAGGAGTGATTCTGGGCAAACAAACAGGTCCCCACTCCTGGAGAAAAAACACGGTTTATGGCCTAGATTGCTATCTGATCACCTGCTCAGGACACCTCTGTATTATGTGTGCCTAGGTGGCTGTGCAGAGTGTCTCATAAAATATGAATACTTCTTCCAGATCTGATGGTGCTTAATGTGCATTTACTGTATGAACACTTATAGGTTTCTATTATTATTTATAAGTCTACAGTGTGAGAAGCTTTTCTCTAATGCTCAAGAAGTGACAGTTTCCCTCTTGCCAAGGACAAGCAGAGAAGAGGACACATCAAGAGAAAGGCAAACAGCAAACACTATGTGTAGACAAGGCAAACTAGATTTTCTCTAAGCCATACAGGCCATCTAGGTGTTTAAAAGGAATTAAAATTTGAATGGATCTGAGCTTTGTGGGCTTGGTAGTGTAAGGTACAGTTTGTGTCTTGTCCTTTTGGTACAATCCAATCTGTTTGGGCTCCTGAGCATGGGCTTATTTAGGGCTTGGGGTTTTTTTTTTCCACGTTGAAGAAGGAATGATGAAAGTCCACAAGTAAAACTGGAAAAACTGACTTTCTTTGAAGATAAGATGCCCCAAAGGGTCTCCGACACATCACAGGAGAGGAGTGGCAAGTTAACGTTGGAGGCAGTGTGTCAGCAGTCTTTAAAAATGAAAAACTAATAATGTGACAAAAAAACCCAAACCAAACCAGTGTCAAAATACAGGAATGTTTCTTTGTGGGAAACAGGCACTGGGATACACAGATGTACTCACATCCCTCACCTCCCCTGGGGCAGGATAGAGACCTCCCAGGAGGGCTCAGTCTCATAGGAAATGGTGATCATCAGAGAGTACTTTTAAATCTGATTCTGCAAAGAAGAAACTTTCCACTCTTGTGACATTCAAAGGGGAGATGGAAGGGGGAACAAATCGAAGAAAATCTCATTCCTACCTTCCTCCTGCTCAGTGGTTCTTGAACTATCCACATGAAGTGGGAAAGGTGCAAGAGGAGAAAAACAAACCATGTGCAATAAGCAATAAACTATAAGCAAGGCAGTAAGTGCAGGATGCAGCACAGTGGATTTCAAGCCATCGTATTGGCATGAGATTCAGTTTCTCCTTGCTGGGGTGACCACCAAACTCATCCCATCTTCAGGTACTCCAGATGAGGATATTTCTCTCTGGCCAGAAATTCTGCCCTTCCAAGATGAAGTTTCGGCTTCCATGACCTACTTTTGACAATCCTGTCAGAAGTTTCCACACAAACTCTACATAGGACAGCATCAGGAGCCCCCATTCAAATGAGGTCCGTCCTCAGGAGAGGGAGTGATAAAAAAGGGGGTTTGTTTCCCCATTATTGCTTTAAATTCAGCACTTAATTTGCAGCCCCTGTTTCTAAAAGAAAAAAGCAAACCAAGCCTTGTGGCAACAAAAGATCAAAGCTGACACAAGTGGCCCACCCAAGCCATGGTCTGGAGCTTTGGTCAGCAACAGAAGGAGAGCAAAATACAAAGGTCACTTCTAGATGAGATGCATAACCACAGCCACAATCAGGGCAAGAGTCCAAGCAAAGAACAGACCATGCTTCTTCAGAAATAAAGGCATGGAAAAGCAGGAAGACAGGGGTACTCTCTAAAATGTCAGTGAGAAGAGAGGATACAGCACAACACTTTTTCTGTTGAAGTGTTCTGCCCATTCCAGCCATGCTCTATGTAGAGCCTCCATTTGCTTCTTAGTATAAAAGGTCATCCACTGCCTGATGTAGGAGCTTTGATCCAAGAGACTGGTGTCTCAGGATGTGCCAAAGCCTGCTGTCTTACAAGACAGGCATCACAAAACATGCCCTTTATCAGAGCAAGCCAAGGCAAAAAAGTAGCAATGCAAGTACTCAGGGCTTAGAGCTCTCCGAGCAGAGGACTCAGGTTGGAGAGATCCTCATCAACACCCAGGGCAGTGATTTCAAAGACTTCATTCCAGATCAGAGCCACCTCTGTAAACAAAGGGTGAGGAAAGACAGGAGGAGTTTCCTGATCCAACTGCAGCCCTCTGAACTGGAACTCCAGAGCTGGTGTATGGAGCCACAGTGGGGTAAAGAAACCTGGAAGCTGTGCATCTTAACTTCAGCTCAGGGCCTGCAGCTGCCTAAACATCCAGATATCAAGAGTCACCAGATTTATGGATTGAGGACCCACAGCACTTACCCAGACCCATGCCAGGCTCCCACATCCCCCCTTCATTGCCTACTCATGAGTGCTAAAATTCACCTGAGCGTCTGCACCTCCCATCTGCAAACCACAGTGGTGGACTACTACATTTATTATCCCATCACAATTAACCACTTCTGATTAGTTCAACTAATTACTGGGTGCTAGCAATTACTCACTGACAGGCCTCCTCAGAGTCTTTAATAGCTGTTCCCACAAGAACAAACAGGTGAAGGCCAGAAGAAAAAAGCAAAACAACTAAACAAAGGGGAAATGAGAGAAAGAATTAAGAAATCCCTGGACAGACCCAGGTCCTTTGAGATCCAGAGCAGCAAACAGCCCAGCTAATTAGCATGCCTGTTGCATTGCCAGCATGCATGGAAATTTTCCCTCCAGCCCTTTTTCTTGCAGAAGCTCATGATTTGGGATTTGTCCACAATACTAGCACTAGACAAGATGTGTTTGCACATTGTCGTTTCAACACTGTGAACAACACTCAAAAACACTAAATCATGTCTGGGTAATTTTGTTTAGAGGGTGAATTTTGAATCCTAAGCCACAAAGTGGAGGCATTTTCTTTGCAGCTGACTGAAGAACTCTGGCAACAGGAGGATTAGGGGAGAATGGAAAATCTGAAAAAAGGGAAGCCTTAACTGATTGGGAACACACTTCTTTTATGGGTAACAGAGAAAAAAATCCTTAGGAGGATGCTCTACATGTTGTAATAGCAACTATATGTTTTCTGTTTCAGACTCTGACAATAGAACTTAACAGAAAATAAATTGTTAATGGCACTCATAGAAGCAATCTTTATCTGTATTAAATTCTACAGTATGCAGAAAAAAAACATAGCTTCGTATCTGATGCTTACAGAATGCTCTTGCTCCTATTGTCATTGAATTTTATGGGGTTTCCATAAACAGGAGAGCATCCAAATAGTGGTTTTGTTTCCAGGGGCTGCATGCTCCACCCCCGTGGCTGCAGCGCCTGGAAGGTGCCTGCTTCCAGACATCCTGCTCCAAATCCTTTTGAATTTCATGATACTGACCTGACAAGCTTTAAGGGAGGATTTCAACAGGTCCATAAAGCACATGTATTGACTTCCAGGTGGCTTTTTAACCAGAAGCCAGTCAGCCACAGACAACATGACCACAGATCCTGAAGTATCTCAGCATCCCAGAGACAGTCTCCAAGCACAGCTGAGATCTTATCAGGTCTTATCAGGAGGACTGTAATCCTGGGGAAGCTGCTGGAGAACAGACATTAAGCAGCCTGACAATAATAAGGCTGGTTCAGTGCCTTATTCCTCCCTTGCTCGAAGCATGATTTTCCAAAATGATGCATGATTGTTTTCCAAGTAACGGTTTTGCACTAGAAACGCTCACTATTTCCCAAATTGCCCCTTCAATCTGGAAAGACTGCAGTGAACACAGGGGAGTGTATCCAACACTTTGAGCCTCGCTGTGCCACAGGTGATGGTGGGAGGACTGGGCATGCTTGTGTGGAGACTGGTGGAAAACATGATCCCCACAGTGGAAAAGTTTCCTGAGCACAACACCTCGTCCCTGGGGTGCTGGGGATCTGTGTGGGGTGGGGTGAATCTCCCTCAATGCCCACAGGTACAGACAGGGTCATCTGCAGACCACGGAAGGAAGAAACACCTATCCCACATGTGCATGAAATTATTACCCAAGTGCATTCCCTGGCTGAGCAGGAAAGGACAGTGAGCATGGTCGGGAGACCTCTCCCACCCTGACAAACAGCATCGTGCAGGTCCTTTCCCTTTCTGAAGAAAAACAAGGTGGGGAAGAGGGGGAGGGCACAGCTAAAGCTAAATCGTGCCATAAAACTTTTTCCTACAACAAACCGATTAACATCTGACTCTGCTATAGAACTCGAACAATGCTAAAGGCTGCAAAACGCTGTCTGAAAAGGCAGTGCAAAACAATGGTCACACAAAGGGCTCTCGCCGAGGCAGGAAGGGCCCCCAGACAGCCCCTGCCCAGCCTCTGCCCAGCCGGGGTGTACTTTCGTGCTCATGCCGAAAAGATTCAGGAAAGGTGTTTTGCTTCAAAGCGAAATCTTTCCGAATGCAGCGTGCACTGCAGAAAGGCAGGGCACGCGATGGCATCCCCTTATACAGGAATTCAAGAGCCTTTCGCTCAGAAACCCACCCCCAGGTTCTGCTTTCTGCCCTCAAGGCACTCTTTGCTCTCATAGGCAGCCCAGGGACTCCCTCCTGCTCTGCTTGTGTGGACGTGGGATGCACAGGAGGATGTGTGCAACTGGCCACGCAGCCGCCTCCTGAGTTCAGCCAAGCTCTTGTGTCTCTAGTTCTGCTCTGTTTCTGCAGCTACATTCAAGGTATGCAACTTCCATTCTTCTACAGTTCTGGATGAATTTTCCAGACCTCAGGAGATTATCACGTGAACTGCATAAGAAAAGACTAAGTTTTAACTCATGCTTTTGTTAATACATTCAGTGCTGTAAATCAGCTGAAGTTCAAGCAGCCATGAATACCTGTAAGGTTAGATTTGATACTTCTATTCAGCAGTACTTTTTCCTGCAGGCACACATGCCCATAAAAGTCTTCATACATTTTCACCTTTTTTGTTCATTTCTGCTTGCTTTCTATGACTGAAGCGGACAGAACATCTCCCAGGCAGGCTCTTGCAGATCTCAAGAACAGCATCTTCCATGGTTGATCCCTTCATGGATCCTTCAGGCACCTCTGGCAGCAGATGCAGAGCTGCAAGTGGCCTCCAATATTTGGGGACCCAAAGGGAAAGCAACAGGAGCTGAGGCACTGACACCTGGGTGTCCTGGCAGACAACAAACTGTCCATGAGCCAGCAGTGCCCTTGGGGCCAAGGCCAGTGGAATCTTGCCATGCATTAGGAAAAGCATTGCCGGCAGGCTGAGGGAGCTGATCCTGCCCCTCTGCTCAGCCCTGGTGAGGCTCATCCGGAGTGCTGAGTGCAGTTCTGGGCTGCCCAGTACAGGAGAGACACAGAGCTCCTGGAGAGCTCCTGGAGCAGCTCCAGTAGAGAGCCACTAATTTGGTCAAGGGTCTGGAGAATCTCTCTTACGATGAAAGGCTGAGGGAGATGTTTGGTCTTGAGAAGAGGCAGCTGAGAAGGGACCTCATCAATGTGTATAAATATCTAAAGTTTGGGTGCCAAGAAGATGGACCGGGCTTTCCTTGGTGGTGCCAGCAATAGGAAAAGAGCCAAATGGCAGAAACTGATACTGAGGAAGCTCCACCTAAACATGAGGAAGAACTTCTTTATTATGCAGTGACCAAGCCCTGGAACAGATTGACCAGAGAGAGTGTGGAGGCTTCCTCACTGGGGATATTCCAGAACCATCTGAACACAATCCTATGCCCTGTGCTTTGGGATGACCCTGCTTGAACTGGGACGTTGGACCAGATGACCCACTGGGGTCCTCCCAACCTGACCCATTCTGTGATTCTGTGGTCTTGCCCACTCTCCAAAGTACCACAGGTTTTGGTGTCCCAGGCTCAAAGATGATTGACAATTGGACTTGATGATCTTAAAGACCTTTTCCAACCTCAATGATTCTGATTCTATGAGCAGGGCGTAGTATGCATACGGCATCCAGGAGCAGCGAACCATGGCCTGGAAAAGGTGGGTGCAGGAATTTCCAGAGAGGCTGCTGTCAGAAAATCAACATCAGGAAGGAGCCTCTAGGGAGGGGAAGTGTCAGGCCAGCTTGTTGGTCAATAGGAAATGGCTGGCAAAGACAAGGTTCCTGCCACGTCTTACAGGGGCTTTATTTCTCACCTGCAAGAAGAAATTCTGGCTCTCCCACGTTCACAAGGAGGCACCTCCTACAAAGCATCCTCCACACTACACCAGGCAGCAAAGCAGCAGTGGTCAGGTCTGACCAGCCTTGCCAGGGCCACCAAAAACAACTACCAGTCATCTTGGGCAGGCCAGGCAGTGCTGGACAAGGCCCATGTTTGGGGCTGTGAGCCTGCAGGAGATGGGGCTTTGTTCAGAAGGAAGATGTGCCCATGGGAAGCCCCACTGCTCCTCTGCACCAGCCCTGAGGAACAGCTGGCCACAGTGTGAATATCCATGCTGGTCTGGGATGTTTAATGTCAAACCGAGAGGGAATTAAGGTGCTTGGGTCTGTGACTGCTTTACATTAATTCTGGATGGTATGAAAACGTAACCCACTGGTTTTGCCTTTATGAGCAATACTTGGCTTGTTCTGTTCCCAAGCTTGTCTCCTGTGCAGTGTATTTCTTGTGCTGATAAATATTTATGCTCCATGATTTTGATTTATACAAGGGGCTTAAATATTGTAAAGCTGGATATAACCAGCATAAAACAACATAAAACAAAGCACCAGTATCCAGAATGGGGTGGACTAAAAAGGAATGGCTCCTGCAGCAGCCAAATTTTACCCCAGAAATGACCTCTTCCCCTCCCAGGAGCAGCACAAATTGGCAGCATCCCCCTCTCTGCTTTACAATTGAGATTCCCAACCTGTGTGTATCAAACAGGAGAGGTGTTTGCAGTATTGCCAAGGTTACTAGAGTGAAAACATTGCAAATGGCATTTGCATGATTGTACTTTCAAATCCTAACTTGTAGCAACAGTGCATTTTAAATGAAGGGGATTTATAACTCAAACCAGAACACTAATCATATTCTGGAGTAATAGGATTTATTTGTTGGTTGTTTGGTGGTTGTGGGGTTTTTTTAAGCTCAGAGACAACAAGCTATGTTCATGAAAAGGGAGATGGCTGGGCTTAAACCCTACTCCAACAACATTTTGAAAGGATTAGGAAAGAAACATGAATGTGCTCCATTTTCAATATGCGGTTCAGAGCCTCTGTAGTCTGTAATGCCTCCCTGCTATGAGAACATCCTAAATTGCTAAACAAGTTCAGACAATTGCCATTTTAAATGTGAAACTCAGCACAAAAAAAAAGGAGTCATCTGAGGATCAAGAATGGATGTTTAACAGCACCCAGATGTTCTCCAGCTATGAAATTCCTTACCCAAAGCACAGTGGGCACATTTTGAAGCAACACTCAGTCCTCCACCAAGGCTAGGATTTACAGCCCAATATCAAGACCAGCTAAAGCTGGAAGCAGCTGTCATGATCCCCACAGCAGTGGATTTCTGGGATGGGCTGTTAAGGTTCTGGAGCACCTGACTTAAAGGCGTGCAATATTTATGGGAGAAAGAGCTCATTTAGGCTGTGATTTAGGAGGTGCACTAAATCTCAGGGCCCATATCCTTACATGGAATAAGTGGATTAAGTGAATGTACACCACCCAAAGAGCTTGATTTTAATCTCCATGCCCTGCACACACCAGATTTACAGGAACAAAGGTGCTCCAAGAGGGTTTGATGATTACCAGAAATAGCTCCAAAAAATTCCCTGGATTTTTGACAAAAAGGAACTTTTCCAGACATTTCTGAAATATCTCTGTAAAACACTTGTTAAAGACACCTTACAGGGCTTGCTTTAATATAAAAGTTCTCGGTGGTGGGTTGTTAAGATATCCTGTCAGGTATGGAAAACCAGGAGTGTTCATGTGGCCTGTTTCTGCAGCCATCTGAAGAGATCATAAACCTCATCTGACCACTGAGAACTTCATATTACACACACTAACCTCATCACTTAAATTGCATGATCATACTTGCTGGCAATTGATTTTAAACTAGTCGAAGGGTGTCAATTTAGGCAGCTGAAACCACCACCTAAAATCCCCAGATGTGCTTGGAAATTCTGGCCTTCAGTATATTCAGGCACACACTGATTTTATACAGTGTGTATATATATATATGTATAATTTCACACACACACATATATACATCTATAAATGAAAAAATTAATCTGAAATATGTCGCCCTGCAATCTGTCAAATAAAGCTGATATAATAAATATGTCACTTTATTTAACAACTGATGCTGAAGAGAACTAGGCAGAACGAAAGAAATGAAGACAGGGCTTAGTAAAAACACTGAGGAAGGCAGAAATTAAAGCAATCAATCACATTCTCGTGGAATGTCTACACCACTCGAAATAATATTTTATTGTCTGCTATTGATTGGATGCCACTGAACAAAATTACAAACAATGAATCTGGTGTTATAAACAAGAATCACAATAAGCATAACTTATTTCAAAGCCTTGGCCATACACTTTGTAGACTGCAGAGTCCTGGACATCTGTTTCCTGTACCAACATAACCTAAGAGACATCCCTGCTCACTGACAATGGGGAGGCCAGGCTGCAACGGTGCTGAAATAAGGGAACACTCCCATTTTGCCCTCCTTTGCATTTTAAGCATGAATATATAAAGCTTACAAAATTTGGTAGGATTAGAGGACCCTACTAGGTAGGGGTGCACAAGAGAAGCGACACTGTTTTCTTCAAACAGTGAGATCTCAGTTTAGGAAGAAGGAGGAGAATACCTTGAATTTTATTCTGATGCAGTCATAAGAAAAATTAAAGCAATTATGCTGAGTCAGAGAGTAAAGTTGTGGTACTCAGCCGCCAGTCCCAGGCAATGTTTTGGAAAATGAAAGAAAATTTCTATGGGCCCTCCAGCCAGCGGCCCCCAAGTCTCTTGGCAGGTTCCATGCCCTTGCTCCAGTGGGATATTGCCACTCTGATCCATGCAGGGACAAGGGACATGGGTCAGGACACAAGCTGAGCCTGATGGAGGGAGCACAGGACAAGTGACATCCTCTTGCTGCTCACCAAGCCGCAAGTTACTCATCAAACACCTTCACTAACAGCACCAGGACAACCTGGGAGGAAAGGTGCTGCTTATGCTGAGCACTGGTCTGAAAGATTCACCTCCAGAGAGAATGAGCTGATACAGCAGTGAGAAGTAGGACCCACAGCTGCTTCCAAAATCCCTCTGAGCCTGGCTTGTTGTAAGGAGCAATGCATATGTGGCAGGGGGTTTTTGAGCAACTAAGGGGAAGTCCTTTCTCAGCCGTCTGAAGCTCAGAGGACGATAAAACAGCATTACTAAAACCTCTAGAAAAATCAAATGAGATGTTTAGATAAGCCAGTCATTCCTGATAGTATCCAGACTCTGAAATGAAAGTGGGCAAATATGAATGCAAAATGCTGGATGAAGAAGCAAGCAGAGAGCATGGGATAGGAGACACATCTCCCCTTCCTGCATTGTTCTGTGACGCCACTGGGTTGTCACACATTAGCCATTTACAAACACAAGCAAATGGTGTGAAAACACTGGGCCAAATCCATCCACGGTGCAAATTCATTGAGTTCCAACAAGTCTACACTGGGTACTAATTAGGCTTATTATGTATAACCAAACATAATTCTAATTGGCAGCTTTGATTACACCCCACATCATTTCTGCTCTAATTTACCCACGTGGGGCAAGAAAGAGGTAACACACAGGTCTGGCTCCAACAGTGACAGCAACAGGAGGAAGAGGGAAAGCCACCCCTGGAACTGTGCACAATGGCCACGAGTGGAGTTGGAGCTATTCCCCGCTGAAGGAACATTTATCCTGCTGCTATTCAGGAATCAGGTCGTGTCTAATTTACCTTTGTGCAGCTTTACCTACCCAATATTTTGCCACCCACCCCTGCAATATCCAACCTCTGTTACTAGAGATTTTATGGAGTGGGAGTCCTTATAGGCATTTGGGGAGTAAAAGCTCTGCTTGGAATGTGAGGAAGAGTGTGTTTGTGCATGGGTGGAGTTGCAGTTCAAGGGATTTGAAGTTAATAGTTATTTTCTCCCATCTGTCTCATATACTTCCACTTCTTTTATAGACTCTACATGTCTCAAATTCGGAGAAAATCTCAAGCCCACAGGGATCAGCAGCGCCAACCCCACCTTTCTGGGAAGGAGAGGAACTTCCAAGTGGCTTCCAGTTAACATCTATGAGAGTTGTGTACACTGAATGCACCCATCAACCAGTCTGGAAGGAAAAGCTGCTGTCCTCATGAATTATAGTCACTTCAGAAAGCTTGGCCTAGACCCCCACCAGGGTGAGATTGTCCTTGAAGGACTGTGACTGCTCAAGAGTATCCATGGATCTTGGTTAATTGATCCTGTGGATGCTTTGGGCCCAGAAGGATGATGGACCCAGGTTGTAGAAAAGCTATGGGGGTAAAGGCACAAGCAGTTGAAAGACAAGATACAAAGTGGTTAGTGATGGCTCACTCCCAAACCTGCAGAGGTTTGCCCCAGATCTGGCCAACATCTTGATTGATGCCTTTGATAAAGGGTGGAGAACTTGCTTGTAAAATGGCTGGTGGGATCAATTCCTAAAGGGTTGCAAGTGTTCAAGAGAACAGGAGCAGAATTCAGACAGGCCTCAGCCTGAAATGCATCTGAAAGCAGCAAGAAGGAAATCCAGAGGAGCAAGTTCAACCTCCTGCCCTTGGGAGGGACATCTCCAGAGCACAGGCAAACAAGAGGTGCTGGTTTATGGTCTGGGGGACAGGTAAAAGGGCCACAAAGAGCCAGCAATGAGAGCAGCACCCCATCAGAGTTGTGGGATGTACTGACTGGAGGGGATCCACAGGGAAGCATATGAACCTGCCATAGCATAAAGGGGGATAACCCCCAACTTTCCTGCTGTGGCTCCCTGTGCAAGAACAGGGCAGCCTCTGGGCTCCCTATTGAAGACCAGGGATGCTTCCTGCTATCAGGTCAATGCACACCCCACAGTCAGACCAATTTGCTGTTTGGCCACTGCTGAATCCCAAGATGCAGCTCTGGCTTTGGGACCAAGCCAAGCCGTGCAGAGGAGGACACCACATGTTCATGGCACAGTTTTTGGGGTGGTCAGTGCTCTGCACGCAGTTAGCAGCAATGCTGTGTGCACACAATGAGCATTTAGGGGGTGGAAGGACCCTTCAAGATGCACAAAGTCAAATCTGTCCAAGTGTGAGCGAGGGAAGGCAGCAGGGTGGAGGAAAGCCATCTGGCACCCTCTAGTGTGAAGCTCTGAGAAAAACTCGTCCCTCTGCACCCAGCGCCGTTCCTCAGCAGCCTCTTTCCTCGCCCCCACATCAACCACCCGTGCCCGCAGGCTCCGTCTCATCAACCCCCTTTAATTACCATCCACTGTAGCAAGACACGAAACTCATTAGTGCGAGCGGTATCTCCTCGTGACGAGCCTGTCGTGTCCCAAGACATCCAGCGCGTGTGAGCCCGATCAGAGGGAGATGCACAGCCCAGAGAGGCTTTAAAGGAGATTTTTCAAAGCTTTGGGGACCTGGCGTGGCTGAGAGTGAAGAAGTGCCAATGCCAGGGCATCAGGGCCGCCATCACTCGCAGCACCACATGTGCAGGGTTGGGCATGAAAACAGACACGTCCCAGGGCACATGCTGGAAAATTAGACATGTTGCTGTTGGACAGCATTAAGCTGGGAGAGAGCAGATTCAGCTGGCTGTGTGACATCTGGGGTGGGACATTTGTATTAAGAGAGTCTAAATTAAAAAAACAAAACCGCCAAGGACAGGTCAGGGTGTCCCAGCCCAGCCCGTACCCAGCAGTGTAGGCACAGATAGAGCCACCCAAGCACATTTCACTTTTTACGAATTGGCTCTCAAGTTGCTGGAAGAAAAACAACTTTCTTCCGTTCCTAATCACCTTCACCGTCCTCCAGTGAACTTGTGGGTAATGTATGCTGTGTCATCGGAGCAGAGCTGCTCCGTGCATGGTAAACAGACACCCATATATTTCTCAGGATGACGGTTCACAACCAAGGAACCAACACAGAGCACAGGCAAGAGGAGATAAAACACCCCAACCCAGAGAGCACAATACCCTCCCAGGCACTGGGACCACCTCCACAAACACTACTGAACAAAATGTCCTTCTCTCCCAGGGCTTTGAAAGTGAAAGGGTTTTGGGGTCAGGCCATGTGGCAATGGGACAGTGGTTGGTGGCCTGACCTTCAGCACCTAGGATGGTGTAGGTGGGATGTAGGTCCCAGGAGCCACTGCCTGCCATCAGAGACAGGACAGGGCCAAGTCCCAAAAGGCCACGTGAGTGGAACTGCAACTACATTAATGTGAATATCCACGTTGACCTTGAAGAGCTGATGTCTAACCAACCTTCATGCCAGTGAAGACCACCCCTGCCTGACATATCACTGCTGGCATTTTTGCATGTTGGAGGTTTCTATGATCTCCATGGAGTTTTGTGTTTGATCTAGGGCCAGCTTGTCACCACAAAACAGTCCTGTATCCTCATCCCTCATAGAACCATTTAGGTTGGAAAATACCTCTAAGATCATCAAGCCTAAACCTCAACCCAGCACCGCCAATTCCACCACTAAACCATGTCCCTCAGTGCCACATCTACACATCATTTCAATCCCTTCATGGATGGTGACTCCACCACTGCCCTGGGCAGCCTGTTCCAATTCTTGACAGCCCTTTCAGTGAAGAAATTTTTACTAATATCCAATCTAAACCTTCCCTTCACAACTTGAGGCTATTTCCTCTGGTCCCCTCAAAGCAACCAGTTTTCACCTCTCTACAAGCTGATGCTCTTCCTTGTCCTGTTTGTCCAACACCAAAGGACTCTACTTGGGTAGGAGAAAACGAGGGCCACGTGTCTCCTGTATCACCTCTTGCATCCTCACTGCTGCCCTCCGTGTCCTGTGCTCCTCTGAACCAGGAGCATATTTCCCATAAAAACCAGCTGTCAGTAATGCAAGCCATGGATCTGGCTCAGCTCTGGGTAAAGCTGGATCCAATTTTACAAAACCCATCTCACAAGCAAGTTCATCTCCTATAAATAAACACAAAACCTGGAACATTTGCCTGGCCCCTGAAACAAAAGAAATTTTGCTACACAGCTTAAATTTTTATTGCTAGTTAGTGTAAGAGAGGCAGAAACACAAAAACACAGGCTGAGCCAGGAACTGTGCAAGCTCTCACAGGCAGATCAGCCAGTGTATCCCCTTAATAACCTTTAAACAGGCCTCTTGTCTGTCATGCTAAATTGCATGGCCATTTTATGACATGGACACATGTTCACAGAGACCATCCACAGGACTGATCTCAACTGATCAACATATTCAAAAAAGAGTGACTTTTTTCCCCCCTTAGAGATGTAATATTTCTTCTTAGAATCAACTGTTATTTTCAAACCAGAGACTCACCAAAAATGAGTAAACTGAATTTGGCAAGCTAAAGGCTTCAGAGGTGACTCAAGCCATGCTCAAGGCTTCGAAGTTATGACCAGATCACCAGTACCCATTAGAAGCAGCAAGTTTTTTGGAGGAAGGTAAACATTAAAACAACTCCCTTACATCAGCCTTTCCACTAGCAAATCACAGCTCCCTTGGCATGTGTGCTGCTTGAATTTTTCTGGAAAACCACAGAAAGATGCAGTCTTGGCATAGAAACTTGACAGAAGCAGTGCTTCAGAGGGCATCACTTTGAAAGCAGGTCTTGGTTGCTCTGCATTCTGCCTGCCACAGCAAGCACCTAGAGAAGAGTAGCAGACAACTCAGTGTGTAAAATTGGATTGTATTTTCTAGTTCTGCTCTTAGAGAGGTCACAAAAGGAAGAGAAACTGGGGTCCAAACCTGATACTTGATCTACATCAGTGCAAAGTCACAGTGATCCACACCCACAGCTGTTCAGTGCTACTGCAGGAAAACTAATACCATGACACCCAAATCAAATGGGACATCTTTCATCCTCCCCCTGCCCTCCCCAAAAGTTTTGAATAAGAGCCATTAAATGAAAGCTGGAGGACAGGCAACTGCTCAGGGTCAACTGACTCATCTCCCTCATGGAAATTGCAGCTGGCAAGGGCTTGGCCACTGGACCTCAGGAAGGGGACAGGGGCTGGGCTGGTGAGAGCAGAGTGAAAACAATTATGGTGAGAGAAACAGCCTGAGCCATTGTAAAACTGAGGAGCTGAAACCAGTGAATGGAATGGAAAGATGAGAAAAAGAAGAGAAGAGAAGAGAAGAGAAGAGAAGAGAAGAGAAGAGAAGAGAAGAGAAGAGAAGAGGAGAAGAATAGACTGTTTCAGTTGGAAAGGACTTGCAATGACCACTCAGTCCAACTCCCTGACCAGTTCAGGGCTGACCATGGTAAAGCCTGTTACTAAAGCAGTGTCCAAATATCTCTTAAACACTGACAGGCTCGGGGCATGGACCAAATCTCTGGAAAGCCTGTTCCAGTGTTTGATCACCCTCTCAGTAAAGAAATGCTTCCTAATGTCCCATCTAACCTCCTCCAGTGCACCTATGAATCATTCCCATATAATCACAGGATCCCAGAGAGAAGAGCTCAGTACCTCACTCTGCACTTCCTCTCCTCAGGAAGCTGTAGAGAGTGATGAGGTCACCCCTCAGCCTCCTTTTCTCTGAACAAGACAAACTCAAAGCCCTTAGCAGCTCTTCACAGGACATTCCCTCCTCTGCTTTGTTGCTCTCCAGACACATTCAATGACCTTCACACCTGTCTTGGGGTGACTTCATGATGTTGTATCCCCTATCGCCGCTCTATGCCCAGACATGAACCCTGTGCCTTTCTGTGTCTTTAAAACCGGGTGCAAGAGAAGGAAAAAAAAAGACAGACAAACTTTTCAAAGCAGTTTTGTGTTCAAGGACACAGAGATGGCTGCTGCTTCTGTGGCAGCAAGCGTGGAGGAAGCATCCTTTTGCTGCTTTTCAGCCAGATTTCAGCCCTGTTTTCTCCAGAGAGAGACAGAAAGTTAAATAAGGTTTTTTTCCTGGGACTTTGGTTTCTTCTGCTCTTCTGGACTGTTCAACAATACCAGAACACACCGGGAGACCCTACACCACTGGCCCAGAGGGGGGCCTACACCGAACTCCAGCTCTGAAGAGGAGAGAGAGAGACAAGAGACCACAGAAAGGACTCTGAAATCTTCCCAGGTTTCTCTCCGCAGCGAGAGGTTTTATTATTTAGCATTACTATTCTTTTCCCATGTGTTTGTTAAATAAATAGGGGTTTTTTCCTTCACTTTCCTCCGAGGAAATTTTTTTTTTCCCAAACCTGGTGGAGGAGGGGTGGCTGTAACCTGCCTTCTATCAGAGGACGTTCAAATTTAGATGCTCCTCCGAATTTGTCTCCAACCAGCACAACACCGTTCTTAAATTGAGGGGCCCAGAACTGCCCACAGTGCTCCAGGTGAGGCCACCCCAGCCCTGAACAGAGCAGGACAATCACCTCTTCTGTACAGCTGGTCATGCTGTGTTTGAAGCCACCCAGGATGGATTTTGACCTGTGGGCTGTCCAGTCTCACTGCTGATTCATACCCAGCCCACTCCTCACCAAACCAGCACCTCACTGTCCCCACATCTCAGCTAGGAAAAGAGGAGTGCTCAAGCAATGGCACTTACCTGTGTTTGTGCTATTAGGGAAAAAGCTTTAAACCCAGCACATTATTTCTTCATTTCAATTACTAAAACAGAGATAGATTTTTTTTTTCTCAATCTCCCTATTATCCTATTCCTCTTGCTTTTTCTTTAGCCATTACTTAGTTCAACTCAAACTTACTGTTAAGTGTACTCCCATCAATGCTTGTCAACAAAGCATTTAGGCACGTGCTTAACTCAAAGCAGATAACTAATGCACATTCAGCAAAACTCACCCATTCACCTCACTTTTTTCTCTGAAGAGGGGTGCTCCGTTGCTTTAAAAGCNAAGGAAAAAAAAAGACAGACAAACTTTTCAAAGCAGTTTTGTGTTCAAGGACACAGAGATGGCTGCTGCTTCTGTGGCAGCAAGCGTGGAGGAAGCATCCTTTTGCTGCTTTTCAGCCAGATTTCAGCCCTGTTTTCTCCAGAGAGAGACGGAAAGTTAAATAAGTTTTTTTTTCCTGGGACTTTGGTTTCTTCTGCTCTTCTGGACTGTTCAACAATACCAGAACACACCGGGAGACCCTACACCACTGGCCCAGAGGGGGGCCTACACCGAACTCCAGCTCTGAAGAGGAGAGAGAGAGACAAGAGACCACAGAAAGGACTCTGAAATCTTCCCAGGTTTCTCTCCGCAGCGAGAGGTTTTATTATTTAGCATTACTATTCTTTTCCCATGTGTTTGTTAAATAAATAGGGGTTTTTTCCTTCACTTTCCTCCGAGGAAATTTTTTTTTTCCCAAACCTGGTGGAGGAGGGGTGGCTGTAACCTGCCTTCTATCAGAGGACGTTCAAATTTAGATGCTCCTCCGAATTTGTCTCCAACCAGCACAACACCGTTCTTAAATTGAGGGGCCCAGAACTGCCCACAGTGCTCCAGGTGAGGCCACCCCAGCCCTGAACAGAGCAGGACAATCACCTCTTCTGTACAGCTGGTCATGCTGTGTTTGAAGCCACCCAGGATGGATTTTGACCTGTGGGCTGTCCAGTCTCACTGCTGATTCATACCCAGCCCACTCCTCACCAAACCAGCACCTCACTGTCCCCACATCTCAGCTAGGAAAAGAGGAGTGCTCAAGCAATGGCACTTACCTGTGTTTGTGCTATTAGGGAAAAAGCTTTAAACCCAGCACATTATTTCTTCATTTCAATTACTAAAACAGAGATAGATTTTTTTTTTCTCAATCTCCCTATTATCCTATTCCTCTTGCTTTTTCTTTAGCCATTACTTAGTTCCACTCAAACTTACTGTTAAGTGTACTCCCATCAATGCTTGTCAACAAAGCATTTAGGCACGTGCTTAACTCAAAGCAGATAACTAATGCACATTCAGCAAAACTCACCCATTCACCTCACTTTTTTCTCTGAAGAGGGGTGCTCCGTTGCTTTAAAAGCTGCAGTTCTTTTCAGCATAAAGTACCACAGCCACAGAAATCAATGCACTCTGCTCCATCAGTGTGCATCTGTCACTCAGCTCCCAGCACAGGGAAAAGAAGAGGCACACACAGAAAACACTCACCCAGTCCCTTTCCTTTAAGAACAGTCAAGAGTAAAAAGATGCATAATTTAGCAGAACGGTTTTATTTGTGTATCGGGTTATTTTAAACGTCAGCTGAGGTTATGTTCTTGTCTTGAGTTGCTGCTGGGTGTTGCTTCAAAGTCATTCTGAGTCACTGCTCTCCATCTTCATCTGCTGATGGGCCCCCAGGTAGTGATGGAAACATAACTTCCCTTGACATGGATAACCTCCAATAAAGGAGCGACTTCCCTTTTGACATGCTGATTAGAATAAACGAGGGGAGGCGGAAGGGAAGAGGAAGGTGACTGTAGCTCTTGAAAAGCAAAGACAATGGGCCACATCCTGCTGCCTGCCTCTGTGCCATCAGTTTCACTGCAAGTTATTTGCAAAACGGCAAGAAACTCATTAGATTGCTGCTAGGACTATTGATGGGAATGCAAATCTTTACCTACAAGACCTTATTCCACAGCAAATTAACAGCAGGCTGGGGAAGACCAAAAATCTGTACTCTCAGGGCTGGGAGTCCATCAGAATGAAGTATAATCTGTTTTTCAGATATTACTCCAAACAAAAAGACAAGGTCTAACTTCATTCAGATTTTCCATCAGTTGCATCAACATTGACTTAAAAGAAATTCCTCCATGTTTCCATGAGCCTGAATAAGGTGAGGATCAGAGCCTGAGCGTTCCATAAATTAGCCTGGTACAATCTGAAAGGGCTGTGCTCAGAGAGACACAGTCTGGTTGGCAATTTACAAGACCAAGGGAAGTCTCCTCCAGAGTCGAGTTTTGTTTTGGCCCGACACAAGATTTTACCAAGCCCTTAATTCTTTCCATAATCTTCCATGGGCTTTGGATTAGGCTCCTTATAGTGAATTCAGCTTTGGCAGCCCAGCGTGATACCTCAAGAGATCATCTAGCTGAGAAACCAGGTAGAAAGTTTTCAGAAAAATCCTGCCCTGGTCTTCCAAGGGATCCTGCTGAGATCCTGCTGGACTGAGTCTTTGCATTGCTCCCAGTAAGGCCACCTGCAACTGGATCACACAGCCAGGGGCTTCAGCTCTCTAAGAAAAAGCATGAACACTCCCCACCTCAACCCCTCAGTGGGGCCAGCACTCACTGTCACAAGCTCATTTTCCAGAGAGAGCCAAACATTGTCATTTACACCAATAAAAAGCTGAATTCAGCACTCTTTCCATGAAACGGATCGTGAACCCTTAACACCACTTGCCTCTCCTTGGAATAATAAATTATGAGGACAAATGGCAGAATCATTATCAGTTTCAATATCCAGTCATAAATAGTCTTGTAAGAACACTCAAATGATGGTGTTTTATTGCATTAGATATCACTTGCCATTAATTACAGCATGAAACTTTTGTACTTTGATGAAAAGCATTTTAGCCAGCTCAGTTATAAATTTAAAACAGTCTTAAAACAAAAGTCACCCCAAGTTGTGGTGTGGAGGTTTTTTAATCTATAGATCTGAACACAAAATAGCATTTTTGGCTTGGAATGACACAAAAGCCAGGTTTTATAAAAGCTATTTTATTGCACACTCATTCAGCTTCAGCGCTTACAGCAAACTAACAGTACCCATGACTATGTTTTACAATAACATTGTTGGCAGCCAGATTTCACTGCTAGAGATACTTCATAGTTCATTTGGTTTAGTGGGGGTTTTCTTCCTAATGATCAAGTGCTGTCATGAATCAACGTGATCTAGTTTATGTTTCTGCCCTGTTTCTTTTGTTTGGATCATTTCTCCCTGCTTCTGTTGCCATAACTCACCACGCAGGACAGAATCACAGCTGGCTGGAGAGCAAGCCTGGCACCAACAGCAGCTGCTGGGTCACTCCCCAGAGAATCTGGGATACACACAAAATCTCACAGAGAGAGAGAAAGCTCACAACTTCAGCCTAAGAGCTAAATTTTCAAACGATTGTGGGATCTGTTTTCAAATTTCCAGTTCAGAGGGATTCAGGCTGAGGCAATTTACATTGCTGCTCTGTGGCATTGATCACAATTTGCATTTGTTTGCAAAAGGGATTAAAGGGATTATCCCAATCCACTCTGGGCATGGCAACCTTGCAGCCACCACAGCCAAATTCCCCAGAGACCAGGATTCAGAGCCTCTGCTCGGTGAAAAACAGCATATCTATTATAGCAATCCCTCTGAATTTGAACATCCATACATGAATGCACAGTCCCAAATCCAGGTGCACTGAAGCAGTTGTACTGGATCCCATAGGTTTCTTAGTAGATTTGCAGAGGACATTTTACCTTCCTTTCCCAACCTTCCGGGAGGAATTATGGGTAGCCCAGTATTTAAATTATTCTCATGAGACCTGGGAGACCACGATTTGGCTCTTGTCTTACCAAAAGTTCCCGTTTTGCCCAGGGACACAGGAAAAACACCCAGTTTCTCAGACATATGGTGGGAATCTGCTCCAGTTTAAGACAGCGAAGCTTAGGAGTCAAAATCCTGAGACAGTCAATGGAGATCAGTTTCCTGCATTCCACAGTGACTTCTTGCCCTTCCCATGCCTGGAAATGGCCCCCAAGGAGATTTGCTCTGTGACCTTCATGAAGACAAAGGTGAAGCTGACCAATCTGCAGTTTTCTTAGGTCCTCCTTGCTTGAGGACGACCTCGACATCAGCATCCTCCCAGTCACTGGGGGCCTTCCATGATCACCCCCACCTTTCACAGATCACAGTGAGCAGTCTTGAAACGGTATCAACCCTCTTTCTCAGCACCCTTGAACACATTCCACCCGGTCCCATGCACCCAGGTATGCCAATTTTGCTTCACCAGTCCCTAAGCTGATCCTCACCTGCGACAGGTGGCACCTACCTCTCCTAAATCCTGCCACTAGGCACAGAGATGAAGAGCAGACCTTGCCAGTAATGACAAAAGCAAAGAGCACCTCAGCTTTCCCTGCACTTTGGGTTCCCACACCCATGCCCTTTGTCACTAGGCTGGCCAACGCATTCAGCAGTAAATCAATATATTCCCATTTTCCCTTTCCTGTGATTTACTTATAGAAATCCTTATTCCTGCCCTTCACACCCTCACCAGTTTCATCTCACTTTGGGCTTTTTGAATTTCATCCATGTTAGAGCATATCTGAGATCTGAGGACAAGTGACATTGGCCAAGACTCATCAGCACCTGTAAAAACAGATGTCATTGTCGCAACTTGACTGTTTCTTGAAAGGGTGACCATTTGCTTTTTGACACAAAAGTGAGAAATTGAAGAAAAACAGCCTAACTGCTCATTTAAGGCAGCCTGTTCCTTCCCTTCTGCTTAGCCAGTTAAAACCTCATTTGACAATCTGAGAGTTTAGCTCCCAGTGCTCTTGCTTAAAATATAACAGATGGCCTCTAATAAGTAAATTGAAAAGTGCAAATAAGGTTAAAACAATTTTTCTTTATTGAATATCATTAACTTCAAGGCTGTCCACTTTAAAATGCTAATTAAGCCTCACTTCCTTTTGCAGGGTTCTAGTGAAGAAAGATTGCCGTGGGGTAAATTCCTCTTGTTTGTAGAGGACCAGCCCAGCAAATTGATAGCAAACTGGGCTATTACATGTCCCAAGATTAAGAAGTAGAGTTGGAAGCTTTCCATTATTTGTCCCTTCCATACTAGTTCCTTCCCACAAACCAAACACAGTCAAGAAGGAAGAGGTCACATGTGAAACCCTGCTCTGTCCACACAGCAAACAATGGTTTCTCAAAAGGTCACTATTGGTCCAAACCAGTGTTCACACAGGATTTCCAGCACCTTGTTGCCACCCTACAGCATGTTGTACTGCAGGTATGGGGCTCTGTATTCCTGGCACCACACACAGAGTACAAGAGGTCCTTCAGCTCCTCGCCCCCACCTTGCTCCTAATTTCCACTGCAAATTTATTCCCAATCAGTATGTGTCACTTGCTCGTGTGCCAAGACTCTTCTTTGGCTCAAAGAGCTTTCTCCACCCCCAACCTGAAGGATTTTTACTGAATAACACAGTAAATAATTTTTACTGAATGACCCAACTGCTTCGTGCTTCTGGCGAAGCAAGTTAAACTTTCAGCCTCCTCTCCTAGGACAGCCCCTCCCTTCCCCTAATCAAGGTACCAGCCCCTCCCTCACCCCCTTCCAGTTTTAATTCTTCTTTCTTCAGCACAAGAGAGCAGATCTGGCTGGGTCTTACCAAAATTCTGCACGAAGCAATGCTCTTATCTCAGTTGGGAAGGCACACAGGTAAAGTCCAGGATAACATTCACCTTCCTCATGGTCAGGTCATAGTCACAGTTTTTAGTCATCATGTCAAAAAACTAGTATGTTTTTTACCTTTCACCTCCTTAACTCCTGCTGAAGGTTGAGCTCCCAGTCTGAGGCAGATCCAAGAGGAACCACGACTCGGCCCCCAAAGAGAGCCTCGTGTCCAGCTGGTGCAAAGCAGCCAACTTTTTGGATAACAGTCTCAGGACAACAGCCTGTCACCGGGAGCAGGGAGCTCTGGGTGCTCCTCCTGCCTGGTGGATTTGACCCCAGGTCCCAGTTTTCAGGCCACCTTTGGTAGGCTGCAGGAACCTCAGGGAGGGAGAAGTTTCCATGTCTGCTGTTAACCTGAGCTGCTGTAGAGGAAAAAGTCAAGATGCATCGGGCCAGAAGAAAGGGAGCCTCTGAGTGCCTGGGTCCCCTCACCAAGAATTCCCAAGTCAAGATGCATTCTCCCTCTCCCTCTGAACACGTTTCTCGGTCATCTGAGCAAGTTAATTTGCTTTGTCATTTAAAGATTCAGAGTATAAATTACAAAATGCAGAACCTGACACAAATTGTCTGTCCAGTCTCACCTCAGTGATTTCTCATCCAGACAACCAGGCTGAACTTCAGCATCCTTCACTTCAAACTGCTCATGCTATGGATAATCCAACACTGCCTGTCCAGTAAACCTAAGTTACAACAAAGTTTCTGGGCCAAGATGAAAGGGAAAAAGCCTCTTGACATTTACTCTGGTCCTTATGGGAATCCCTTGGCCCACAGAGGCTCATCTTTCTTGCTGTGGAAGCCCATGATCAAGGAGGGTTGACAACAGGCAAGGGCAGTTGTAGCAACACTTGTTTAACTGGTCCATTTATAAATCATGCCGAAACCACACACAACACAGATCAAAACAAAAAATCTGTACTCACTGGACAAACAGCAAAATGAGTCTGTGCTGAAAGGTTCTTGGGAGACCCTGCCAAACACAGGAGCACAGAATGGTTTGGGTAAGAAGGGACCTTATAATCAACTAGTTCCAATCCCCCTGCCATGGGCAGGGACACCTTCCACAAATGAAAAACAATGGCTGTATTTTCTGAGCCAAGAATAACTCTGAGGAAAATAAAACACTTTCACAGCAAGGGAGGGCTTGAAATGCAGCTTATTTGCTTATTCATTCAGTTGAACTCCCTGACTAAATCACATATTGGATTAGCTGCATTCAATGTTTTCTCTCTCGACTGTTTGAGTAGGTGTTCCTTCTAAGGGACAACAATTGTGGGAAGCCAAATAATTTAACTGAGAAATGGAAACTGGGAAAACATATTTCTGCCTTTCAACAACACCTTTCTTGATCGAAAGGGTGTATCTGCTACATGCAACTGTCCTCAAGCGGGGCAGGAACTCAGCAAAGAAATTATTCCAGGAGTGACAGGGGAATGTCCCATCCTAACCTAACAAGCTGTGACAGCTGTGTGAAGAGATACTCCCAGGTGGCATAAGCTGTGATATCAAAGTTGTGTGACTCCTTTGCTTCTTACTTGCTTTCTGCAAGATCTTATATTTTAAGATAAAAGTCCTCAGCTAAGAAGCAGCTCCATCTCTGCTCGAAGTCCTTCTGTTAAACAGCATGGCTTAGACAATTTTTAAGGAGAACTCTGTCTTCCAAAACACCAGTATTTCTCAGACCTGGAAGAGAGTTGAGGTTTCAGGAGGGTAGTGCATACATGTCAATCAGAGAGTAAATAGTGTCCTCGAACAGCAAGTTGAGCAGACCTTTGTTTTCCTGTGCAGAGCTTGTCTCAGTCTTAAGGGACCTGTCTTTCACTGAACCAGGGTTCTGAGCTTGCAGGCATAACACAAATGCCTGAGAGAGTCCAGCCTGAAGGGATAAACACAAGCAAGGGCATGTAACTAAAGGACAAAAAGCAAGAATGTAAGTAACAAAGCTCTCGAACTGTGTCTGCTGGATATCTCCATGCAGGTGTAGGGAAGGCAGTCTGAGGGGAGTTGGGGAGGTCACTCTCATGGATTTGACAGTAAAACCAGAGCAGTCCTGGAACAAGAAATCTTTCCAGCTGTGCAGTGGTAACTGGGGACAAATCTTGTCTCCAAAGTTGAGACTAGCTTTCAATCAAGTCTTCAGGAGTTTTGGCACAAGAAGAGAAACTGGCTTTTTCTGTCCTCATCTCCACACCACTGCCTTTCTACTCAGTGGGGAGAAACTGCTCACTCAGGAGACGAATCACCTGATCTGTTGTAGACATCTGCCACAAGGTACGATGAACAACAGCCAGAAACTCCTCTCCCTTGTGGTCCTCTCCTTTGATTTCTAAAGGAGCCCATATGACAGCAGACAGAGATGTCTACACTGGTCAAATGCATCCAACACCTGAGTGACCAGGCTCCTGTTTGGTTAATGAGATGTTAAAAGAGGAGCGACAACCAGATGGGTGCATTACAGAGTACTCTGCCAAAATATACCCAAAAAAAGCGTCTTAAGAATGTGTCACAAATACCTGTCATCTAAAGATGTTAGCGGAAAAAACATCGCATGAAATTAATAATATCCCCAAAGTAGTCAGGCCGGTGATTGAACATCATGTCTGATGGGCTAATGGGCAGGCTGGCACACCAAGGGATGAGGGAACCCAGTGAAAGACTGGAATCAGAGATTGTAGCTGTATCACAGGGAGTGACAGCTGCTCCTTCACCCTTCCCCTGAGGGTATGTGCTTCAAGACCACTGAACCAAGTCACTGAGTTCCCACAGTGGTTGAGAGGTTTCCAGAAGTATGGGATCACCAAAGAAACATTGTTCTGTTTGTCAAGGCCAACTTTTAGAAGCGGCAGAGAAGCAGAAGAACAAGAAAAGCAAAATGACTCTTGGGGCTGGATTTCAGCAAAGTGTCACGTAAGAGAAGCTCTCAGCATCTCTCAGAAGTGGAAACAGACAACAAGGTAAACCATCTACAAGGAAAGGTTGTTATCTGCTGCAAGAGAGGAAAAAACTGGTTCTAGGGGAAAAAATAATCTAAAAATATTACATTCTAGCAATGTAAGCTGTGATGGCTGAAAGCTAAACCACTTGAACTGGCTAACCAAAGAGGCTTGATCCAGACTGCAATCAAAGCACGGAAGGTGAGCAGGGGTTACCCAAGGAATTCATTCCGAGTCCTTTTGCCTTGCACATCACATAGCACTTTTGACCTGCACAAAATGAGCTTAGAGTAATAAAGAAGTAAGATTCTTTGGTGCAGACATGATTTTGTACCCAATTTGCACAAGAGTATAAAATTTCAAGCCACATGGAATCAGGACTAGAGTCACCTTCAGAGAAGCTTGTTAGGGAAACACTCCTCACAGAACAGTGACACCCTGGTATCAGATGAGTGAGTGCTCTGCCTATTTTCCTTTGCCATTTGTTTGGCAATTTCAACCCATTTTAACGTGAGGGTCAAGATCGCACCAAAATCAAAATCCAAGAGGTTACGTGAAAATTCATCAGCTGAGGAGAAGAAAAATCCAAATTTCTCCAAAGTCACTTTCTCCCAAGGAAGAGGTTTGGCATTGGCCTCATATTGATGACAACAACAAGACCAGACAGTTTAGTTGCTCTTTTTTTCCCCTCAGCCCCTAACCTGCACGCAGCAGTCTGGGGACCAAGGTAATAGAAATAAGGATAAAACAAACGATTTGTACAAAGTCCTGCTTTGGCTTTTTGTGGCTTTAGATACACATCCTTCACTGCACTGCTCTGTGATCTGTGGTGGTAGCTCAACTCCAAAGGAAAAGCAAGCTGAAAAACAAAAAGGTCCCCCTGGGATTGCACACGGCAGTATTCAGCTCAATTACTTATTAAAGCCCCGACACAGCATAGATTTTTTTTCAGTACATTACTTATTCAATCAGAGCTCCAACTCTCTCAGACTGATCCCTTAAGAAAAAGCAAACATCTTTCCCTGTTTGTTTCCAGCTGCATCACAAAAGATTTTAAAGACTTCAGGCTGCAAAGAAAACTGTTTGTCTTTGGGTGGTTGTACAGCAAGAGCTTGTGGATGAATCCAGTGCAACTCTGATTGACTGGTGAGAGCACAGGGCCATCGAGCTAGAGAAGATGCTTGGATTTTTCCATGTAACTCCATGACCCACCTCCAACCTAGAGTAGCTTTGCTTGTGCAGGACAGGAGCTGCAGGCTAGACAGCAGCAAACAATATCTTTGTGGCAATCAAGGGATTTTGGTTTTTTTACAGGAGATGAGATCAATTTTCCATCAAGTTATTCTAGACTGGGAATAGTTCATCAGATATTTAAACAAAGAAGCTAATCTTTCAACTAGAAAAGATGTGCATGCCATGTTGCTCACCTTGAAGAACGGTAAGGTCCCCCTGTGGAGGAGGGAGGGAATCAACCTCTATCAAATATTTAGAGGTAGAAGACATTGCCTTGCCTTTAGGTTTCTCTTAGCTAATGTTGATTAAGTCATAGAATCACTAAGGTTGGAAAGTAACTCCAAGATCATCGAGTCCAGCTGATACCATAACACCACCTCTACTCCAAGCAACCAGAGTGGCATAAGGTAGACAAGCTGGCAAAAAGCCCACGTGGTTTTGGAAACCGAAGGGCACCAGATCCTTCCATCACTGGGGACTTTTTTAAAGGGATGTGCACGTGAGAGCAAGCAGCCTGTGTTTCCTTGTGCATTCCTAGAAGGACAAAAATAAAAGAGTTGTAGAAGTCTTACAGCAGCATTTCTTCAAAGGACCTTTCAAGGGGGAGATTTATTGAGTCTTATTCTATCAGACACTAGTCAGTGAACATGTGCAACTCGGGTGAGCTGGAAAAAAAAGAGCTTGTCTATAAATTCTTGTACTCCAGACACTGTTCCTCAGAGGCCAGCCCTAATAAACCCATCACCACAGCAATACTATAATTCAGTGGTGGCTCATTCCTGGCCCTTCAGAGCCCTGTATCCAAGTCTTTTCTCAGGGACCCCTGCAGCAAGCACACAGTGCAACAGCTGCCCTGAGGAAACAGCACTTTAATGCTAATGTGAGACATGTCAGAGAGCCCCAGACCAGCCCAACAGACAAGGGAGTGTCTCCTCTCTCTATCCAGAGAAGAGCTGAGGCCCAGAAAGTAGTTAAATCATCCAGACAATATCCTACTAGCACCACATAACACTTTGCTAGGAGCCAAGATATTAACTAGAAATGTTCTACCATCTGCTATGAGCTGGGAAATGTGAGCTTTAATCTTCCTCAGCTGAGTAAGAAACTGATCTTGAGGCTCCCATTTCACAAGCAAATAAGGCCAGAAAGCTACAAGAGACAATAATCTTCTCACTCTGACAAACCAAATGAGCTACTCAAGAAATTGTCACCAAAGCTGCACAAAGCTGAAAGATGTAGCAAAGGCAGAGTTATTGAATGCCTTCCTTTCATCAGTCTTCACTGATAAGACCAGCCCTCAGGAATTTCTGACCCAGGAGACCAGGGTAAATGAATGTCAGGAGGAAGACCTTCCCTTGGTCATCAAGGGTCTGGAGAATCTCTCTTATGAGGAAAGGCTGAGGGACCTGGGGTTGTTCAGCCTTGACATAGACCAGCCTCTGCTCCCTGGTGCCCAGCAATGGGACAAGAGCCAACGGGCAGAAACTGATGCACAGAAAGTTCCACCCGAACATGACAAGAACTTCTTTACTGAGCAGTGACTGAGCACTAGAACAGATCACTCAGAGAGGGTGTGGAGTCTCCCTCACCGGAGATATTCCAGAACCATATGGACACAATCTCATGCCATGTGCTCTGGGATGACCCTGCTGGAGCAGGGAGGTGGGACCTGCTGACCCCTGTGACCCCTTCCAACCCGACCCATTCTGTGACTGTGACCTCTCTGAACATCAAACCAGCAACCAGGCAGAACTTTAGGCTAATGATGATGGTAATGCTGCTTAAACTACCAGGCATTGTTTAACTCATATTAATTAATCCTTCTGCATTTCTCTACAGCCTTGCTCAATGACAAAGCAGCTGCTGACAGTGGAGGCCTGCAAGAAGTATTATATGTTTTAGCACTGTACCTTTGGACCCAGAATAATAAGCACATAAAAGAGATAGATGTGTATTTCTAATGCCACCTTTTAAAGCAATTGCTTAAAAGAAGTCTGCTTTAGCAACTTGGACATGTAATTCTTGACCTTCCTGAGTAATCATGCTAATATCAGGAGAAGTTGTAATTATTCAGTTGTGAACAAAAAAAGGTACTGTTCATACTCAAAAGTGAAGCACTTAAATGTAAAAGGGAGAGCAAAGGAGGAATGAGAGTATTCCCTGGCCGCTCTGGAGGTGAGTCATGGCAAGGGGTTCCTACTCTCAACAGAGGTGTGGCAGGGATAGGGAGAGTGCTCCTATGCCCCCAAAATGTGAAGAATATGAATTTGAGTCACCCTACTCCAGCAGGAGTACAATCCAGCTCTCAGTCAATAAAGAGATCCTCTACTCTCTGCAATTCCCTGGCTTATTCCAAGGACACATTACAGCTTCTACAGGAAGGGAAGAAAGGCTTCAGTCACTTTCATTAAACAATCTGCTTTATTCCCAGGAGAAATTTTATCCTGAGGGAAAGATACCAGCTCCACAGAATGCAGTAAAGTGTTCCCACTTGCACAGGGATGTTCATTCAAATTCTGCAACTTCCATACAGCTTTGCAGAAAGATCTCCTTGCTCACATTTTCTAAGATTTTCTCAGCTAGAGGCTACTTAATCTGGACTAAAACATTTGAAGTGAAACAGTAGCAACAGAGCAAGACAATAAGCTATTCTGCTTAACATCTCCATGAAAGAAATGGGATATTGGGGGTGGAGGAAAAAAATTACCTTCCCTCCCTGTTGAGAGCAGAGCAGGACACAGAGAATTTCACTGCCATGACAAGGAGGAGGAGGAAGAAAAAGAGTAACCCCAAGCTGGTGTGCAGATGAACTGAGTCTGCTTTTTGAAGCAGAAAATAGATGTGTGAAACTTCCAATGTTTGGTCTATTGTTTTCTTTTTTACAAAACTGATGTCAAGTAAAACATTGCACAGTGGTGTTTGTATCACGTAAGATCTCTGTGCTTTCCACAATCTGTAAACCCCTGCCATATCATGTTTTATCACACAGCAGGCTTTCCATAGTGTCATGCGACAAGAATTCTCCTTCTCAGAGGATCCCAGGGAGTCTTTAAAGACTCTCACCAGCCTTCTCCACATATTAAAGAAAGATAGAATTAAGTCAGTGTGCGTATGCTTTCCGTGTAGGCAAAGATATAAACATCTCCAAGTTACAGATGAACAGAAAGATAGTCTCAAAACATTAAAGCAGGAGAAGCTGAGGAATTAAAATACTTTGCTAGACAGGTATGCAGAGGCTGGCATGCCAAACACATGGAATCAAAGCTGACAGAGAAGGGTAGAGTGACTCACATAAACAAGGCACTTGACTTTGTCACCCAGCTCTTCCAAAACAGCAAGCACAGTCTGAAAAGTACCTAAGAAAAATTGAGGCCACAAACACACAGAGCAATATGATGCTTTTTTAATCAGGTTTTCAATCACAATGTAATTTTTTCCCCACCGACACACTCAAACACAGACATTTAAAAATTATTTGTCTACGAAGAGGAATGAAATTATTTAAACAGCTCCAGTAAATTCTGAGTAAATCTCAAATCTCTTCTGATCTTCTCCTTGGGAGTCCACTCAGCCAACACATAAATTTTGTTTGCTTCTATTTCACAAGACAAGAAGAGACTGGGTTGTAGATAATCTTCTGTTCAAGCTCAGCATATCTTTTCAGAAGTGGACGATAGAGCTAAAAAGGAAAAAAGAAATAAATATGTCTCGTTGAAAAATTAGATTTTTAAATTACACTGCAGTTAAAAAACATCATCAGACATGAAAAATGCTGCATGTTTACAGGTACCTGAGTTTGGGCTGTTTTTTCCCCAGTTTGCTCATGAAAATACTGCAGAGTTTTCCCTCTTTAAATGTCACAGTCCTTTTTACCATCACCTTTACAGCTTAATTTTATGACACGCACAGGTTGTTCTTATTGTGACTGCGTTCTTGCTATAAGCAGAAGTCATTACTTCCAGCAGAAGCAGCTCAGCTAAAGTCACCTCTCCCAGTGTGACATGCTCCCTCAGTAATAGCTGTGCTAATCACCCAGGCAGAACTCCTGTCCTTGCCTCCCTCCACTGCCCCAGGATGGATCACTGCCTCTGCCCCCTCCTCCTCTGCCTCGCTAATCACCCCACCGCCGCCCTCCAGCACAGTCAGACAGGTCCCCCTTAGCCAATGTGCTGACCAGGGCCTTCTAAAATGCACTTCATACTCCCTCCTGGACTCCTCTACCTGTTTGAGCTGCTTCTCTCCTTCACATCTTTCACAGCTACAACCTTTCCCATCCATCATTTGCTCCATGGCCATGTTCCTCGCTCCCCGATTCCAGGCCCAGGGGGACAAATGCAGACCCAGCTTCTATCCACAACTACACCAAGTATCTGAGTAACTTTTTGTATATTTCCCTAGCTAGAATTTTCCAGGAGGTTTAGATCCAGTGTTGTTACAGCCATAAAATGAAGAATCAAGACTCAAATGTATTCAAAACCCCATACTCAAACACATCCCGTGCTTTTGCATATGGGTGAGATCTGTGACAGCAGAAACCCTGAATAAATCTCTACCCTGGCTTCAACCAAAAACTGTACTTCATCTAGACCTTGGAGATGCACCTTTATCCTTATCTCCTCTCTCTGATGTTAACTGTCCCTCTAATAAAATCAGTACTTTGACAAGCCATACCAGCACGGCTTCGCACATTTGCTGGCTCGAGCACCAAGAAGGGACCACCAGGAGCCAGGCTAGGGTGTGGTACCGGCTCGAGCAGCCCTTAGGAGGATGCCATAAGGTCATATCCCTGCCACAGTGAATCCTAGAGGCTGCCAGTCTGGTCTACAAGCCCTCTGCACTGACTCATGATCAAGGCAGCCTCGCTCCTGGCTCCAGGTTCAGAGAGGTTATAGAGCCATAATGAATCATACCCAGCAAACTAAATTACTGCTCTCATCAGTAAGCCAGATCTAGCATTTCAATGCATTTTATCCTTTTCAGGACAGCCAACAACTGTGTGTGTACACGCATGAAAAATTCAGGAGGAGAATGTTTCAGGTGTAAACTCTGGGGATGTAGTAGCAGACCGGGCTGTTTTTGTGCAGATCTCTCTACTGCAGGCCCTACAGTAGCCTCAGTGTCTGTAACAGCCACACTTTAACAGATAAAAAAAGAAATCACAAAGTCTTGTCATCTAGGAAATACAAAATAGCGGGTTTTTGTTCTGTCTTTCAACTGATGGCAAAATACCCAGTTTCTATGTTTCCCTCTTCCTGAATGATAGTTTAAGCCTGACCAGTGAAAACTGGATCTTTCCCATTTCCACCTTCTACAACAGCAGGTGGAATTGACCTAATGGACACATTCTGCAGAAGGAACTGGTTTTGACCAACTCCTATCTTTTTACAAACCAGATGTTATAGAAGTTAAAGTACATTTCTACAACAGATTAAATATATGAAGGGGCAGAAGAGAAGGAGCATCCACAGCAAGTGGAAAGAGACACTGTTTGTTAGCCGAGGCATCATAAAATGGTTTTTAAAGCCATCTCACACTGACTGAGTCCTACAGGGTTTTCCACTGATTAAAGCAGAGAATCCTACTCACTCCTACTTCTGCAACAGACTCATTCAGTGACCCCAGGCCAGGCATTTAACATGTGTGTGCCCCAGCTCCTCTTCTCCACAGGACAGTGATGCTGAGACCCTGGAGGTTTATGCAGATTTATGGGGTTAGAAAATAAAATGCACCACTATTATGAAATGTCACATTACTCAGCATGGTATTTTTAACTAACTACATGAGGTCCTGGAGGGCTCAGAGAAGTACAGATAGAGATATATATATATATATATCCTTTTCATGTTCCCAAAGAATATTATTGCTCTCATTTCTGGTAAATATGCACTTCAGAGTAAACAAAACATTGAGCAGGCAACTATGGCTATACTGGGAGTATCAGTATTTCAAACTAAACCAGCTCCTCTATTCACTGAAGAATCTGTAATGAAGACTGGCTATTTCTTACTTCGCTGTTCTGTAAATTTGATAAACCCTAAGTGCTTCTCAGCAAAGATTCAGCACAGCAAAGCTGCACTGGTAAGTGAGCTCAGGCACTGAGAAAGCAGGCTCCATATTACTTGCCCATCAGTATTTCTACAAAATACACACAACGCATTTACCAGAAGGCTGGGAAGTATTATTGTTAATACATCACTCTAAATTAAAATGTGTCAAAATAAATGAACAACCACATTTACTGACACAGTTTCTTTTCCTGTTTATTGGACTCAAGCACTTAGCTTGCTAATTGAGGAAATTCAGGCATTTGCAATAAGCTTCTCAGCCATTAGTGTAAATGAATCCTGCATTATGGACCATATGAAAAAATTGCAAACAAATAATTAAGAATATTTCCTGTACTCTATTCCTGTTCTTCGGGGTAAAAAGCTGCGCAGCTCAGAGGGATAAGCAAAGCCTTTAATTCCTCCTCCTCAGGGAATTTGGCTGTAATACCACCAGTACATCATAGCTGATAAGTGCAGAAGTACCACAAGCTTTTCACAAGCTGTATTTGTCATGACAGCTGAGGTTTGGGGCTGAAGCAGTGCAGCTCCCACGAAACACAGAGAAGAAAAGCCAAACAGCACCAACCCAGAGCATGGCCTGAGTGTGCACTCAGGTGTGTCTGTGGAAGATGATCCTCCACATCTGCCATGACTGAAGTGCCTCCACAGAACCTTGGGCAACTCCCCCTGTGCGATTCCAGGAGTCTCTTTCCTGAGGCAATTATATAGATGTATTTTTATAATTGAGGTCCAAAGGGAATAAAGGACTCTCAATAATGCATAAAAACCCAAGGACATAAATTCCCTCTCTCTCATAGCCTCAAACCTAATCTATCAAACCATGATATTTAACAAAAGTAATTACATGTATCACAACACAAACCTTATTATTGTCCATAATTTAATTGTCCTTGCCTAATTATGGCCCTTTCTCCAGCTTATCTTTACACCCTATTCCCCAACATCGTGTGCTGACTGCTTCATTTACAAACCCTAAAGTTCTCTCCTGGGACAATTTGGTCACATTCTGACAGTCCCACAACTATCCAAAGAAAATGTTAATGATAAATATACATTATAACAGAGCATAATTGAACCTGCCCTCTCTGAAAAATGCATTCATACAATGCTACCTTGTTCTCTAGAACAAATAAAATGTGCCATCCTGATACTACATCTCACCACAGTACCAGCCTAAGTACACAACAGGGCTTTTACTGTTTCCATTGTCCCTACCACCTTCTAAGAGCAAAACCAGCTACAAATTATTACTACATGTGACAATCCACATGGATCCTCCTCTCTCCTGCAATGCTCTGGTAGCCGATCACTGGAGCAATTCAAAATTTACAAATTACAAAGATGATGCTGATGATTATCTAATTTTAATCTATCCGAGTACATTTAATCTACCCTGAATAGATTAAAATTAATCAGTCTCTCACAAACCCTTGCTACTTTTGAAAGGTTCCTTTTTTTTAAACCAAAGTCAAAATACTCATAGAGATTTGCTTAAGAAATCAAGAGTTGTTTTATTTTTCAAATCATAGCAGTTGTTCACCTTTCTTAACAGAGAAAGAATAGTCATAAAGCAGAAACAATGAAACAGTGTTTTGAAATACTCTGAAGACTTCTCCAAGGAACCACACCTGAAATAATTACATTCTCTACTTCAGATATCCATTCTGCAAGCCTATCTTAATCAGTTTAATAGGTTAAAAAATTATTGGCTACACAAATCACCTTAATCAAACTTCTATCAATACCTATTATATTTTTGTGGTTGTATTATTATTACCTACTCGGCACTAAATTACCAACCCAAACCAATTCTAGAAAGCAACCTCCCCCCTCCAAAATCTAACTCAACAAAATATAATTATTTTAAATCAATAAATAGGTCATTATAACCTTCCTGGGTAATAGGGTCACTTCTATAAATCCACCCACTTACAAGGCAATTCACCAAAGTCAAGGAAACCTGTTAGGTTTACATTTTCCCTTCCTGAATTTTTGCAAGATTAATACACCTCAGCAGAGTCAATAATGCAATCAAAAATCACACGTCCAGAGGAAGTGGGCTGCTCTATGCCTTCTCCCTACCAAACCCCACAGGACAACATCACAACCAATCTGGCACTATGTCACAGGCACACAGCTTGTATAAACACAAGTGACCGACTCCCAGATCATCATGTTCTCTCTCATGTTTTATTTTTGCTTAATTAACCAACTAGCCAACCATCCCTGTTTTAATAGATTACTAAAATAGATCTGAATTCTAATGCTGGAATAACAGATTATTTCTGTCTGTTAACGCATATTTATTGCTCTAGAATCTCCTGGTTATTTTTGTCATGCTTAGTGGCTCTGATTAATCTTTTTCCTCGGGGGAGTCATCTCACCAAAGAGGTGAGATGACTCTTTAATTTTTGCTATTCTGAAAAAAAAAGGAAGAAGGATTTATCAGATTAACCCACAGATGACTGACTTGAGCTGGTTGAGTGAATGACCATGGACTATCACCACAGTGATTTCCACCAGAACACCTCATGACCCCTTTGGGTATTGACAGAATTAGAAACAAGCTCAGATTAATACCCATATCCTACAGAAATACTGGGAAATCAGGGCCAGATAAGAGACTTGGGGTCATACCCACAGAGAGGGATTCATCCTCTTTGAAAGGGTCTCTTCAAGGCGGGATGGTCTGCTACAGGACAAAGTCACATTGTTGCCAGGCAAGTTGGAACTTTTGAGACTGCAGTTTCCACTAACTACTGATTCATTGCTCGATGTTCCCCATCTTGTGACTTTATTCTATTTTACCTGCCCATCAGTTTAATTGAACCAGAAGAGCTGCTTTGTGCGCCCTGCCCTTGCTTTTTAAAATCACATTCATTATCACAAATGATCCCTCAGAAATCAAAGGAACGCTTTTTGCATTTTTGGTTCCTGGAAACCCCTACTGCGGGCATAGGCCTTGGCAATGAAGGAGAAGCTACATCAAACTGTCGCATTTGACCTCTGTCTATAGGAGGTTTTCCTCTCTCCAATGATCTAACACATGTTGTCTCCAACCTATACCAGGAAGAAAGGATGAAACCAGAGCAGATTGCTGTGTTATGACCTGTTTTTTCTCCACCCTGCCAAGATCTAGCTGTAGCCATCCAAAAAATGTAAAGAAGTGGTAGGGGGAATTTCACATTGGTGAGCCAGACTCTTTCAGAAGAGCTCCTCAGCAAGACAGGACTTAACCTCGGGATGACTTTGAAGTTTATAAAAAGAACTATCATTTAAGTGAAAGGCTCTAACCTCAACAGAATGAAATTGGATGGACAGGGAGATGCAGCTCTGTATAAAACAGAATCAAACTGACTCATTGCATTATGAATTTTTACTGCACTGTTCACGCTAACACACTGTATTACTGACAGGCCCTCTGGCTTTCTGCAGTTTCACAGCCATGAAACTAGCCAGGGAATCCACCATCAACTGCAAAATTATAAGGCAGGAAGAAAAAAGAAATGGTGTGGAATATGTAATTGCAAGAAGCTGCTTTTAATGGAATGAAGCTGGAAAGCTAAGCTAAAGAGCAGGAATGGTTATTCCTTCCCATGCTGTTTGGCCACTACCTCCCTGTCATTCACTCCTATTTACGGGGACAACAATTCACTACTGTACATCATTTAAAACCAATGAAAAGATGTGCAAGGAGAGCCAAGACTAACCATGTGGAAAAAGAAAGTATTGAGAAGGAGATAATTAACTCTTTTGGCTTCCAGGCCATTTTATGCAGAGAGCAAAATAGAAAGAGGTAGATGAATTCCCCAGCGATCTCTCCAGTCGGGTTTGCTTGGCCCCTGCAGGGGTACAAGGTGCTTGCAAGGCCCCTGTGAGTGACAGCTGTATTCCCTGCCCTTGAGCTTTATAGCTGAAGCAGCACCAGGGGGTCAAAAGCAGGTCTCTGAGCTCTCCCCACCTCCACCCCAGCCAGGCTGGCAGCTTTTCAGCACACAGCATTTTGGGGGGGAACAGGGCAGCAACGTGAGGCTGAATCAGACTCCAGGGAGCTGCTCCTGTGGTGTGTTCCCTGCAGAGAGCTTCAGCTGCAACACACGTGGCATAGGCCACTGCTGTTAATTATTTTATCTTTTAAAATGAGGGGGGAAGGTTGAGTAAATGAGATCAGATCAATCAAGTTTAAATTATTCAATGTCTTAATATTTCTGAAGGGGACTTCTATTCGATTACTGAGCTCCTCCATCTCAGTTAATAATTAAATAATACGCTGGCAGGCACAATGCAGCATGATCATTTCTATTATTACTCACGATGATATCTGATGCTCCTCTACACATGTAGCTGGGAGTTAGTAGTTTTGGCAGATCATTAATTTCCCAGTTTAAATAAAAGCTTTAAAACCTTGTTGCCTGTAGTTAGGGCACATCCAAATCTCATAAATGGTAGAGTGTGTAAGGCTGTGCTGATGGAAAAGAAGTTTCTGCACAGCTGAAGACCTTGGTGAGATTCACCTTTGTTACCTAAACATGTTCTCTAGTAATCTTACTATATTGTATTGTTTATTTATTACTGCACATTTTATTTCAAAAGCTGTTGTAAACTAAAGCCTTTGGCTGCGAGTGAGACGTGCAGGGTCGCACTGGAGAGCCTGAGACAATGATTCCTTCCTTGGTTTTACAAGGGCTGGAATCACATAGTTACCAACAATGGGTATCTCTTGAGCTTTGTCTACGTGGGCCATAAAGCACAAGCCTCACCTTCAGACGTGCCCAAATTCACAGGATGGGCATGGCACCAAAGACCTGTGCCTACTGAACCCTCCCAGGCATGTTTTCCAAGTGGGAGCTACCAGTGATTATATACAATTGCTGACCACTGTTTACAGTCAGACAGGCAGGATTTTTGGAGATGTTTTCCAAGAAGCCAGAAAGCACAGTCACCACCCCTCTTTCCATGCTGCCTGCTGCAAACAAGTCCAGACTATTTTGTCAAGACTATCAGTTACAACCTGACTGACCTGTATCCAAATTCAACCCATTTTACAACTTTTTCTATCCCTTAAGGAAGAGATTTTAATCTGATCATGCCCAGTTAGGAAAATTCACTCTCACAGACCTGGATGGTGGGATCAGATTATTGCATTGATTAACACCATTACAACACCAAAGATCTCCCAAAATCAAGTCTGTCTTCACAACAAGGAATAAAAACCAAATTTTTCCCAAACTCATCTATTGTACTAGAAGAATTAGCAAACCACTACATTTTGAAGCAGACAGGAAATGAAAACAAAAATGGTATTCCCAAGCTTGCTCACCTCCTCAGCCCCTGGGGTGGGTGTAACAGCCAATCTGGGCTCTGGTGCTAATTTCACAACATCAGCCAAGGACACATTCTTCTCAGCTACAAGTCCTGCAATGAGAATCACAATCCTGATCAATGCAAAAAAACACGATGAGGGATGTGCCTTGACTCCCTAGCAAATTAATACATTATATTGATCTTCCCTGGTCAGGTCAGCATTCAGGATTGAAGGATAAATGGCAGAAGATCTTACATTCCTATGAGCTAGCCTGGGAAGTGGGGACTCTGTGATTGAGTTTTTGCCAATCACTCAGTTCGTACCCTGGGGAATAGGTAAGCAGCAGAAATGCTACTCAACAATATCAGTAATTATTTATGGTTACAACAATACAGTAAACAGCAGTGAAAATATGTGGAAGGAAGGGATTCAAGGACAAAATGTGACTAAACATAAAAATGAAGAGAAGTGATAACACCTTCAAGAAAATATGCTACAAATTTTTAAATATATTTATATGTAAGGAAGCAGAATAATAGGGGAGTTCTGCTACCACAGCATTTTGCTTTGTGAGCAAATCACAGCATTTCAGGAGCTCCCTGTACACCTGCTAAGAACCCCAGGCTAACTGTGAAACACCCCAGATGCACACTGTAATATTATTAAAGAGCCCTTGCGATCAGTATTTCATTTATATTAGCAAGTCCTCACTTTTCCTCAATTCCTTTGCCTGGCTAAGAGTGAGGCAGCTGAAAGCATCAATCAAAAATACCATTTAGGAACACACACTGCAACCCCCCTGGGGCTTGGCTGGCAGAGGACGTGAGCCGAGGAGTCCCTCCATCAGCATGGCATCCGAAATCCTCGCTCAAATGCTCTGTCAGCCAAGCCTCCACATCTCATATGCCAAACTGGCAGAGGGAATACACATCTCCCACACACACAAAATATCTGCACAAACTTTAATGATGGCTCCACATTTCACATGCGTTCAAGGACAAGGAATTTGCCTGCAGCATTAGGTGCCGGGAGGCTTCTGAAGCAGTAGGCAAAGTTTGAGTATAAAGAAAAACAGTTTGGAAACTCGACCCACGAGGTGCAAAAATGGTTCCATTGTGGCTTCAAATATACAGAAAATCCAAGTGTTTCTGCTGTCCTGCAAAAGCCTACTTGGCCTGACAGAGCCCTTGAGCCTTTTCTGGAAATAAAGAGGAGAGCATGCTGTGTGCATTAAATACACCAACTCAAGCTTTGGTTGTGCAATCTTCTGTGCTGTTTTCAAATGCAAGAGAGCATGTAGTCTTTAGATGCTATAATGTGACAGCAGAATTTGCTTCTAAAATTAAAACTTGGCTGATTTCTTCTGATGGCTGATGCTATCTTTTCTGTGCTTTTTGCAATCTCAAGAACTTGTAGAGAAGTTACCCATGTCTTACATGAACTTGTAGAGAAGTTACCCTGGTCTTAAAGCCCAAATCCTAAAGCTTCTAATAAAAAAAAAACCCTGAGGCTAACTGAAATTGACCTGAACAAGGATTTCCATACTCCTTGAATTGTTTAGCTGTAAGATATTAGAAACCATTTAAAAATACATGAATAAAATTTCATGGTTGGGATTCAAGTCTTAAACAGCTGATGGCCCACCCTTAACACACGCCTGCATGCATTAATTACGTTAATAAGTTAATTAACATGTAAAACCTGGGGCTTGGACTGTTGTTTTACAGTAAGTGATGTAGAACAGCAAGCAAAATGACTGGTGAACCTCAGAGTATCCCAAGACTTATGCTTTTACAAGAGAAAGTGCACGGAGCCCAGGACACCATGCATGTCCCTCAACTTGATGTTTAAAAGCTGGCAGATAAATATAAGTTTAATACTGGCCAGCAGTATTACTGGTCCTGTTGTCCCCGCCCTCATAGATCTTCTTTGCTGGGATCAACCTTTTGTTTGGTTTGGCCATTTCAGCAACCCAGTTCACAGCCCAGTCCACAAACCGGGGCAGCAGGCTACACCAGCACCTTCAGTTGGCTGTATTCTTCCACGGATGTAGCAACTCAACATGTGAAGGTCCTAGACCTTCCCTGGACAGTACCAACACTTCCCACACCCCATCCTTTGGTTGAGAAGCAGCCACCAGGCTTGGAATTATGATGTCAATTATATTCTCTGGCCTAATCCAAGTGTACTAAGAGCAAAAATCCCTCTTTGACCTGTGTGACCTTCCAGTCAGATGTGCACAGCTTTACTCCCCCCTCATGCTCAGTAACATTAATCCCAAGTATTAACCAAGTGAAATTAAATTCCCTGACTGCTCACAAGCGTCTCCTGGCAGCCTTACCGTGGATTGCTCTGTAAGCACTTCCCAGACAAGCAGAGTTGGCGGTGTCGATGGTGAACACCGGCGCGTTGAACACGTCAGACAGGACCTGAGGAGCATCAAAGCATCCATGAAACACGAAGTGAAAAGAAATCCCCCATCACTGCTCAGGAAAACAAGCAGCTGTCCCAAACCCCAGCCAAGCACTCAGGAACCCGTGGAAAGAAGCACTGCAGGCAACAATGAGGCCTGAACTTGTCACACAACAGGGTATTGGTAACTCTGGGCTGGAGAGGTAACTACAGCCAGGAGATGAAGTCCCATTTCTCTCCAGATCTCTTGGTTACAAGTTCAGAGGAGCCTGGGTTCAAGCATTATCCCTCAAAAGCTCACACAAACAGCCCATGCTAAAGGTTTACATCATGGCAAGGAGACCTGCTCAGGAACCTACAACTGGAGACTGTTTTCTTCCACCATGTTATGGCTGATTCAAGTGGGAAGGAAGGAGAGAAGAACCAGTCATAGCTCCTCAGTTCCCAGCTTGGATAAAAATAAACCTCCAGCAATATGAAGGCCTGCTAAGCCTTTCTTCTTCAACTCCACCATTCCCATCTTATTAGGATCAGCAGGGAGAATGACACAGGAGCTGATTACACAGTGTCTAAATTTATCAGTTTTCCTGTTTTTAAGGGGACCTTAGCTATGAAGATATACTGAGACGCTTGCCTTGAGTAATACCAATAAAATTTTACAGGCAAAGAATTTATTATGGTACCCAACAGACACTAAAGTTACTCGACCACACATCATTCTATATTGAAATCAACACCATCATCATCTCACATCCACTGACTACATGTGCTCTTCCCCACAGTTTAGGTTTAGAAAAACAATACAGAAGGGGGGAAATTAAGACATATTTGGATAAGGACATAGGAGGTTCAATAACTCCTTTCCAAAAACATTGCCAACAAATGTTTTCCATTTTGGTTTCATCGCTTCTAGGACTGCAGGTGCCCCTCAGGCTGAGCAACGCAGGAAGCAGGCAACAATTCAGATATAACTTGTGCTGGTTTTATTACTTTTGCCAAAGGAAAGAGTGTCTCACCTGCCTTAAATCCATGCAATTGAGCCTAAAATAAGGCCAAAATGTCCAGCATTCCAAACCATTTGGATTAGTGCAAGGCAACCCTGATCCTGAAATTTATAACCCTGCTGCTGATGGACCCCAGGGCTTCATAAAAGACGACTGAAAAATACAATCCATATCGCCAATAGAAATATATAGTACGTGAAATTTCTAAAGGATTTTTCTTTGAAATTTTGTGGAGAATCTTCAAATCAAAACTTTTGAAAATCATTGATTTTCACAATTTAAATGAAAGTAGCTGTTTGCTAACTAGAATGAAAGCCTGAGCTTGTACACTTAAATCACTCTCTTCTAGTAAGACAGACAAGTCAGGATTGCCTAATTTCATTTGCAAGCAAGCATTGAGCAACACATGAGCTTCAATGCTAGACGACAAATGAAAAATTAATCATGGTTACCTATTAAAAAGTCCTCTGGAAATTATACGGTCACAGAGCTCTAGTCCCACTGCCCATCCTGCCAGCCAATGCTACCACCTTGTTTCAACACATTTCCCACCTGCATCTTCACCTCATCTCTAGCAAGCATTTCTTGTCTTCAGTTTAAATTGTACAATCTTTTGGACAACAATTTTTTTTTCATCTCTGCAGAGCCTCATACAATGCAGCTCTACTCTATACTGGTTGCTAAAAAGAGCTGTAATACTACAAATAACATTTTAACAATTTAACAAATAACTTTTTTTTTAAATCACAATTCTAACATAAAAATTATTCTAAGTCCATATATTTGGTAAGTCATTTGGAACTGTGGTATCTCACACAAATAATTTAAAAAGACACTGTTAGAGGTTCTACTGCTTAAGATATTTCACTGTATTTCATGTGGTCATTAATCAAGCACCACAGATGTTATAAAAAGCTTCCTGGAACTGTGAAGAAAGCTGCCCTACTAAATTTTTTTAACAGATTTTCCTAAGTTGTCTACTCCATGGTGTAAAATATAGGAGCTACTGAACGTTGATTAATTAAATGATAATCTTTTGTAGCCCTGGAACAAATTATCCAAAATTGACCATGATAAGGGTGGAAGCTGTTATTCTTTATGCAACTGATATGGTTTCTGAGGTTTTGATTAAATTAAAAAGAAAGATCCAATTAACCAGTGATCGAATTAAGTGAATGACACTGTATTGATCATATTATTTTAAGGCACTTCTAATGAGTTTTAAAACCAGCTGAATTGTTATACGTGAAGAGCAGGCACCCCAGCCACCACTCTCCCAATCCCATGGTTTTTCAGCCGTGTATGTTACCACATTACGTATTTTAAGAACATTCATTTCTCTGCCTCCATTCCACAGCAAGGAGATCCTCCTGGCACCCAAACTGGAAATACAGCTTTAAAAACAAACTCATTTGTGAATCCAATCTTCCCTGATGCACCCTTAGCAGAATTACTCCTGTAAGGACCAATGTTTTAAGCAATTAACCAATCAGTTAATTTTCCAATGTCACATTCTTAGGCAAAGTAACCAAAGCAGGTGAAGAGAAGTGACATCTGCAGGCAAAACATGCCAAATTTGCTGCTCCCCAATCAGCTGTACAACCAGCAGTTACACACACATGTGCTTTGGATGCCTTAGCAGAAAACAGCTTTTTGGTTTTTTTGCTCTTCGACCTCCATTTAATCCAGCTCAGGCTTTGTGGAGCAGAGAATTGACTGCAATTGTCAGAGAATGGCGTGCAGCTGAGGCCAGCCTCGACTCTCTGGAGCTGATGGGAAGGGATTGGAATCCCCAGAAAACTTTTCACCCTGTGTTCACTATCACCAGTGATAAGACCTGGCCCAAGATTAGGATTTCTGGTGTGCATGTGTACCTCCAGGTCAGTGTTGGAGCCTGTGGTTAAAGGGGAGCTTGTCAAGGCAGCCCTTGGAGCCCAGAAAGCTCCTCGGATCATCCAGTGGGAGACAATTACATTTGTTAAGTTAAAACACCATCCGTTTGCCTCTGCACTGCAACAGACGGGATCTCCCCCGACTATTACAGGGTTGACAGATCGTAAACAGACATCACATCACAGGTGACTGGATTTGGGCAGGATGAATCCCAACCCAGATGTCTCGCTCTGTGCTGTCGAAAGCCAGGTGAGAGGCCCCTCTCAGTTTGTGAGTGAGGCTTTGCCAAGTCTCAGTGGGCAGAAACAGAGAGCACACGGTTCTCTGCTCTCCAGAAGATGGATGAAGGATCTTACCCAGGCTGGATGTGCAGCAACAGCAGCAAAAGAGGAGGCTGGGAAGAGAGAGGAACGACCATACAAAAGTGTAGCTTCCTCCCAGTATATGATATGATGCTAGTAAGTAACACAAGGGCAGGGGGTTGAGGTTTGTATGAGGGTGTTTGTTTGTTTGTTTGTGGTTGGCTTTTTTCAGGGTTTAAGAACAGCATAATTCCCCTTCAGTTTAAAGCAGCCAATGGCTCAACTTTGACCTGAATGATAAAAAAAAATTCTCATGTATTATATAAGAAGTTTCTTCTTGATTTCTTTGCTGATTGATTTGATGTAAGTGATGAGACCTGGAAATCACCAGTGCTTCAGATACACATTCATAAAACTAAGAAAACCTCTAAGTTCAATACAAAATTAGCACTGGGCTAAAGGTTTTCACACTAAACCTGAAGAAAAACCCCAAAGGCCTGCAGCAGAGTCACAATTCCATATCCACACCTTCCTCTGCAGCTGCAGTGATTTGGATTCAGTACAGCAAAATAAAAATGGAGATGTAAGTGCAAGTTCAGTTCAGGATTTAATTTTCTACTTACCTGTAAGATCTTTTTATTGTGGGATGCGCCACCAGTAGCCAAAATCCTTGTTCTAGGCACTGCAATGCAATAAAAAGTACAAATCAGACTGAAAGTGCATATGGTCAAGACTTGTACTACTGAACCAAGCAGTGAGAATAAGGAGGTGGGAGTCAGGGTTCTCTCTCTGCACCTCTAATTTACCTTCTGTAAAAAAGGAGATAACACTAATTACCCACTTTTCCAAGGCACATTAGAACACTTCCTTAGGAGAGGCAACATAAATATTGCAGATCTATTATTATTATTATAGTGCTATCAATGTCAGGGAGATTTGCAAAGGAGATACACAGTAAGAAAGGCAGTGTTATTATATTACAGCTCTGGTTTGAGGTCAGATTGGTTTGGCTCATAGCTGTATATATACAAACTGACAGATAACCTTTAAAATCAGCAGTATTTTCCAAACTTATCTCCTCGTGACGTTCACAGTCAGAGTTCACTGAAACCTGGGCAATCCCTATGCGCTTCAATGACAAGGAAGTGTGTCAAAAGGCAATTAGAGATGGTCTAAATCACTTCACTAAAATAAAAAAAAATCTGAATCTTCATCCAATGCAAACCTGCAACTTTGGGAGAGTTAAAAAAAATATCCTGTGTTCTTTAGGCTTAAAGAAATCCACCCCTTCTTCTACATTCCTGAATGTCTGCCCTGTGCCTCATAATTTAGTTGTGTGCATGTTCCTCTGGAGCACAGCATGCAACAAGCCACACATCTATCCGTAATCACAATTCAGCAAGGCATTATGAACATAAATAGTCCAAACGGTCTCAATGAAGTTCTTCAAAGGCTTAAAACAAAATAAATGCATAAACACTTTGATATCATACATTAAAAAAAACCTAAACATTTAATTACCCTGATTTATGACAATAATAAGTGATACCATCATGTATACCCTCCCAAAAGGGAAATTTCACGGCAGTTATTGTTTTGTTATCTTAACTTCCTTTTTAATAAAAGCTAAAGATAATTTATTTCTCACAAGGCAAAATTGGGCAACTTACACTGATGCCCTAAATAACTTATTGTCATTTATCCTTTCAAGTATCTTAATGACAAAAGCCCCAAAGACAGAGTTAGAAATAATCAGAAGATGCAGCTCACTACACCATTTCCAGACCCCCATCTGGGTACTCAGGTGGACCCCAAGACCCCGACAAAGCATTGCATGGGGGACCCTATTTTACTGATAAATTCAATTTTATTTTCCTCTTTGGAGGATATTCAGTGATGCACAAATTGGGTTTTAAAAGCCATTAGGATCTCTGTCAATGTCAGCAAACAAATAAAACAAACAGCAGAGTGATTCCCCAGGGAAAACAAGTTTCAATTATACCAACACAGAGTGACAGATTCCTGCCAAGATTACCACAACAACATAATAGCACAGAAACCAGTGAAAAATAACTAGTAAGCCTCTGTTCCTGGAAACCAAACCGAACTCTAAATGATTTGCCTGGTAGTCACAATTCTGTCTTGCTAAACCTTGTTGCGAATATAAATTCTTGCAGAACTACCACATCCAACGTGAAAACACCACATTTCAGAGACAGCCAGCATGGCAGAATGAGAAACAAACACACTGGCTACACTTCCCAGCAGTTCGAACCAAAGAATAAGGCAGGCTTGCTTTCCAGTGCCTCTGGAAAGGGGCCGAACCACTGCTGGGCTCCCATCATCAGGAAGGAACAGTGGACAACATAAAAGTGCCAAAGCCAAACAGCAAGCACCCCTGTGAGAACAGCAAACACATCTTAGCTCAGCTGCTTCCTGCACTTCCATCTGCATGCCAGCTCTCTGTCTCAGAGCTTCTGCTCCACAACTTCCCAAATGTTTTCATTTGGAATCCAGGAATGGATGGGAGACGTCTTGCTAAGTCAGAACATTCAGGTTTTGGCTACATTATCAATTCATGCCATAACTGTAATTCAAGCCACTTCTATAACAATAAGTTATCAGAAAAGCAGGTGTGAATTTACAGTGCATTTGCTATTCAACAGGAGCCACACACAAGTATGCATTTACCCCACTGTTACTGGAGTCAGGTGTCTTCCAAGAGGCCAAACCATATCTCAGGTCTAGAAGTAGTTGATTTATGCTGATTATAAAAAGTTTGAAAAATGCTGATTATCTGCACACCCACCTTAATCCAGACTAATTCTTTTGTAGCAAAATACTAAGAATTATTTCAGGATATACCTAACCTACTTGATAAAAGAAACTAACTGAATTTACACTGTGAAGTTTCTACCATTGGTTAGACAGCTCGTGTTCTAAATTGGATCCACTCATGAGTATAAACACACACAGACACACAGTAAAAGCACCCAAAACCCTATGCTGAAGCTACATGAAGGGCAAAACCATTCGTTCCCCTCCACTTTGAGTAATTAGGATTGCCCACTTCACCAAAACACATCCCAGCAGGTTACAGCCAAGTGAACTTTAGCCATCACTGTGGGATGGCCAACTCTGAGCTGCTGTACAGGTGGGACTGATCCATCCAGGCCACACTCAAGCAAAATCTCAGGTGAATGTGGTGCTCTGCAAGTGGCGAGAGAAGAGACAACAGCATCCCTCGTTGAGTTTCCGTCACTTCTTACAGACAAGGATTAGGTCCCAAAAGAACTACTTGAATTTGCTGAATTTTAGGTTACTTCTTATTTCAGTCTCTCTCCAGAGAAGGAGGAAAATGCATTGATCACTGATTCCAGGGATTGTCTTTTTAATGCCAATATTGTGTGCTTTACTGAACAGTGGACATTTGCTCTGAGATGTGTAATTGGATACACCTTATAAATAAATAAAGCAAGCCCATCATTTATGTATAAAAGGCGTTAACAGAGACATTGTTCATCCATCACCAGCAGTGTTCTCAGCCAGTTGTGTTTGAATCTGTCAGGAGCTACCATCCATCCCCTACAGCACTGCACAAAGAGAACTTCACAGTGTTACTAAAAAAAACCAACAACAACTGTAGCAAACATAATTCATGAATTCAATTCCTTGACAGTTGAGAGAATCAGATTTAAGCATCTTTTAATTAAAAGCTCCCTGCATAGTACCTAACCAACCAGTTTATTTCCTTCTTATTGAAAAATTAATTATTTTTTAGAGAGCTGATGCTGAATTTTAACCCTATCTAAGAAAGGGTTTGCAGCTGCACATGGCACAGTGCTGTTCTGCCATATGCACATCTTCTGGAGAGCTATTCTCTTCTGTGGAATGTGGTGATTGACCTAACAAAATAGAGTTAAAATAATGATTCCCACTGGCCAGGAGGAGGGAAGAAGACCCAAGTAAAGAAGTTTGTTATTGTGGGAAGTCTGAGCAAAAGGCACTTTCCCACACAAGGATTAGAAGGCAGCACACTCTGTGCACGTTACTATGCACACAAAAATACTCACTGTGCCTTCCACAGAGATCCAGCAAGAACTGAGTGATGTTAAAGTTCATCTCCTGTCTCTTGCTTTCAGCCAAAATATTGCTTTCATTGAAAGGTACGTAGGAAAAAGAAAAAAATCTGTCACTGAGAAAAGAGGGAAATTACAATTATGTATGTTCAGCATTGTCAGTGGTCCCAAAAGGACTGGAGTCCTGCATCACGGTATATTTACAAATACAGAACTAATGCCTTCCTAGAAAAGGAAGCAATTTAAGAAGATTGAGATCAAAAGTGGAGGGAAAACCGAAGATTTTATAAAGAGCAGGCTCAAAGAGCATTTCTCAAGTGGATTCAGCAAGTGAGACACTGGAACCAGTAACACAGGATGAGTCTTTCCTGAGCAGTCTGACATCCCCTCTGATGGTGTTGGCACATAACTGCACTGGGGTGGTCTCACCTCAAGGCCTGTGAGCAGGTTTGGATGCTACAATATAAGGAGGGTATAAAGCTATTAGAGTGTGTTCAAAGGAGGGCAATGAAGAGGATGAAGGCCCTTGAGGGGAAGCCATGTGAGGAGCAGCTGAGGGCACTTGGTCTGTTCAGCTGGAGGAGAGGAGACTGAGGGGAGACCTTATTGCTCTTAAAACTTCCTCATGAGGGGCAGAGGAGGGGCAGGCACTGATCTCTTCTCTGTGGTGACAGTGACAGGATCTGACGGAATGGCCTGAAGCTGTGTCAGGGGAGGTTTAGGTTGGATGTTAGAAAAAGGTTCTTCACCCAGAGGGTGGTTGAGCACTGGAAGAGGCTCCCCAGGACAGTGGTCACAGCACCAAACCTGACAGAGCTCAAGAAGCATTTGAACAATGCTCTCAGGCACATGGTGGAATTCTTGGGGATGGTCCTGTGCAGGGCCAGGAGTTGGACTTGATGATCCTTATGGGTCCCTTCACACTGAGAGCATTCTATGATTCTATGATGATAAACGTAGCATCGATCAGAAGGTCAACACTGATAATTATCACCAGAAGTCTTCTGCCACATCATTCATGCAAGGAGACTGAAGGCAGAAATTCAGCCTCCTATTCTACCAGGGGTGGGTCAGATCAGACTGGTAACAGATCCAGATGCTGAAATAGGTGGGATAACTCCTGACCTAAGGGCTTTTGGATCTGGCTGTATTTCAACTGGACAGAAACAGTGTGTCCGTGTCAGTACAAAATGTTGCTGGTTCATGAACCTAAAAGTCCAAAACCAGAATTTGACCTTCCATTTTGAACCTGAAGATTCTTCAACTTTTTCATCTAAACTTTCAGTGCTAGCCCCAGACCTGGTTTGTACCCCAAACTCCAGGCACTCTCTGACTTTCAAAACTCTTAAAAGACAATTCCAAGAATTCATCCAAACAGCTTCATAGCATCTTTCTCATCACAACTGAATCCAAAAATAAAACAGAACAATAGAACATGTATTCAAAAAGCAGCTGATTATGCACATAAACCCACGCCAGTTATAAGCATGATTGCAAATAACTGCAATTTACAATTTGCAAGCAACAAGAAAAGTATCAGCCCCTCATTTATTTCTCTGATTAACTTCAAACACTATAATTTCAAAAAAAAAAAAGTATTTGCTACTTTTCTGTTCAAGAAAAAGAAACCAAACCAAAACAAGACAAAAATATATGATTATTTTGTCCCATTTATCAAACAAGTGTTCCAAAATCGTCCTCCTTGCTTATTAACTCTTCCAAAATTCATGCTAATTTTCTTTATTCAGATAAAGACACTGAAATTTAACTCCTGCTATGGTAAAAGATTTCTCTTCTCTAAACCCTTTAAAATATGGCCTTTTATGTCCCTAAGAGTTCTAGGATTGGGTACCAAACAATACCTACGTGAATGAGGCAAAAGTAATGGAAATTGGAATATACCTGTTTTCTCCTTTTTCTTTTTTTTTTTTTTTAATTTAGATAAATACAACTGTCCAAGTAAAAGCCATTCAAAAACTATTTTTTAGAAGTGTTTCTGACTTTCTCTTTGAAGCATCAACTAATTTATTACTGACAAAAGCAAGCCAGGTTTGCCATAGAGGATGGTTGCTTTCTAACTGGCAAGTGAAGAAGTTTTCATACATTTTGTAACATGCTTTAATTTCACTGAGGGTTGCTCAGAAATTTTCCAGACACAAAATTTAGTCTTATTTTTTAAATTCAGTGCCTGGGGAAGAAACAAAACTTTTACAGATAGAATTGATCATCACCCTCTCAGGCCACTGTAGTAGAGCTACCATTAAATCAGCTGTAATTCAACAGAGGGGGAAAAAAAGCCTTGATTTTCTCAGCAGCAATGACAAATATGCCTAATATTCTCAACATTTATGCTTCTTACATAAATAAAGTCTCTACAATGATGTGGGGGAGTCCAGGCATGATTCTTCTTGTTCACACTGCTGGAAGGCAAGAATAACACCGCTAAATTGAGCAGAGGAGCAACAAAGTTGAAACAGAGTAGGAACAGTATAGTGACCAAAGCTCACAGGCCACCTTATGTTCTCAAGAAATTGTTCTTCATGAAGACGCCAAATTTGGCTTTCCTAAGACCTCGTTTCCGTCAGGACAAAACTTAGTATTTCAGAACCTGAAGCTTAAAGACACCAAATTACCTAACTGAAAATCCTCTTAGTCTTGGTCAGTTCAGAGATTAATTTAAAATTTCATGTTGACTCAAAGCATTCTCCTTCTTGATGGATTTCAGGAAGAAATAAACAAAGAAAAACATGCACATAAATTATCTCTTAACAGCAGTTTAAATTACTGCGGATCACCCCAAAAAGATACACACAGCCTAAGAGGTTCCACAGAGGGAAGAAAATCTACTCCAGCTACAATTCAACTTAATTGACTTCAGCAGAATTATACTGCAGGGAAAACTTTGGTACATGAGTGGTAAAGAGTTCTTTGGGAACAAGCAGATCAATAGTCATAACACTGTTATAACATCTACATTGACACGCTCCCAACAAGGCCTCTGAAATATTTGCAATTCTTGTAGAAATACTGCAGAGCTGCAATTGCTCATCAATTCACCGTGATTTTTTAATTTATTTTTTTTTAGACACAGACCTCTATTTGACAGAATATTATGATGAAGCCTGGGACAAATTCCAAAGGTAAGGTATTAAAAAAAAAATCCACAACTCGGCACTAGAGCTTACGACAAGGGGGAAAGAAAAGCCACAGATTCAGATGAATAATTTTTGTCGATAAAGGTTGAATATTTTGGGAAAATATTTTTCTGAAGCTTTTAAGGAAAGAGATGGAAAAAAGATGGAGGGGTTGGAACTAGATGATCTTTAAGGTTACTTCCAACCCAAGCCTTTCTGTGATTCTATAAACACTTAACATCTTTGGTCAACACTGCAAATGTATTGGAGAGAAGTCCTCTCCTGAAGACATTATTACTAGAAGCAATTTAATGAACCTTGCTTGCCTAATTTCTAGGTTCTGAATCAATTCATTAAAGAAAAAATAAGTAAAATATTTCATGAAGTAGTAAGATTAAAAGGGTTCATGTACCAATGTAACTGCTTACATCAAGTTTATTTCTTTTATTTTTTTAAAACTGAGTTTTCCTCTTTTGTTACCCAAAGTTTGGCTATTATAAGAACTGTGTATTGGGCAAAAATACTAATAACCACAAAAACTTTTCAGCAGTTGTTCAAATAAAGTAGGCAAGGCTGCAATTAAAGGCTTAACCTAACAAAGAACAACCTGCTTTGATTTACCCTATGTTGCCGCAATTATTCACAGACTCTTGCCAACACCTCTACCTTCACCTTCCACTTCAGAATTCCTGTCGTTCAGCAAATAAACAAGAAATCTGGAACCAGTGTGACAAATTAACTGATTCTCAAAAAATGTTCTGAAGCAGGTGGTAGCAGTGTGCAAACAAAACCTAGAGGAGATCCAAACCAGGCATTTGAAATCTGGCCATCACATCCAGTTTTCAATAACCTACCTACAGACAGCTCCAAAACAGTAAAAGATCAGAGTGGACCATTTGCCAAAATGAGATCATGCAACTTCCACACAATGATCCTAAAGCCCAGATCTGTAATCACTGAACTACAGTGACCTTAGAAAGACACAGAACCTCAGCTAAAGTGACTGAGAATTTACTGTGTCTACTGGCTGTTTTCATGTTTAATACCTTTAAATAGTTGCACTCTTCCCATAATTTATATTTTTATTCTTTAAACTTCTAGTCACTTGATCTTTGTGGCTTAAGCCTTCCAGTTAAAACATTATTATTAAAATTAGGTTTCTCCTTCACATGTTGGCACTTTACAGACCACAATTAAATTACATCTTGTATTTCTTTTTGGTGAGCTAAGGATATTAAGTTCTGCCACTCATTAAAGGGCATAATTTCAAGACCACAAACCACTGATGCTTAGTGCTGCTGGTCTAATATCATTGCCTTGCAGAAATGTCTTCACCTCTGAAACCACTATCAAAAAAAAGAGCAGAGTTGGTAAGAGCACTAAAAATGTCTGTCCCAGAAATGTCTGACACTGCATGTTGTCAGTTTGCCTATCCAGATATTTACCAGTTTATAAAAACTCCTGATAAATCACAGAGAATCTTGCACTGGAGAACTGTCTGGGATAACTTTTTGGAGAGAATGTTCCGGCTCTGAATGCCTGTATCTCCAACAGGCACACGCTCTGCAGTGCCATGTAAGAGGAGGTCAGGTGTCCTGTGGTCCCCAGCACAGCGAGCCCAGGGCTTCGGAGAGCTCTGCACTGAGCTACATTCCAGTGCCTCTGGCAACCCTGACAATTCCTGCTGCTCAGTTCCCAGATGAAGGTGAGACGTTCACCCAGAGACAGGAACATGCAAGATATTCCCAAAAAATAGTTTTAATAAAAAGGTCACTGCTACCTTAGGCATTCTCCACGGACTAAAACCAGGTTTTTTACAATGTGCTCTGTAGGCAGCATTGCAGTACAGCTCAGCATCTCCTCAAAGTATTCTGACACATGAAAAACTTGTGCTTGAAACTCAGCAAAATACACACCCTGCCATGCCTATCACAACTCTGATGCGTGTAAGTACCACATGTGGCTTTACAGATCACACATCAGTAAATAATGCTTGTTAGTGAGTTATTTAGGAACACAAAAAAACAGAGTTGCATTTTTTAACAAAGATTTGTCCTCATACAGCAATATTCAGCCTTGCAAATCTTCTAAGGGAAATAGACAATTACACTGGCAAATCAACATATGACACCATCCATTGAAGGTTAAAATGAGAAAAGCAAGGAAGGGGATAAATGAGCCACCCAAGGTCGCACAAAATCACAAGAACAACCAAGAATAGAACAAAGGCCTCTTCATTACTTAGATCACAAATGCATTCGATTCTGCATTAGTTAATCTGCAGAATATGAGCATCAGTAGCAAGACATGTCCACAGGAAAAAATATAATAATAATGAGCTGCAAGTTCAGCATTACCTAAAGCCACGGGATATAATTAAAAGGCACAGGGTGAAAATGACCTGACCTTGAATGCCACTCAAGTGACGAGAGGAAAGAACATGCTATCAAGTATTTTGATTCTAGAGAAACCCAAAGCACAACAAACATGGGGGAAAAATCAGTTTGGGATCTAGATTTGCAAAGCAGATCTCTACCAGATCTCAGGTCTGCTCTGCTTCCCTCCACACCAGCCTTTGTGTCTTAGCAGCAGCAGCAGCAATAAAAGCCTCTGGAAATGCAACAGAAAACAGTCAAGCCCAAGCAATATTTTATTTTTGCAAACGATAAGCTGGATAAAAAACAGAAGAGAACTTCCAAAACAAGGCAATTTGGGTGTTTTCTTTAAACATTTTTTCAAAAGAATTATTGCAACTGTTTTGGCATCCACAAATATTGCCTGTAGCTTTTCATCTCCTAGTCTAGGAAGACTGGTTTGTGTTCATTCAGTGCTGTGGAAGAATTTTTCTTCTTGATTTTTCTTTCATACCTCCTACTCCTCTCAAAAGAAATAACCTACAGGTTGAAAAGTACTTCACACGAATAAAATTAATTGATAGGAGGGTGTAACTGCTCGCCAAACACTAGCTGAGGTAGCAGAAAATCTGTTTGTTTGTTCAATTAAGTTCCGTATATCAAGAAGAGAAGAAAATAGATTGAGGAGGTAACATTTTTCTCCCTAAAAACTATACCAGAGCTACTCACAGAAAAAAATCACACTGACCTGCTCTATGTGACTGTGCTGAGTTATTTCCCTCCTCTGAACTCATTCCTTCTGTACCTAAAGAACACAGCACTGGGGACCACTTGTGCCAGTTGGGTCTCTGAGCACCACTAAAGCCTTCTGTTATTAATAAACCTCCTCCTTTCCAAGTGGATTATTTATAAATGAATTGTGTGACCTCTGGCAGGCTAGAACCAAACAGAGAATGCAGTTTGTTCCCCTTAAACTGAAGAACAAAGGCTATGGAAAGATGAATAGGGAGAAGCAATTAATATTTCCTAATAATTGTCATGGTGAATGGGAGAACTGCTACGTTTCTCAGGGTTTCTGCACAGAAAGGTTCCAGGTAACTATTCATTCACGGGGCTGGGTTCATGTAAATCAGATGTTGTTGCCAAGCAACTAAAGGTGCTAAGGAATGAAATACAGTCTGCAGAAACCTAATAGCCTGGAGAGAAAAAGTACTACAATCTGAGATTTATGGCATATATAAAAAGAAAAGAGTCATTCTCCCACACACAAAGAACACAGATACTTTATTATAAATGTCCTTAGCATGTTTTTCTAAGGCATAATTAAGCAATAAAATTCCCACTACACCCCAAATCAAACAGGTAAATTCTTTTTTTTTTAATGTTTTGCTCATTAAGCTCTCTAGAAATACATCTTGAGAAATTAGATACCAAGACAAAAGGTAAAATTTAACCTAGAGATCTTTCTTTTGCCCAAGAAAAGTGTTAGGTATACGGACAGCACTGCAACTGCCAATCAGCTTTACACTTTACCTTCCTATGTTTTTATACCATGCTCATTAACATTGCATCTGATCATCAGAAATTCTCTTTAAGCTTATTAAGATTTTAAAATATTTTTAGCAAGTTAATTAGAATACATTAACAGAGCTCATCTGTGTTCACCCATCATGCATATTTTATTTTATTCAGGCAAATTGCTTTTAAATGAAATATTAGATCTAGGAAGGGTACACTGTTGGGTACCGAACAATACAACCCCTCAGTACAAACACAGGCTCCCACACATGAATAGTTTCATGCCACTGAAAAGTGGGGGCTTTCTGATGGCAAAGGGCTTTTTAAATTCCTATTCTTATTACGATCCCCTGCAGCTGCACTGTGCATACACAGACCTGGTGTATCATCCTAATACCTGAACCATCCTTTGTTGCCCTCATGTTCCCATACAAGCCATAAAAGTTAAAGACTCAGAGTCCACTGCAATGGGAACCAAAGGTCCAGCTAAGGAGAAGGAAAGAACATTTTTGAGCCCCTCACACGGTAATTCAAAGACTTTTACAAATTCATGTCTGGTGGGTTTGTTTTTCTCCTGCTGATGGTGTCTGAGGATATCACTTGATCTAAAGGCAGGAGCCCAATTAGGAGCTCTGGCATGGTGTGGCACAGGGTTCTGACAGGCAGGGGTGCACATGGATTCGGCAGAACAACAAAAACAGCTCACAAAGGATGAACCTGAAATACCCTTTGCTTTAGGGATCATCATAATTGCCTCCCCCTAATGTGCACTGAATGTCACCAAGTATAATTAAATAATAATTTCTGAGGAAAAAGGAGACAACAAAAATTACCTTGGCATATGTCTGGCATGCCACTTGCAGAATTTCACTCTAGTCAGATGAAGTTCATCACTGGCCACTGAAACTTAACTACAATGCTACTAATAATAAGATGTTCCTCAAGCTCCTGATATGCCTTCACTCAATCCAGCCAAATAAGACATCTTTGAAATTATTCCTTTATGACCCAAATACTTCCTATCTGAGGAAGGATGGAAAATCACACTAATTTCACCAACAGTTCTCAAGTCAAGCGGTTACTTTTAGAGATCTACATAAGTAAAAGGATAAACAAAGTTTGCCAACCTCATGCTTGATTCAGATTTTGCACTCTCACTGCATTTCAATTAACCTGCCACAGATTGCCGAGCTGACATATTTGATTCAGATAGTAAAGAAAACACTCTTCAAAAAACAACAGGTCTGAATCCTTTGATGAGTGATCATACAATCCATATCAAAACACACATTTAAATCTCAGTCACCACACATTTCATGATCTGCACCATTAACACTGTCTGGTTTGAGGGATTTTGATAATCTCTTTGACAATCTATAGCAGTTCTTTATCTCCAAGGCACTGATGCCTTTTAACCAATGATCATTATTTAGGTATGCTTTGTGCCTGTAGCTTTCCCTGAGATGTTAATCTCCACAATTCAAGAGGCTGCTCTTTTATAAACTGCTGCCATACTCCCCATGTTTTCTCCCACTGATGAACCCCAAAATCAGGCGTGTTTCATTTAGCATTTGGCTGAACATACCAGCCATGCTGACATGGGTATATTTTAGCCACAGCTGAGCAATTGTATGGAAAGTTCTTGCAAAGGCCAAGAGAACAGAACTGTATCAATGGATGGAATCCCTTTTCTCTGGATAAATCACTATGAATTGCACTGAACCCAAACCCACCCTGCCATTACCTTTTCCTCATATTTCTACGTTTATTAGTCAACTCACACATCAAAAGCATAAGCTGAAGTCTGCACTTTTTTCTCAAGCTTGACCAAGCAGAAGTTTTATGTTTTAAAGGAATTCTCTGCCTTTGACAGCTGGAGAAGAGATTTCACCTCTCTGCCACAGAGCTGGAGTCCAGCAGCTGCCTTGGCCACAGGGATCAGCTGGGATCTCTCCCCGGCTCTCACAGCACGCTGAGTAACAAGCCACACAATCCCAGCAACCTATTTGCTGGCATTAAAGAACAAAAACTGCCTTGGTTTATTTTTTAGCATTTAAGCAGAGATATGTCCTATCCTAAGGAAAAAAACCTGAATAGAAATCAATATAAATTTCTAGTAGCACCCTAATTGCAAAGAGTAGGGCTTGAATGAGCAATGAAGGCAAACCAACATTTTAATGCCATTTAGAGGGACCAAAGACACTGAAATATGTTTACAATTAAGAGTATTCTCTAGATAAAGGAGGGGGCAAAGTAAAGCATGACTACCAGGCAATGGTAAAATAAAATGCAATTTAGCAAAGCACATTTTGTCATCAGCCTACCCTGGCACACGCTCCCTGTTCCTACAACAGAAACTGCGACTCATTTATCCAAGCCCGCACAATTTTAACAAGTCCCTATAATATCATTGCTAGAGCTGCATCGGCAGCACAGCTAGGCTCAAGCTCACCTGGCTCTGGATTTTGATGAGAACCACTGCTTACAGAAACTTCCCTGTCCACCCAGCCCTCCCCAGAACAGCTCAGAGTGCGTTATCCACCCCAATCCCCACCTGCCTCTGTCATCCCTCCAGAGAAGTCTCAGCTACCTTCATTAAAAAGCTGGAAAACTCCTCCTGTCCATCCCCTCTGTCTTCCCCTTCTCCGAAAAACACAGCACAGAGGACTCAGGACCAATTCTTTTCTTCGAATTTTCTTCTGCAAAGGCCAAAATCTTCCACTACCTAAAATCCAGCCCCAGCTAAGTATGGGACATCACTGAATAGCCACTGACTCTATCAATCAGTTTTAATTTTTTAATTATTATTTTTATTATCATTATTGTTGTTGCTATTTTAAAGTAAGAGGCTGTCCACATTTTCCTTTCAAATGCAAAAGGATAAGGTTTTCCACTCTGGGTACATCCTCTGGGTACCTGAGATGTGGTTCACCAAAATCCAGCATGATCTCTGAGTCCCTTTCACTACATCACATCCAATCCTCACATAAAACAGCAGTCAACAAAAATGTACAACATCTTTTCCCAATTCCTCACAGTTAACACATTAAGTGGCAATAAAGGGTGCAATGACTTTCCAAGGGCATGTACCTGTTTAATTATTCAAAAGAAAATTGACTCAGGCACCATGGTATGAAACACTAAAATATGCAAACGAAGTAAATTATGGGAGAAAGCAACAAAAGAGAAGAAAAGGGATCATGGTGAGAGGAACATATGGGAGCAGATTCTGATCATCTTGTTGTTTCTGAGTTTCTCTATATATGTGTGTATAAGAAGGAAAGCTTGTGAAGTGACAGAGAAATTATTATTTACTCATTTCAGTACTCCGACCAGGGTCTTGAAACAATCTAACCATGCCTGGAATTTCCTAAGAGAGTGTTATTTTCACCTATATACATGAAGCGATTTCAGAAAAAGGAATGTTTACACCTTTCTAGACAATCAAATCTTACTGCTGGGAAAACACTTGTTCCGACACAGACTGTAAAGAACAGAAGAAAAGATGCAGGACCTGATCCATGAGTAAATCTCATTTATTCTAAATTAAGGGTCTGAAATAACTCACTAAAATAATAAGACCAGGTTAACAGAAAAATATCATAACACCAATTGTAGCTATTTGTCCATAAAACATGAATATCCCATTAAAAAAAGGTGCATTTGATTTTACCTTGGACAAAAGCAAATGTCTTTCCAATCAAGACATCCAGTGAATTGAATGTCTCTTGTAAGCAGGTGCTACTGTGTTATATTTTCATCCAAACTGCTGAGAATAAGCTAGAAGAAAATGACAAAGTAAATTGAACAAGAAAGTGTCTGATCTTGATGAATAATTCAATGATGCAATGCAACAAATACTGATTTTTTTTTTTCCTGGTAAAGGCAGTTTACAACTGTCCTTTGCTTAGAAAAATGACCTTCTCATGGTAATTATACTTTTGTCTTTAGGCACTGGATGACAGTCTTAGTAATGTTCATGATTCCAGTTCACAGCTCTGCTGCTGATCTCAAATCTCTCCATTCCTGCTATATCATCTAATCCTTTTTTAATAACGTAACTCAGCTGCTGAAGAGCTTCAGCTATAATATCAGGCACACTGGTCACTGACCATTCTTTAACTATTCTGGTTGCTTTTCTTAAGTCCTAAAAGGCACCAGAGAGCCGCAGAGCCACAACCACCATTCCCATTCCCCAAGAAACTGCTTGACTGCATGGATAACAATGGTGCAGACGCAGAAAACCATCCCTCTGCCACTCCACAGCCAGCACAGACTGAAGGAAGCCTGGCAGTATTAAGCTATGACACACCAAAGTTGGACTTGTTGCAAGAAAAGGTTTTAATAGTCAGCATAGCAAGAAATAGAAATAGGTTTACCACCATTCCCGTTCCATGGGGAACTCCTTGACTGTGTGGATAACAACGGTGCAGACAGAGAAAACCATCACTCTGCCACTACAGAAAAGTCACTCTGCAGCCAGGACTGCCAGAGCCACAGGCCCAGAATAGCCATGGCCATACAGCCTAATGAAAACAGAATTCACCAGGAAAGGGCTGAGCTGGATGCCAGTCTCTGCTCCCAGAGTGATGTTTTTTACTACCAACAATTAAAAAAGGCAGATAAGAATTCACCTGTCAAACCTATAGCATCCAGAGTGAAGACTACATTGGAAGAAGCTCATCACTGGGAGGTGGGCTCAGCCTGGTGATAACCAGAGAAATCTGCCCTAGTGCTGTGCTACAGCACAGTGTATTCAGGTCTTTCTGTAAGCCATTCTTCACATATCAGTATTAAAAAGGGACTTATTCACTAGAAGATCATGACTGAGAAAGGCTCATTTTGCCTTTTCTCATTTATTCTTCGCTCATTGTGCTCTACATCTCTTCCTTGATGCACAGACTTATTGTAACAAAAACATACAGCAAATAATACAGTCTGCAGTAGGTTATCAATACAGCCAGAAAAACAACAAATTTAAGAAAAAAATAACTCTACTAAAATGTGTGACACTTGACATAACCAGTAGGATTGTCTTAAATACCAAACATCTTCCATTTTTCCTACCACACAGAAATCCTTAAATGCAACTAAGGATACAGGCACTCAGGTGCCTGTTTTCTGTCCCCTGCAATATTTCAGCATTCCTTGCTCATGAATACTCAGATTACATTTGGCAACTTGGCAGCACTTCTTAACACCTAACAATCTAATAAAAATATTTTTTCTCTGTGCTAGACAAATCTGCCCACCTTCAACCTCTGCCACCCATAAAACAATTTATTAAAGTACCTTTAGTCTGAGCACAGTTAACCTTTTCAATGTACAAAAGCTTCTGTGCCTCTTAAATGAACAAAGAGCTCCTAATGAACAAAAAATACTTTCATGACTAAAAGTTTAATATTAATTCTGAGAATACACACAATAATTTTACTACCCATATACTGTACATAATACAGTATATAGCTCATGCATCTCCTTTTAAAAGGTTTCTGATTTCAATTTACCATTGTACAAGACTTTTATACACCACAAGGATACTTTAGGTTACTGCAGTTTTACACTGAGAATCAGAAAAAGAATGATCATGAAAAAGAAAAAGCCCACTTGCACTAGTTTAAAAGCCAAGGGATGGATGTAAGAGGAAAACAAGATTAATTTTGTTTTCTTCATTTCAAGGTTAAACCTCAAGGAACCTTAACATCTCACACATGGATCTAAGTTTTCAGGGCATGGTCCATGAATTCCTGGCAGCCCATAACGTAAGAGAAACACATTGGTTGCCAAGGAGACTTGAACTTACCATGCAAGAAGTCCAGTCCCACACTGAAAAATTTAGGGACCCTAGAAATTTTAAGTTTGAAAATCAATGATCGAGAGGAAAGAAAGTAGAATGTGAGTGGTTTTCATCCTCGTTTCCCCAGTTTCTTACAGGGATGAGGGATCAGAATTGGACTGGAAGGCTTGAATTCACCAGTGCCACACTTCTCTGTGGGGACATTTTACATCAAAGCAAATGCTGGCTTTAGTTCTGTATTTTTAGCTGTATTTTAAATGAAAAACTGCACTGAATTCTGCAGCAACACAACTGTTGATCACACACTGTTTTGTAACAGAAGTCCTGTCAGATATTTAGCCTTAGTTACTAAAAACTATCTTCAGGGAGTACAAACATTTCCCCTCTGGCATCCTGTCAGTCACAGCAAATCTGTAAATAAACTGTCAAACTCCATTCCAATCATTCCTGAATCTGCAAGGGAAAAACAGTAGTAAAATTGGTGCAGCTGGTTGTAGTCCCTGTAGAGCAGGGCTGATTTCACAGCTTTAATATGGTTCACTACTTCACAGCCAGTCCGATCTGATATACAGCATGCAGAAATGAGTGACACCTTTGCTAATCATTTTCTTAAACTTATCACATGTGGAGGTAATAACAGATGCAAGGACTTTTCAAGGGCATGGACTGGTTAATTTTTCAACAGCAAATCGACCCAAGTTCTGCAAAATTAAAAATCCACTAAGACACACTGTCAAGCTATCTAAATTATGGAAAATCACACAAAAAGGGAAAAACAAAGGTCTGGTCATGAGAAAGACAGTGTTAGACCCTCTCCTTATATTGCCTCCTGCAAAGTAGGAATGCAGCAGCAGCAATCAAGCCAAAAATCTAAAGAGAGGCACTGACTTTAGCAAAGACTGACTGAATAAAATGGGAAACACTATGTACTATTGCCTGGAACATATTAGCACCTTTGTTCCGTAATTCATAATTCATTAAGTAATCCTGAAGGAGCTGGTCAAGAATTGTTCTGCCAGATACATTTTGTTGGACCACAACAGCTAATTGAAGAGTTTTTCAAGGCCGCACTGGAAAAGTGCAACAGAAGAAAGATCAGAAAGTGAATAAACAGTGTCACCTTGCTGCCTATGGGTTAGGACATAAATCCCCTGATTTAGAGCAGGGACAGAACCTGAGTCGGGATCTTCTTTATCCCACAGGTTTTCCTTCACCATCAACTTATACAAAGTCACACTGTCTCTCTGGACTGGTGAATATTTCATAAGAGGCAGAATAGCCCCAAGCAGAAGACAGACTGACTCAAAACCCAATAGCAAAGACACTGGCTTGATTTATGTTAAATTTAGGTCCAAGACTCATTTCTGTAATCACCCAAAAAAGGGATCTCAGCCTCCTAAAGAAGATGCATCCCTCATGTTTCCTCACAAAAGCCTCCTAAAACGTGACTTTAACTATGAGACAAATTGAACAGAAATTTTGAAAGCACATAATTTCTCATAAAACAAAACTCCAAGTGTTTGATTGCAGATGCTCTCACAGTCTCCCTGCTCAGGAAAACAAACTTTCCATGCTGAAATGCACCACAGGAAAGCAAAGAGCACTGAGGTCACTATGACTGCATTGAGTTTGAAGGTGGAAAAAACTAACATCACCCCCTTAATTAGGGTTGCCATATGGTCAGATTGCTGCTTTCATGTTTCCTTTCTTAAGCTCAAATTTTGTCAGGCTGGGAAGAGAGGAATACAAAATGCATCAAGGTTTACCATATGGGCCCTGGTCTCCTGTGCACTGCATGTGTCAGAGATCTGACATATCAAAGACATCACGCTCACCATGCAAAGGCTACGTGGCCTATCAGCTACTACTTCCTTCCACAAATTCCCAGAAGAAACCATGGGAACCCTACCAAACATCTTCCATTTTCCCACCACACAGAAATCCAGACCATATGCTTCAAAGTTTGCAGAAGCAACAACTGCTGCTCTCCAGAACTGAGTGTCAGCCTGGTTTATTCTCCTCTGCTGGTACACAAACACCTCATCCAAGCTGCAAATAACCCCCTGTGAACCTGAAAACTTCAATGATCCAGGTCTGGACCCCTTTACATGCTGGAGTTCAGGGTCCTTATCAGAACTTTCATCTGTGAATTAAGCACCAAAAAAAGAAATCGCTGGGTCTGAATTTCATTTCCCATTTAACAACTGAGGGAGTTGACAATCCCAGTCCAAAAATAGTCAATTAGTGCTCAGAATGCCCTTGACAGATAGGAATTATCAGCATCCTGATTTTGAATATGCAAACAAGAGAAGATACACATCTAGATGAACTAGGACTGCAGGCCAAGATTCCTGGGGGTCAAAGCAGCACTGAAATCACCCCACTTTTTCACTGTGAACTGCAGCCATAGCTCTACTTTACAATCAATGAGACATCAAAATCCACCCCGTACACTTCTTTCCATCCAAAAGCAACATTATTTCAATATCCAATAAGAAAGAAAACGGTTTATTGGATTGTCTTTCCAGTACATATATTTAAAAAAAATTACTTTGCATACAAAACTTTCAGCCCTAGAAAAGTCCACAGTGAAGTACATTCCTCTCTGACAGACAGAACAGCACAACACAGCAACTCCTGACATGAAATGGACCCTAAGATAGCACCTGACAAAAAGAGGACTTTAAGTAAAAAGAATGCAATTATCCCAATGGGAGTTGCTCCAGGGCACCTGTGTTAACCCCCTTGCCAAAAGTATTTTGAATTCTTTAATGGCTACAGATGATAAGAAAAGTTATGATGAGAGAAAGTCTGTGAGGCAACACCTGCGAAGTGAAGTATTTTTAAGAAAAATGCTTCAGATACAGAGGCGGAAGTAATTAAAAACCCAAAGAAAAATGTGTACTGCTGTCTTTGTTTTCACCCAAGCTGAACTTCCCCTGGAATTGAATTTCTGGCTCACTGGGGAAGCTGGCTGACATCCTGAGCCACGAACAGGAAAAGCTTGTCTGGGAAATCAGCACAAAACTCAGGCTTGTTTGTTTGGAAGGGAGCCCACAAGTAAACACACACACAGACACAGACTGAGGTCTGCAGCACAGACAGCAAGGGAACAGGACTGGGTGATAAAGGACCAAAATTCTCCATGCTGACTTTGCCTCAGTCTGATTTGCTTTCAGGAATGGCAGGTCCATGAGGCCAGGAGGGAAATCCAGACCAGAGCAAACTTACTCTCAATGAAACAGACCAGGTTAGGGAACATTTATATAAACTGAATGCACGGAAGTCCATGGGACCTCATGGGATGCACCCCTGAATGCTGAGGGAGTTGGCTGATATAATTGTGAGACCACTCTTATCTTTGAAAGGTCATGGCAATTCAGGGAGGCTCCTCAGGACTGGAGGAAAGCAAATGTCACTTCTATCTTCAATAATGGCAAAGAGGAGGACACCAGGAATTACATGTCAGTCAGGCTCACCTTGATCCTTAGGAAGATAGAGCAAAACCTCCTGGAGACCATTTCCAAACATATGAAGGACAGAAAGGTGACTGGCATTCGCCAGCACAGCCTTCTAAGATGAGAGACTGGTTTGATGGATGAGGAGAAAGCAGAGGATGTTGTTTATCTCTATTTTAGCAAGCCTTTTGACACTGTCTCCCACAAGATCTTCACCGATGAAGTACAGGCTAGATACATGGGCAGTGAGGTGGACTGAAAATTGGCTGAACTGCTGGACTTACAGATTGTGAACGGTGATACAAATTCCAGCTGGAGGCAACTCACTAGTGGTGTATCCCAAACATCAGCACTAGTCTGATACTGTCCAGTATTAACAACCTAGATGATGGGACAAAGGGTACCCTCAGCGAGTTTGCAGGTGACACAAAACTGAGTGCTGATACACAAGAGGGTTGTGCTGCCATCAGCAGGACCTCAGCAGGCTGGAGGAATGGACCAACAGGAACCTCAACCAGTTCAATAAATGGAAGTGGAAAGCCCTGCATCTGGGGAGGAAACACCCCATGCACCAACTGGCTGGAGGCCGTTGGCTGGGAAGCAGCTTAGCAGAAAAAGATCTGAGGATCCTGGAGTACAGCAAGGCAAACAAGATCCAGCCATGTGTCCTTGCAGCAAAGGCAGCCAACAGCATCCTGGGTGGCTCTAGAAGGAACAGCACTCGCAGGATGAGGAGCTGCCCAGCACATGGGACCCACATCAGCAGTGCTGGACCCAGGCTGGGCAAGAGAGTGCACGGACATGGACATAGTGGAGTGAACCCAGTGAGGAGCCGTGCAGATGATTAAGGGACTCAAATATCTGGCATCCAAGGAAAGGCTGGGAGAGCTGAAACTGCTCAGATAGGGGAAGAGAAGACTCACAGGGAATCTTACCAGTGTGCATAAATACTTTGATGCCTTTTCCTGATCTTAAAATTAAGAGGCAAACACGGTTAGAAGGGAAAAAGGGATTTTACCTTGGTATTTATTTTAAGGATCCTTAGGTGCACCACGTCCAGGTTGAATGCCCCTCAATGCACACCACAATGCATAAAAGATCTGGTATCACATTATAGGTGTCACTAATTAGCATATCTATCAAAGGTTCCCCAATGAGAGGCTTGAGTGAGTCCCCCTCCCCAAGGAACCTTCCCCTGGATGGTCTATCTCAGTTTACAAAACGTGTTCTGGAGAGGACCTTGGGGTCTGGGGCACACTGATCCCTAACCACGAAACCTCTAAAATGTTGAGTCTCCTGGCTTAACAAACAAGTCCAAGAATGTAGGCTAAAGCACTAAGAATACAGAAGTTGTCAAAAGGTATAACAGGGGTATAAAAGAAAAGACAAAAATCATCATGGCATCGCTTCATGAGGCCATGCAACAAATTCTTCTCTGTACTGTCCAGTGATAGAACAAGATGCAAAGGGAACAAATTGAAATTGAAAAAAAATCCTTTGAAATATAAACTTTTAATTTAATGGTACAGGTGATCAAACACTGCAGCAGATTTCCCAGAGAGGCTCTGGAACCTCCACTCTTTGAGACAANGTGTCCTTGCAGCAAAGGCAGCCAACAGCATCCTGGGTGGCTCTAGAAGGAACAGCACTCGCAGGATGAGGAGCTGCCCAGCACATGGGACCCACATCAGCAGTGCTGGACCCAGGCTGGGCAAGAGAGTGCACGGACATGGACATAGTGGAGTGAACCCAGTGAGGAGCCGTGCAGATGATTAAGGGACTCAAATATCTGGCATCCAAGGAAAGGCTGGGAGAGCTGAAACTGCTCAGATAGGGGAAGAGAAGACTCACAGGGAATCTTACCAGTGTGCATAAATACTTTGATGCCTTTTCCTGATCTTAAAATTAAGAGGCAAACACGGTTAGAAGGGAAAAAGGGATTTTACCTTGGTATTTATTTTAAGGATCCTTAGGTGCACCACGTCCAGGTTGAATGCCCCTCAATGCACACCACAATGCATAAAAGATCTGGTATCACATTATAGGTGTCACTAATTAGCATATCTATCAAAGGTTCCCCAATGAGAGGCTTGAGTGAGTCCCCCTCCCCAAGGAACCTTCCCCTGGATGGTTCTATCTCAGTTTACAAAACGTGTTCTGGAGAGGACCTTGGGGTCTGGGGCACACTGATCCCTAACCACGAAACCTCTAAAATGTTGAGTCTCCTGGCTTAACAAACAAGTCCAAGAATGTAGGCTAAAGCACTAAGAATACAGAAGTTGTCAAAAGGTATAACAGGGGTATAAAAGAAAAGACAAAAATCATCATGGCATCGCTTCATGAGGCCATGCAACAAATTCTTCTCTGTACTGTCCAGTGATAGAACAAGATGCAAAGGGAACAAATTGAAATTGAAAAAAAATCCTTTGAAATATAAACTTTTAATTTAATGGTACAGGTGATCAAACACTGCAGCAGATTTCCCAGAGAGGCTCTGGAACCTCCACTCTTTGAGACAAAGGGCAGGTTTAGATTAGGTATGAAGGAAAAATGCTTTACTGTGAACAGGTTTTCTGAGTGGCCCAGAAAACTTTTGAATGCCCCATCCCTGGAAGTGTTCAAGGCCAGGTTGGTTGGGGTTTCGGGAAATCTGGTCTAGTGGAAGGTGTCCCTCTCCACGGCAGGGGGGTGGAATGAGATGATCTTCAAGATCCCTTCCACCCCAAACCATTCTGTGATTCTATGATTCAGAACCAAAGTGGACACAGTCCTGGGCCATCTCCTCCAACTGGCCCTGCTCTGACTAGGTGAGTTCCAGAGGTCATTTCCACCCTCTTCCACACTGTGATTTGAATTACTCTAACACTACATCTAACTGCAAACAGTGCAAAATATCCTGAAAGATTACTTTGCAAAATCAAAGTAATGTGTGAGATATTAATGTACAAAGATCCATTTTTCATCATCACATGCTTCAGTCTGTACAGACAAAAATACTGTAAGGATCTGCTTTGAAATACATAGAAACTAAATACCTGGGGAGCAAGGAGTGAGAGCAAAACAGAAATGTGGTCGTATGCCTCTAATTTAAAGTGCATCTTCAGTAGACTTAATGAAATCACGACAGAACAAGCTCAAGATGACAAAATTACTTTTAAGACAGCACCATTATGAAGGTAATTTTTTTGACTAGTAAGTAATGACACTCTTGAGGACATCAGAGCTATTTTGCAGAGCAAAAGTTTGTGAAAGTCGCCATCTCCGCTTTGCAGGAGCCTTTTACTCCAACTAAGCCAACTGATTTCAGTGGGAATTGGGTGGGACCACAGCAACAGAGTGCAATTTTGCAAGCTGTCATGATCTAGTCCTGAAGACTTCAACAAGAACCAAACACATTTAAAGCTGAAGACCTTGAAGACAGCCAATTTACATTTTGAGATAATACAATTGAGATAATTTTCTATCCCCCATTACAAGCAGGGGACTCTTCATCATTTTCAAGTTCCTCATAAAACATTTCATCAGAAAAACAAGTGGTACAACCCAGCATGCATAATACTATGGGTTTTAAGTTAATAAAAAGGATATAATATGTATAAAGGACATGATTAAATTCATTTTCAGAACCTCCTGACTTCAGTATTTAACACTGTGATAACTCCAGGGAGGAGAGTGGCCCATAACTTTGTAAGGAGGAAACAAAAGGAAGCACTTGGATGCTTCAGGGAAACAGACAGATGGACACATTTACTTGACATGCTCCCTTGAAGCCCTGCAGGCTTCATCAGCTGTATTTGTAAGGCCTTTGAAGTGAGGCTGTTGCACAGCTTGTAAGTCCCTTCCTCTGGAGCTCAGGAGCTTGTGGTGTTATAAGCTACTTAAGCTCCTTAGTCCAGATCTAAGCAAACAGCTTGACGCACTTACAAGCTTCACTCCCTCTTATTCTGAAGATGTTAAGCTGCTTAGCTTACTGTCTTCAACTTTCAAATTCCCACAACCAAATCCTACCCATACACCATGAATCTGCCTTTATTAGCCTGATTCTCCCCTCTGCTGAGGATTCTGAATGTCTTTTGCCAAGTCACCAGCAGAACAAAATGTTCTTTTATAGCTTAGTTCTTCCAAAGTCATAGCCAACACCTGAATGCCCACTGCTTTGGCAACTACCACTCTGCATTTCCAGGATCCACAGATTACTGTATATCAAGCATATTCACCTGTTCTAACAAATCTCTTTCTGTTAATAAATAAAGTCTGTTAAATATTTCAGTTAGTATTTTTAAAAAACCCTCCACACCCTGGTGTAACTGCTCATTTTTTCTATGAATTTTTGTTTCAGTAGGAACTGCAGAAACTTCTGGAAAAAATGCTGCTTATACATAAAAGATGGTTTTCATCTAAATCAAGCTGGTACCAAACCACCAGCATTTACAATTAATAATCTTACAAGAGAATTTTTAAACTTAGAAGTAAGGCTGCCACAAATGGACATGACACATTTTCTAGGGCTGAAATCATTAAAAGTTTGTACCTATAAATAAAAAGGCAGACATTAATAAATCTTAACAACTAACCACAAAGAAGACACAATTCCATTTTAATCATAGCACAAAAATAAGTTACTGAGCCAAGTGTGGAAGTGCTGTTATATTGACACTAGAAATGTAAAAAAATAAGACAGAAAGTCTTAAAATGCCTGGTTTTCACTGAGGATATTGATAGAAGCAACACACTGGTGAAAGGCAGGCAATCATTACATGCTGTAAAATAAGAGAACAAATTATATTGCACAGATACAGGAAAACCACAGCGGTGAGTGTTGCTATACACTAATGAAAACCTGAAGCCAGAGCAGACAAAGCAGTTAATTGTACCAATTTGTAACACAATCCATATGGTCTGAATATCAGGTCAATACCAGGATCATACAACAGCCCACTTGCCCAGGATGATGGAAATTATTAAAACACACACAAAGACATCACACAGACTGTCTGGACAGGCAATACAGGAACCATGACACACTACAGTTATCCCTATATTAGGATCAACTAATAAACTAATAAATGTTAGGCTAAACATCATGCTCACATATGCTTTATGGTACAACTTCTCAAGAGCCCTAGGAAAAAGGCCCAGGCAACATTTGACTTCCCTTAAGCAGAAAATCCATGGGTTCAGGATGTCAACAAGCGATGTTTTAGAACAAATCATATGTTAGCCATGCAAAAATTGTGTATAAATGGAGTGCCCGGTTGTTATAATGTTACCTGAAGAAAATATAAATGCTTTACACAAGCATAAACACAGATTTCCAACAGGTATTTTGAGAAGGTTCTTCACCAAAGTTTCTTGTAGAAAGAAGGCTGCCACAGGACAAGAATGGACACAGTCTCACAAATGATCATTTTTTAAAAAGACACAAGGAGTACAAGTAAGTGATCAGTTTTCACAGCTGCTAGTGAAAGGTAATCTGGGAAAAAGCAGAGAATTAGAAAACAAATCCAACTCTGAAGAGACCTAAATTTGCACACCCAACAGGCTCTGAAGTATTATCTTTGAGTAAATCATGGTATATTTTTAAAATTTCATGAGAATAACAGATCAACACTTAAAAAATGGAAAAAAGAAATTATAATAAAAACTTTTATAAAAGGAATAAAGCCAGAAACAGCAATATGCCACATTTTAAATAAAAGTTGAGTCTCTGAATACTCAGTGCAGCACCACTCCTACATTTCCAAAAGAACATAGCAGAAGTAGAAACAATATAGAGAGACACAACAAGGCTGATCAAAGGTATGGGACAGCTTCCAACAAGACATGAGTAAGTCCTGATTACAATTCTTCAGCCAAGAAAAGAAATGGCTAAGGGGATACCAGGAGGAGGCCAGCAGAGCACAGGAAGTCAGAGATGATAAATACAGAATAACTATTCCCTGTTTCTCATAGTACAAATCTTACCAAGGTGCAAATGAAGTTATCAGGTGACATGCTCAACACAAACAAAAAATAGGCACATCTCACACAGTGAGATGCACAGCTCAGGTGAAGTTCTCAGCGCTTCAGGATACCATGGGTGCCAAAAAACTACATGCTTTTAAAAAGTGATTAAAGAAATCATGGCAAAACATCTGTCAACAAATGTTACATACAAAAACTTTAGGCTTGGGAAGTTGCTAAGCTGCAGAGTGGGAGGATGTTCAAGCCTTGCTCGTGTATTAGAGACTGGCCACTGCCAGAGGAAGACTTGGGCCTAGCTGGGCCTTCAGCCTGACTCAGGATAACCATTCTTACCTTCACAAACAGCACCAAAACTATTTCAGCTTTGAGCACTCTTGAAAGAACCTCTCTTTAAGTCTCTTTTGAACAAAAGCCTGCAAATCAGGCCAAACCAGAAGTGATCCCAAAGATTTTTCAGCTGGGAAGACACACCTTGAGCACTAAATACATGAAAGTATTTCACATTGAGTGTTTAAAAAATTCACTATCAAGCCAACAAATAAAGCACCTTCAAATCTTGCACAGAAATATTTGATTCTACCAGCCCCAAATGTCCAAGTGCAGCCACTCCCCCTCTCAATGTGCTTGTTTCAAAAGTTATAAAAAGACAAAAGTCTCACAACCTTAATTATATCTATCATAATTCTGGAGATTGTAACAATCTTGACCTTTTTACCCACATGCTAATGCAACTTCACATTAATCTTCTCTGTTTAGCAGGAGTTATCAAATGCCATACAGCATGTAAACTACATCTTGATTGCTGAGAAAACATCTCTTTGCAGAACATTATTTAGGCAGGCACTGAAGTTTCATTGGCTTGAGAGGTACTTAAGCACCTTCTTGCATCAGACACATCTAATCCTGATAGCACCAGGAGCCAATGGGAGCCAAAACCCTGGACTTCAACCCCGAAACTTCAGTCCATAATAACCCACCCAAAGGGTGGCTGGTCAAGATGCTGCTTTGCCTTCTTCCACTGTCATGAAGGGTATAACACAATGCAGATAGAAGAGAAAGCATTCTCTATTTGTCAGAAGTAATTAAACTTGTCACTGACTTTCTGTAAAACTCAAGAGCCATCTGGGAAAAGAGCAGTATGTCTCCACATGCGTGTGAATGACAAGGTCAGAGCACCCCTCACTTCCTTGGTTGCATCTCCATCACTGACTCTGTTCATCATGCTGTAAATTAATCCATAAAAATTTGGATGGAGTACCTACTGTAATTAGCTCTATCTGTCCAAAGGAGGCAAAATGAGATGGGGTGGCAACTGAGGGATCCAATTGGCGTGTGGCTGCAAAGTGACAGAACTAGGTCAATATACCAACTTTATTCAGAAGGAGGACAACATAAAATTAGCCTTGTCGTGTTACATTTCCCAGACAAGGTTTCAAGACCTTCAGTTATTAGCAAGAGCTCACTAATAAAATGTTTTATATTTATACTCCTCCCTGTGATCTTCTTTTTATATAACCCGTTAGAAACTCTCCTCTACCAATTTGTGGACATTGTCTCACCTTTTTCTCCTGGGTATCTCAGACAAGAGCACCTCAACAAGCTGCCATCAGGCCCCCGTGAAGCCTCCTGTTCTTCAGGCTGACCAAGCCCAGCTCCTCCAGACTCTCTGCTCAGGGCAGATCCTCCAGCCCCAAGGCATTTTGGTGGCTCCCCACTGCACTTGGTTCAGTTTGTCAATAAATTTCTCACATTAAGGGACCCCAAACCAGGCACAGCATTCCAGATGTCATCTGCTGGGCTGCTGAATAAAGGACAATAATCATCCCTCAACTGCCTGGCTGTGTTTCTGCTGGTACAGCCAGCATGTTGTCAGCCTTCCTCGCTTCAAGGACACACTGCTGGCTCATTTTTTAGCTAGACCTCCCACATCCTCTTCAGCTGAGCTTTCCCCCAGATTCTTATCAATGCAGGGAGTCTATGTGCCCCAGGTGCAAGACTCGACATTTTTCCTTGTTGAATTTGATGAGGCTCCCAACAGACCATTCCTCTGTTTAACATGCAACTTACATGATTTATTCAAGTCACAAGCATGAGCTTCTCATCACCATAGCAGAGGATAAACCTGGAGATAGAGCTGAATGTGTAAGGGAGGATTAGGTGTACGCTGGGTGGAGAAGTGCGTTGCACAGCTCACCTCTTCGGCCTTTTCTCATTATATCATAAGGCCTCTCAATGTTTATTCTCACAGTGACTGACACACAGGGGGTCTCGCTGCTGATACTTCTCTGTTCTGAGAGACTCATGGGCCTGTTGGAGGGATTTCTGACAGGAATTGCTAAGCACACACTGGGTCACAAATGACGCGACTCAGTTTTCTCGCCAGCTTTCAGGAGGAGGTGAAAAATTCAAGTTTGGAACTTGGGAAACTGCTTCAGAACATGCTTAAACACAAGTAGCATCATTAGTATCAACAAGTCAATGAGATGACAAGGTCTATATTTAAATATAGGCTTACAAGAAAAACAAATAAAAATGGCCAGACTAGAGGTAAAGTCCATTTTTATAAAAAAATGGACATTTTCTTCTAAAGGTGCTTTCTTAAGTCACAGCTGTGATTGAAGGGTAGGGAAGCTTTCACTGCTGTTGGCTCTACAGAACCTATTCTGCAACTAAAGAATCAGCTGAATTTCCACCAATGATCCTGCAGAAAGTGTGTTCCCTCTTGGTTTTGTTTGCTTTCTAAATTTTCTGTGAACTTTGAAAACATCTCAGGACTGGCTGTCTGAACTTGTAATGGCAAGGGAAAGAATACAGGAGACTTACACAATTAAGTGTGAGGGAGGAGCTGCCACTACACTGACAAGTGAAGAAGTGCATGCATGTGTATTTATGTAAACTCATGCATATTTATGGATATCAACCAAGTGTGTCTCAAGGTAAAATAATTTCTGCCACTAAGATCAGAATAGCAGGACACCTGTGTAATTTTTAAAAAAGTTTCAGAAGATTTAAAGACTGCCTTTTCACCAAAATACATATTGCTAAATAACTTCCAGGGACTATTTACTAAAATTATTAATACCATTCATACACCTGGGCATTTCCTTTGCATCACTGTCAAGACTAACACATCAGACAACTGCTGTGCTTGCAACCTAGAAGCACTTGGGCATTTCATGCATGAGCAGCACTAGGTCAGGAAGAGGTTAATGTGTGGAAACACAAAATGGATTTGGCAAGAAGGAAGAGGAGGGAACAGTGCACTTCAGCAGAAGAATATGACATTTCAGCACATGGGGATGTTAAAACATCAGCTATTTTCTTTCTAGACAACAAAGGACATGCACTACTATATGCTCCATATCTTGGCAAACTGACTGAGTGTTAGAATTTTCAGAGAACATGGAAGGGAATAAGAGAACCATTTCTCAATACAGTGTGGGAGTTGGATGAGCTGGTATCCACTAAGGATCTGGAAATGTCCTTTTTATCTCTCAGTTACAAAACAATTTGAAACATGGTGGGGAGGAAATAGTTATTCCCATCCTGTTCCGTAGCTGAACCTAAATCAAGACCTGAAGTGTCAATTTACCCTCTAGAATCTTTTGTTGCAGTTTAATTTACTTTTCCTCCAATGTAATCCTGGTGTCACCTTACTGTTTAATATTGAAAGTTATTGACAAAGGAAATGCTGATTCATGAAATTGAGATTTTGCTCTAATGTATTCATGTGAAAACAAATGAGCCTGTACTGCTACATGGTTCTTCCTCTTGCTCACATTTCATTTCAGCCCTGATAGAATTTCAGATGGGGTGAGTGAATCCTGCACAAATGCTGCAGCAAGTTTTTCTCAGCTGTGGGCCAACAAACAGAGCAGAGCACTGGAACAAGATGCCCAGGGAGGTCGTGGATTCTCTTTCCCTGGAGACATTCCAAACCCACCTGGACACATTCCTGTGTCACCTGCTCCAGGTGACCCTGCCTTGGCAGAGGGATTGGGCTGGATGATCTCCAGAGGTCTCTTCCAACCCAAACAGTTCTGTGATTCTGTGAACAAATTTGATTTCAAAGAAAAGCCTCATATTCAGTGCAATAAGAATGCTCCTTGGAGTGTAAAAGGCCACGACCACTTACAGAGTGAAGCAGAGCTGTCTCTGAACTTACAGAATCTGTTTATCTAGCTTGTTCCCTATTCATACAGCACGTTCTGCTTCATAGATACATATACTTGCTGGGGCTTAATCCTGATTAAGATTTATATTCTAATCCAGCAGTACTTATCCTCACTATTCACAGCAGATGCACTATTCATAACCCAGTGCTTTCATTGATACTGCTTTGCAGGAGGAAGCAACACAAGCTCCTGTGGTGCAGCATGGTCAAACCTTAAAGGTCAACACCAACCACGCTTCCTTTATGCCAGTGCTTCCAGGACTTCTCCATAGCTGATTCCCATTTAACAGTATGCATTGAAAACAACTGCTGTTTGCTCTGCCTGGATGCAGAGATCCTCACTCTTTGCAGGTTGCTGGTGCCACACCATTCAATTCAGCTCAAGTACAAGATGATGCCATTGCAACGCGGTCCTAGAAGGCCAGAGGATTATTCTGAAAGTCTGGTTGTTATCTGACAGCAGTGTGGCAAAAAGGTCCCTAATGCTGAAAGAAGTACCTGAAAACATCTATGTAAGAGCATTTTCAAAAATCTTCGAGAGGAGAAGGCCAAGCAATGTCAGCCTCAAAACCACAAGACATCTCCTGCAAGGTAAAGACCTCTGTCTCCAACCCAGAAACTCCTCTCTACACACCACCACTGCAAGGAGACACTCACTAGTTGCCACCACCCTCAGCAACAAAGCCAGCATAACACCTGGGAGGTTTTTCAGCCAGAATGGTGTCATTTCTATTCCCAGTACAGATCAGGGATGACCATGGGAATGGACTGGGATGAATAGACTACACTGACAGACAAAAGCATTTCAGGGAGTCATTCTGCAGCCACACTCCAAGGATTTGTGCAATGAGGAGCATTGCAGGAAACCAAGAAAGGGAAGCATTTTGCTAATTCTATGGTAGCAGTTATTGAGCATTCAAATACATGAAACAAAGCAACATGGTAAATATCCTTAGGGTCCTCATCATGATGCAGAAAACAGGGGATTTTTAATTCTTTCCAGTAATAAAACATTATGGTGCCTTTCAGTGCCTTCACAGAACCATTTTGAATGGCTCTGGATGCAGGATGATTCAGAATTCCAAGAAACTGAAACAAGAGGAGGAAGACAGAAGACAGTATGGGAAAAGGATTGGGTTTCAATATTTGGAGTACAATGGCAAAAATTTCTCTGGTAACTGGGAAGAAGGCTCACAAAACATGCTCAGTGCTCAATGTCTTGCCCTACTCTGCCACATGCTCCCAGTGTTGACATGGACGTTGCAAACAACTTAATTCCTCCATCGGAATCCCATCTCCCAAAGCCAATTAACACTTTGGATACAGTAGCTATGCCCACCACATAAGGCTAAAATAGAGCAGCAACTACCTCCCAAGCCTCCATCACATCAATTCCAACAGTTATTCTGCCAGTAAAAGGTTAACCATGGACTGAAGCTGAAATAGTAGTACTCACATGCATGATTATGAAGCTACTTGCACTGCTTACCTCATACACTGGGAGAAAAAAGGGATCTATGTACAGTGAGACCAGAGCAACTGCTGCAAACATCAGCTGTCACCACTGCTCTGGCGGCGTCCCACTTGCATGGATTCCCAAGTGCAACAGTGCTTTCCAGCCAGTGATGGAGGTCTCATGCTTTTTGTCTCTATGCCCTGCTGTAAATGCAGAGCAGCCAGAGCAGAGGCAGCTCCTCCACTGGGGCTGGACACAAGCCTTGACACCACCAAAATAAATTGAATTGAGGAGCACACTGAGCTGAAAGTGTTTTTCATCACTGTACTGACAAGCTAAGAACACTTCTGCATGGGGGCTCAACAGCACAAGCAAGTTCTTCCACAGTGCATAGTAAGGATTGCTGTAGCAGCTCAAACAGGAGCTCTGGAGAGCACCTGAGAAGCCCCATCACCTGATTCAGAGCCATCCTGCAGTACCAGGATGGATGCAGAGGCACAGGCACGAGCCTGGCACAGCTTGGGAATGCTGGTCCCACCACGTGTGCCTGACTTGCCCAGTCATGCAGCCAGACCTACCCCTGGTGATGGTGTCCTCTCTCAATATGGGACTGTCACAGGGTGGCCAGGGGGAGGTTTGGCAGCTGGTATGCTCCATTTCACCTTCCTGAACAGCTTCCGAGGAAAACAGCAGCTTAAAAATGAAAAATGAGCTTTTACACAGGCGAGTAGCTTGGCTGTGCACAAAGCAGGCAAGCCCAAAATGGCACACACACTTCCCTCTTTCCTCCCTGGATTCCTACTGATTCCAGTCTGTGCTTTATAAATACAAAAATTATTAAAAAAATATAAACCAAAGGACAAAGAACAACTTGGATCAATCTAGTTCTGATACGTAGAGGCACGCTTCATTTATTTTGGATGTTTTAATCATAGAGAGAGATATATCATGTGAAACGAGCATTTTCCTCGCTAGCTACCACTATTTAAAGTTAGCAAAACAGAAGCCACTGAACATTTATTCAGGTGAACTCATGTATGTAATGGAGTTGCCTTCAGCAACTCTCCCTCGCTCCTGGGCCTCCTGTGACTGTGCTACCTACATTTATCTTCCTCTGATGATCACAGCTGGGCAGGATTTTCAAACTTTAAACCAGAAAGCCTTGAAGCCTGCATTATACACAGTGCTAACAGCCCAGACAAAGAGGCAAGAGCAGCAAGAGGTTTATTGTAATACTGGTATTTTCCAAGCTCTTATCGAACAAAGCATTTAATCTAATGTATTACACTTAATGAAGAGTCAGGAACTTGTACTGCAAATAACAGATCAGATATAATTGAAATTTGCTCCGCACCACTAGCCTACGTATATCAATAAAAACAATAACCACATTGGATTTTGGGCTCACTTCATTTGCATTTCTCAATTTAGTGTTTAACTAATTTAACAATAGTAATGATTTCATTCAAATTACAATCTAAGGAAAATAATTTTAAAAAGCCATTAAAGATTTCATTAAGTTCCATCTAAATTAATATTAGCTTTCTTAATATTTTCAGTAAATGATTTTTTTCTCTCAATACTGAAACAAACATGAAGTTTCCTCTGTGCAGTGAAGCTTTAGACAAACCTTGTTAGATTTATTGGTATTATTTCAAGCAATTAATTAATATACATTAGAGTTATTTAGAGGAAAAGCACAAAAAATGGCAGGAAAATGGATGAAGCTGTTTTTAAAACACCACATTCAACTTAGTTAATTGTTCTTTGAGCCTTTTATGTGGAGCTCTTAGGTACACACCATCCATTAGATCACTTTTTCCATACTTTTGTGGAATTGCTCCTAAGCATCAGATCTACATGATTATTAAAGGAGTTACTACTTGCAATTAACTTATAAACACAATTCTGCATTTTCAAATAGATATGCCAGCAACTTCTTATTCTATTGTGTCATACTCAAAAACAATGGTTTCAGATGTTCACATCCATTTCAGTGGGTGCCAGACCTTTGTGTTCACAACATTAAGTACCCAATATGAGCTTTGCATCACTTTCTCTGCAGCAAAACTGTTCATTTGCAGGTAACCTTAAGTCATTTAAATAGAAGTGCACTTAATTTGAAGAGATTAGTCAAGCAGCTCTTCACTTGTACATTTGTATTACCAATATAATTAGAACTACTTCAAAATAACAAAAAGTTCATTTTTGACCAGAATAAACACAGAAGAAAAAAGATCAAGAGCATCTTAAGTGAAGAGAATGGATACTTTTGAAAATATCCTTCAAAATCCCTCTGGCTCTTGACCAGTGACCACCTCCATTCCAATGCTACTCACAGGGCTGCTGCCACACAGGATAAAATATATGACATTTCTGTATGTTTTAAGCAAGCCACCAAGGAAATGGCTACGTGCAGATAAATTCTGACACCTACCCTGCTCAGTAACAGATACTGGCAATGGAGAGGGAAGGAACTGAATGAGCACTCCTGGAAACACAGAGAAGGCAGCCAGGGATGCGCTGGAATGGAGTCCCCAGGAGCCTTCCTTCAGCACATAGACACCTCCAGGATACAAAGCCCTCTGCCAAAACAGCCCATATTTGAAATGCAACAGAAGTGGTATTAAGCTGTTGAAAACAAGACACAAGATCACCCTGAAGGAAACTGCTAAGTGATGGAGTACATTTACAGGATAGACAAGCATGCTGAAACTTTGGCTACCAACTTTAGAAATTGAACATGTTTACAAGTCAGTTCATTTGTTAGTGTTACTGCAAAAGTGGAAATCAAAAAGATTGGTATTTGAGAAAGATGCAGCTGATTTCTACAACCAACAGCTAATTGAACTTTCATCCACCAGAACTTCTGAAAATGTCTAATAAATATGCATTTCAGAAGAATCCACCAAGATAGGCACAGCCTGAGGTGAAACATTAAGTGCTATGCCACACTTCAGGAACATTTCAGATAAATATTGACAAGTGCAGTTATCTGCAGTAGAGGTATCCTCTAAATAACTAATTCACTTTGAGACACTATGAAAACTAAAACCATCACAAACCCATCTTTTGCTTGTATGTATATGCATCTATTTTTAATTTCAAATTTCCAGCTTTCAGAGATTTCTTGACATTTCTTATTAAGCTTCAGATATTGTCAAATGGAACACAAATACTTTAAAACCAACAGAAGTGGTAGAGAAGTGGCCGTTTTTAAACTCACTTTCTACTTGAGCAGTAATTGATGTACGATGCTCAGCAGGTACTCCCGAGTTTAGTTTTACTTTGTCTGATGCTGTACAATCATTCTAACTGCAGTCAGAAAAAGACAATTTCAGATTCAAGCAAACTTTCTTGTGTTCTTTTATCCATTCTTTGGATTTTCCAGCAAGGAAAGTTACAGCACTGACGAGCTGGAGGTCACTGCAAGACACTGTCAAGTCCAGCCTTTTGAACATCAAAGAGAAAAATTATATCACTGTCGAGAAGGTGGGATCAGAAATTTCATGTCACCCACGTGTCACCAAGGGACTTAATTCTGTGGATGCTCTAATCTCGCTCTTCCATACACCCGATTTTCTTCCTTCAGTCAGTGCCATCACTGATCCTGAATTCCAGCCTCCAAGTGAAAAGGTAACACATTTCTGTTCTTACCTCAGAGAGAGAGCTGGAGAAGTACACACTGCACTTGAAGGTTGTTTTTCATTAACTTCCCATCCTTTGCCACCTTTTACACTTGGACTAAACTGATGTTGTGAAAGCCTTGGGGCTGAGACCTGTCACTTTATATGCCCCACACACACCTGTGCTAGTGCCTAAGTTAGACATACAGGTTAAATAACATTATAGTTGTCTTTAAACTATACCATTCCTGTGTGTTCTTGAAAACCACAGGCCAGAAATAAGAAAAAAAAAAGTTGCCCAAATTATTTCCTCATGTCTGAAGAGAATTGAAGTTATACAAGTAGAAAGCAAAATAACTCTTGTCCACAGTTGTGTGAACTTTACTTGCGTCTTACTTAAACAAGAAATGTGGGAGGTGGTTGGCTATGTTTTTCTTGAGATAATCTGGGTAAGCACTGAGTAGCTGTCCTCTGGAAATCAAAGTCTGGATGGAAACAAAGCTTTAGATATGCAAAATTGCTTTTAAAATTTAGGCAGTAATCTCTTTTTAAGTAAGGGAAAATTGCCTTGCCTAATTTCGTGCAGCAAACAATCACAGCTAAAAATCACTGTATGTGCAGGCAAATAGAGGAAGCAGGGAAAGAATGACTTGTCAAGTAGGAACCCCTGTTAATACTGAAAACCTCAAGTGTGGATTGATGCAGCTGAAAGCATTGAGACACTCAGTGCTCAGGAGTGATGCATAACCTGAGACATGTAAAAGAAGCTGAATAACCTTAAACCAGGAAAAAAGCAAACACTGCTGGAAGGACTAGGGAATCTTGGGAGAGATGATTAGAGCTCACTAACAGGACTGTCACATTTGAGCAACAAAAATGAAAATACAGGAACACACAGGAAGAAAGATTTTAAAGTAATAAATATGCAGCATTTCAGTTAGTGTCAACTAAGGTAAATGTAGTATTTTACAAGCAGAATGATTGTGAAAACAGGGCATCATTTACAGGGATACCAGAAGCTGCTCTGGGTACAAATGATTAATACACAGCAATGTTATATAGCTGTGAATCAGATGAACTTCCTAGCAATGGCATTTCTTACAGATTCCCATGTGTCCAAGGCGGAATGGACAACTCTCATCTTTTAAACTCACTCTTCTATAACATAAATGATCTCTTTAGACCAGAGCACCTGGTTTAAGGGAAACAAAATAAAAATCTTGTTCTTAAAACTGCCAGTGCTAAAGAATTCACTACACCACTGTCAATTGCTGCAGTTTGATTTCAGTTTCTGTTAAAAACCTGCACCTTGCTTGTCATTTGAGGTTTGCCTGCTTTCAGCTTCCAGTTATTGAACCATAATGTTTCTGTCTGTAAGGCTCAAGAGTCCTATACTATCAAGTTTCCTTTCCCCAAGAAGGTACTTACAGACTGCAGTCATGTCATTCCCTTGCTAATCTAATTGGATTTAAAACTGTAGATCAGTCTCAAAAAACAAGCAGTAAAAGGAGATTTAGTAGATAACCCAACTGATCTCCAGGTCCCCAGCTTCCAGAGATCCACGAAGCTCTAACAAACCCAGCAAACTGACAGCTGGACTATTTTTCTGAGTACTGCTTGAACAGTACATCCACTGACAGAGCCATAAACAATCTCTCCTAACATCAGGGCACAGGAATTGAACCATTTACATACTTGGTCTTTTGCTGACCAAACATTAAAAGCAATTGTTCAAACAATGACAACATTTTATCATTGTGTCAGAAAAGAAAGACAGATAGTACCCTTTCCAATCTTTTTATTAACTCTTCAGATTTTCTGTCTTCATTGTGCTTCCTGTATATGTATGACAACAGTAAAACAAAATAAAAGCAAGACAATAGTCACTGCATGAAAAATTCTAGAGCACGTAAGCAGCTTCCTTATAGCACATGAGGTCATTTCCTTCAGAGACATTTTATCTAAACCTTTAAAAAATTAGTTAAACTAACACTTTACTCTCCTGAGCCAAGTAATAATAAAAAGCCATTTTTTGTAAAATACTTGGTCAGGGAATTGGTAATGAGCTAACCAACCTTTCCAGATCACTGGCTTAAAACCAAGCCTTGCTTGATCGTGCCTTGAAGGCTCAGCTACGTGATAAAAGGCTGATGCTCTGTGAAAAATAAAAGGGGATAGAGTCAAGTTCTTGGCAAGCTATTGCCCATCTCACACTGGCACTCTTATCAGCCAGAAGTTTCATCAGAAAATACAAATATCCTCTGCAGCAGAATGACTGGTTTATCTGGGAGGAAGATCCTGCCTCTGATGAATTTCAAAGTACTTCTTGAGCCAACACTACTCCCTCAAAAATATAGGTTTAAGATGTAATGGCAAGGCATTTCTGAGGTCTGTTTGCACTGCATGCCAAGCAGCACACTCTGCCCCATCTCTGTTCTACATGTTCCAGTCTGGCTATTACCACTATTCGCTCTATTGTTTCAAAAATAAAACTTTAACCTGTCACTGTCCTCTAATAATTTTTAAACTGTTTTCACAAGCTTGCTGAAGCAAAAGGTCCCTAACAAAGCCAGCACCCTCATGCTGCTGAAACACCACCACTCTCAGCAGCAAACAGCAAGAGACAAGCACGAAGCCAACACAACATTTTAGTATTGATTTCTCTAAGAAATTTAAATCCCGCAGGGCATAAACATCAATTTAATCTGTATGCAACTACAAAATGGCCTCACTCCCAGTGCTCCTCATTTCAGCCAAAACACTGCTACAACTGGAATAAACACACACTTAGCAGTGCAGGCAAAGGCTGACAGAACAAGTATTCCCATGTACCCAATAATTCACAAGAGTTCTGGAGAGCACAATCACAAATACCAGACAGTGAAGGACAACCACCAGCAGGAAAATGTGTCTCATAGCCAGACACAAAGGCATCCCTGGAGCATCCCAAGGACCAGTGGCACCCAGCCTTGCCAAGTAGGAGAGCCACTTCATCCTCCAACAAACTCAACACTTTGTTGTGGAGTAACAGCCTCAGGTCTCACCTTTGGGTTCCTGTGCCTCCACGTGACAACAGGAACAATGAAACACAACTCCTCCATGCTGTACTGATAGTTTGGAACAGGCTCCCCCGGGAAGTGTTGCAGTCACTATCCCTGAAAGTGTTCAAAAAACAAGTAGGCGTGGCACTTCACAACAAGTCTTAGTGGGAGTGGTGGTGTTAAGTCAAATGTTGGATGTGAGGATCTTGGAGGTCTTTTCCAACCTTAATGATTCTTTGATTCTATTACCTGAGCATCCCTGACTCCACCAGACTTCCCTGCAGGCAAAATGCCACATGTTACTGCCACCTCCAGCCTGCTGAGAAGAGCATCAGAAGAAAACACCACCTGAAGAAAATGGAAATTTGTCACCTTGGAGTTTGCCCTCATGTAATCATAAGATGAGTTCTTCAGAAATATAAGGCCCCCCTCTAATCACTGAGAAATCAAGCCCAGCATGCTCTGACATTCCCTTTTTTTCTTCTTGGCACTGCAGGACTGCTATTTTTTTCCAGAATGCACCCCATGGGAAACAATCAGCTCATTCTTACAGCAGTGCCAAGCCCGAGGCATGTCAGCATCACCCCAGCCACCACTTAAGAACCAATACAGTCACTAGAATTCAGGGCACCAACATTATTTGTGAGTGATGGATTTGTGTATGTAAGAAACTATAAATTACACGATAATCACAGACACAAGGTTTTATGGACAAAGCCTGCACTTGTAAAATGTGGCACCTTCTATCCATCAGCCCCTGCTGATGACAGTTAGGCAGCAGAATCAGATTCCTAAAAGTATAAAGGTGACAGAACAGCACATTGGGCATCTGGACTATTATGAACTCACTGATAAGCACAAAAACATGACGACAGAAAGCCTTGTGTCAAGTTAACAGCTTCAACACAGACCCCATCCCAGATAATCTGCCTTCCTACATGGCAGGATTTATTAATTGCTGCTCTAGTCCCACAACAGCTTACTTAACACAACTCTAGCACACACCTGACCCACTATGTATTGACTCAGGGCTCAGATCACCATTGACATGAAGGTTTCTACACTGTAGAGCAGAATGTAATTTAAATATCTATTGACTACGTGTGATCAAGCCCTGCCTGCATGCTGTTTTCCTTCAGCATATGTAACATACATCATGGCAGTATTTACTTCACCTATCAGAAAGGAGGAGGATGGATTTTGCTTCCAAAATTAATCAGTTTTGTGGGTCTTCACCAGGACAGCCTCACTAGGTCCAAGCAAGGATCATGGCAACATTCTCCAGTCGGTATCAATTTTAGGATGAACTTTAGGACTGCTTGGTCAGGAATAGAAGCAACTCTGAAGTGATCATCAAAATTATTGAAGTATATACTGGCAGATCAGTCTGTACCACTGACAGCTTTATAGCTGCTGTGATCAGCTGTGTCACTGAGCTGCAGACACTGTCATTTCTCCACACAGTTACCATGGTTTTGACTTCAGAGAGTCCCCAAACCATGCAGCAAGAATGGCTGTAAGTCCAGCCTCTGAACTCCAGTTGTGAGCTTGGTTTTCCAAGGGAGATGGCTGCAAGCAGCAAAAGGAAGTGACAAAACAGAAGGTGTTTATGATACAATCAAAATTCAGGAAAATAAAGGCAGAACAGCAAACCTTCACCTTATCTTCATGAATCTCTGAATGGGAGGATGTAAACAACAGGGACAGACCAAACTTCACTTGTTTGTTTCTAGATTCAGCACTCAGTCCACCCCTTAAGCACATAAGCAAAACAGGATACAGGGTGCTACTGAATGATTTCCTCTGAAACCTGATTGAGAAAGATTAGAGCAATTAGAACAGAGTGACACACACTTTGAAGGCCCTTAAATCACCATTAATATAAGGTTTAACCTTTCTCCTAAGGATCATCTGGTGACTCTGCCATTTTCAGAACAAGGCTGACACGTCCCAGCCTCCGAGACAAAATCCATGAGACAGAATCCCCTGCCCTCTACTGGCACCAAACCCGCACTGAAAACTGAGCTCATGTCACAGGCAGCACAAACAGCACCTGACGAGCTGTTTTAAAGGGGTATTTTAAGCTATTATTTGTAATTTATATCAGATCTTTAACGCGCCGGACACATCCAACTGGGAACAAAACCTCACATATAAAAAGCTCTTTCAGCATCATTGCACTCCTTCCCGCAGCACCAGCTAGACTGAGGATTCAAAATACTGCTCCTAGCAAGATAATATATTCATTAACTGGAAGCAAATTCTAAAGGATTATCTAATGTTTGTCATGTTCACAGTGCATAACAAAGAACTCTATACGGCAGATTTTTATTTGTTTATTTTTACAAAATTCTCTCTCATGTACGCTGTTGCTTTTCTGATTACAGCCATCCAAACTGCATTTGGCCCAAGAACAGAGAGGCAAGTTCATAGCTGCCAAAATCATTTTCCAGCACCTTGGTGCCAGAGCTAGGGAAATTCTTAGCCAGGTTTCTGACTCATGTGCACCACTGTGGCGGCACCACACAAACCTCAGGGCACCACAACGAGGTGTTTGTTGTGACTGACCATGTCACGTACATTTCTTTTACCCATTGATTTAATAGGTGTCATCACAGAACCTTCCAGATCTTGTGAGCACTTCTTACTGTATTCTCACATTGCTGCAAACAACAGGAAAGAAAAAAAAAAAGCCAAGATTTACCCTGCTGTGATTATATTTCTGAATGTAAATCAGCTTGATTCCTGGAAATATCAAAGTAAATCCCCCATGTAGGCAAGGTCTAAAAGGAATTGAATAAACACAAGGGTCCTGACTGCATATTTCATCCAAAAAATAAATAAGCTTTTAAATCACATTAAAAGGAAGAGGGGAAAAAAAGGCAGCCTGAAAAACAGCAGCTATTAAACAAGAGAAAGTCTGGCAATGCTGGAGTAATTCCCACAATGCTCATCCGTACCCTGAAACACATTGAGAACACACCCTGTTTTCAGAGCTGTCACACAACAAATGCAGATGTGAGCCTGCCATCACTACACAAACAACAGAGTATGACATTTAAATAATACCACTAAGGAGAAGTGGGAGATGCACACAGCCTACACTACGTACAGCAGCTCTTTTTTAAAGCAACTCATCTGTTAAGTTACCAAATAGCTAAAAGGCCCTAGGGATGCAACAAAACAAAAGTATATGATATTCCAAGGAATCTGTAGGAATACAACCCAATCACACCTGTCTCCTTTTCATTACAGGCATCTACAGCATTTTAAAAAATACTGATGAAGAATTCTTAAAGCTTATTAAGCCACACCCTAAAACTATTTAGATTTTTGGCTGCCCTACTCAGCCTAAATGTATTTACAGATAATTTGTCCCCATTTCTTCCCGTGTCAGGGTTGTCTGATACTTCAAATAATTCTCACACTCTGGTGCTTGTCTAACCCCTGACATTTACAGAGTGCAAAAGTGTCTTCAGCCATGAGCTTTCTAGGCTAAGCCAAGATTTTGGTGCAGCAGAATCTAAGAATGAAGGATAAACAGGTATTTTAAACAGTCTATTTGAAAGTCTGCCTGTCTCCATAAATAACCTCCACAAATAAATACAGTTTCAACTATATAAGAAAATATATAACACAGAAACCTTTGCAACGTAAATTTATGAGGTGGTGTTGTCAAGCCTTGTGATTTGTTCCAGTATCTCTGCATTTTCTCAACTTTCAGCTCCTGGAGTTCTCTCTTTAAAATCAACAATAAAAATATTCTGTCCTTCATGATTATATATAAAAGCCTGGGGGCAGGAGTCAAGCAGTGACTTGTGAAGAAGGAGGTCAGGATGTAAATAAAAATAATATGATTTTAAAAAATAAAATATTTACTAAAAGCCCTCCACATGAGTTAATTCAGTATTTTTAAGATGCCACTAGCTGATACACTGACAGAAAACGCCAATAAAAATCCTACAGACTTGCCTGTATTATTTTTGTAGAATTGTACACCTAGTAATGATCTGATCCCACTTCTCTAGGTAAAATACTGGCTGACTTTGTTGTTTTAATGTGCTAAGAACTATTCATATAATAAATTCTAGGAAGCAGGATCTCTCTAAATCACAAGACAGAGAAAAGGCTTCTGCCTTATTAACAGAAAACAGAGGTAAAGAGGTGCTTGTGGCAGATCCAGGAACTTAACATAGATTTCAGATTTTCGGAGTTACAGTCTTGTGCTCAAGGCAGAAGGCTGGTCTTCTTTTCACTTAACGAGCTATCGAAGCCCAAACTCTTATTTAAAAAATGGACAATGCAGCTCAGAAACAACGAAACAGCAAGAACATCTGAAACAGAAGTCTTCCTAAAGTTAAACCATTGGTCCTTCTAATGTTAACATCTGCAAAAACGTGCCCCCAACACACCATCAATAATTTTTCCAAGAGATCAAATTCAGAATTCATCCCAGTTTCTGTATCCATCAGGCAGGACAAGAATCACTGCAGACTGCCTTTGGTCTCCAGTGCCATTGGTCCTGCAGCTTCTCATCATACTTACAGACTTTGTATCCCAGCTTTTCAGCATGAATCCTCTTGGCCATGAACTGCCCTTCAATCAATGCTCGTATTTCTACTTCCTTTGGAAAGCTTGAAACCTGCACCAAAGAGGGAATGAATTAACACTTTACCCAGCATACAATGCCAAGCTGCAGAGTGGTTAAAAACACAAGATAGGTTTATGGTTGATTATCCTTGTCTTCACCCTGAAGTCTGCCCTCATCGAGGCCCAATTCTTTACTCATACACACAAGATGGACCTAAAGACTCACGACAGAGAACACAACCCATAACCTCAGTGCTAAGGCCAAATACATCAAACTTGAAGTTGATGCACAATGGGAAGAAGTTTAGGGCAAGCTGTAAACTTTTCCCTATGCATTTCCCATCACCAAGAGCTGCTTAAGAATCAATACCTCAAATATATAAAATTAAAGCAATTAGATAAAATTCAGATGAATTAAGCAATGTCACGGAAGTTTAAATCTATTTCTGTCTGCACAAAAGTGAAACCATGTAATCTCTTCATTAATTTATTTAGTTTCTATCTATAACATTTTTCTGTCCTTTCATCAACAAGACAGGCAACAGAAGCAGGAGAATATTGAACTGCAAACAAATATAGGGAATCCTTCACATGAAGTTGAGTTTCTCCATGCACTGCAGTAAGTGCCTACATTTGTGTAACAGCCAGAAGTGATTAAGCATTCATTTAGTGGCCAACACTTAAGAGAGTAGAGCTGCACTGCAAACACCAGATAGCATCAATCTCTGTTCACCTATGTGAGGTCTAATCGACTGGGAGTCATGATTGATCAAAGACATCCCTTGAGTTTCAGTACCACCCAGAAAGGCAGGCACTTAAACAACATCTATTCCTCAAAAAAAAAAAAGGAAAAAGATACAAAGTACTTCCCATAACTTAATTTCTATTTCATTCCACTTGGACTTGAGCCTGTGCTTACTTACATACCACTCACTGTGTGGCTTGTAGGTGACTCCAAGACATCCAGGACAACAAAATGAGGTCTTTAGTTTACACACACATAAACAAAATATTACAGCCCAAAGTTTCAACACACTCTAATCTGTGTCTGAAACTCAAAAAACGAGGACTAAGTCATGTACGTGTACAAAGTTCTCAGTAAGCTTAAAGTTAATCCTGTCGCAAAGACAGTGTTGGTTTCAGTAAATCCACATTTTCCAGTAAAGAAAGTATATCATTAAAAAACTACCATATAAGTTCTAGTTCAGACATTGCTCCATAGATATTCTCAAGCTACAGACCAAATACTTCCTCAGGAAAATCATCCCAGGGATTTGCATCAACAAATGAAACGCGAAAGTAAATATTTCAGACAGAAAGAAAAAGAAAAAAAAGACAGTGGCAAAGATTTGAAGCCTTGACAGCACTCCTATAAAATATGAGACATTAACTAAATTATTACTACCTTTTGGTTGTCTCTGTTGAATCTGTGAATCCCAACTGCTTCAGGAGTAATTTCCATCACATCAAAGTAGAAACCTACATCAAGGAACATTAAAGAGTGTCATGTTTGCTTCCAGGCCCAGAGTTGGAACCTTATTTCTGCACACAGCTAAAATGATAATAGATGTTTATCATGTATTTGGACATTTGAGTCACCACACAGCCTGTTTCTTTACTAATTTCAGTACACACATCAACTTCTTAACAATGCCCTGAGCCACATGGTAGAATCCCTGGGGCTTTCCTGGGGGCAGAGCCAGGAGCTGGACTTCGATGATCCCAGTGGGTCTCTTCCAACTCAGGATATTCTACAATTCTGTGATTCTTTCAGTTTACAAAATGTGGATCTTAAACATGCCAAACAATGTGATAAACAACAAGCCTACAAAAGAGGACACATCCACCACAACACACATTTGCAAGTACTATAGATAATACATAACACATACTAGAAATAGTCTGAGTAGGTCATATGCAAGGGTGAAAGAAGAAAAAAACACACACACACAGAGAAAAAATGGCAAGTTGGTAAGAAGAGTGCAGGAATATTGGAACATTTCATACCCTGGATTAGATTTCATGAGCTTATTAGAGAACATCAGATATTTTAAGGCACGAAGCAGAGCTGGTCTCTGAATAGTTTTGATGAGATCTGAGGAAATGCTGTAATGCTCTGTAGACAGCTAGACAAAAACTGTGAAAAAGATTTCTTTTGTGTTGATGGGTTGGTCAGAAAAGATATTCAAGGAAGGAGACCAGAAAAAAAATGAGGACAGGAAAAATGAACAGAATAGCTAAGAAACTAAGGAGAGTTTCTAAGGTTCAGACCTTGGAACAAAACTGCACTGCCCTATGAAACCTGTGATTATTGGCAAAATAAAACCCAAAATAATACTGTGCTTTAAGCACACATAACCTTTTTGGTTAAACATTCTGCAAACTTGGCAGTAAGCAACTCTGTGTGTCACAGATCTGCAGGCCCTGTCAGAGGAAGCACATCCCAACATTCCAATTCTGACCTCCAAACCTCTGCAGAGGCACCTTCTCACACAACAGGGAGTGCAGGGAACAAGGAATAAAAGGGGGGGTATTTAACCAGCTCTACCTCTGCTTTGCCTCCCCCAGGCACTGAAATTATGGAGATTACTGCATTTTTACAATTATACTCAGAGGTTACTCTAGCATATAGGTTATTGAGGATGACTTCCATGAAACACCTATTTTATAGAGGAGTGAGACATTCAAGTGAATATATAATAACACAAATTTTAAAACTTTAAGGCTCTGTCCTGGTTCAGTAACAATATTTTCATCAACTTCCAATTTCTTTAATATTGTCTAAACTGGCTGACTTTGGGGTTTTAGAATAATTTCTTCCCATTTTCTAAAACACATTAATTGATTTGTCTTCTAGTGAAAAGAGATTCCCGGTCATTTTAATACCCCACAGAGACTGGATTTGACAGACAACATAACAGAGCTTCTAAAAATGAAAAATCTAATCTCACAGTGTCAAGATGCTCTATCTTAAATTCACTTTGCTAAGGAGTGAAGTCTTCTACAGCTTAAATATCTACATTTAAAAACTTTGCTGCCTATAATTCTTACATTAATTTTACTCATATTAATTCACACCTGAGATAATGGTGATGATTTCAAACCCTGCTCTGCAATGGGTCCATTTTAATCTTGATTAGACATGTGCTCACTTTTCAACAGCTTATTTCAGAGCTATATATTTGACTTGTTAAACTGTGGGAAAGAAAATAATGCAAAACTTCAAATCCATGGGTTTAATTGTATTTTTAAAATATTTCCATCTTCATAATTTTGTTACATTTCATTCACTAACCATAACATGGAGGAAAAAACAGGGATGAGATGATTCTGTGACACACATTGGGGAAAATGCAGGAAATCTGGGCATCCCTTGACATCATTCCCTTGTACACATTCACGAACAAGATTCTAGAGTAATGACTGAGAAAGAAATAATATGGAGCTACTTAATTCACTTGGTTGAGTCTTCAGAAAAAGAAATAAACTTTAATGAAAGCCTCCTTCAGAAATTACTAGTTTTAAACATTCTACGGCTAAGATGTTACTAACACCATTCCAATGACCAAAGGAGACCCATAAATATAATTTCCTTGGTCAGTGAATATTGAAAGAAAACACTGTGATGACACTTAGGCTGCCAACAGAGCATTTCCAAGTACACATTAGGCAATTTCATTGCTCTGGTTAACTTAATTCTTGACCTTTATCACGACCCAAGTAAAAAGCAGGTACAACACCTACTGCAGGATGTGTCTAAGCAAATCCTCAAAGTCCCAGCCCTGCTAAGGTTCATACCCAAGTTTCCATTGTTTCCAGCAACAGTTGATGATAAGGCTTTGGAGAATTTATCCCAGGAGCCTGAAGCACAGTCATCTCTGATCCTCTCTCTCATCAGAGAACCGTTCTTAAAACTGAAACACATAAACACACCATATGCATTTTCCAAAACATTTAGCTCTAGATTCTTAAAGCATTTTGTTCCTTTACTTGATATTGTTGTTTAGTTTATCAGCTGAATAAAGCTGGGAAAGTCAAAACATACAATCACTTCATTATGGAAAGAGATAGAGAAGGAAGAGTGAGATAAGAGAAAACAACTTTTACAGGAGGTGCCGAGGAACACAGTGCAGAGATGGGGATACACATTTCTCCAGTGAGTGAGGTTAGATCCAGGCTGGCAGGCCATGCTAAACCCGGGCTAGCTCTGAACAGCTGAGACATCTCCTCAGGGAAGTGCCCTGACACCACTCACTCTGAGATTACTCTGCAAGGAGCAGCAGGAGTGTCTCCACATTGCATTTATCATTTCAGGAGCATGGTACCAGCTTGGGTCCAACAAGACTTATGATGATTCTCTGTGCCAGGATCTGGCAAAGGAAAGCACCACAGCCAGTAAACAAACCATGCAGTAAAATAGTCATCTCTTCGTTTTTTATGGTCTTTGCACACTTTACACTGTCACCTTCTTTGTGGATATCACACTCCTGCAAAATACTGCGGCATTGGACTTGTATCCAGGGGAAAGCAGCTTGAACACTCTCCAGCACAGAGTTATCAGAGCAACTCAGCAGGAAAGGCACAGAAATATCAAAAAGGAGGGCAAGGAAATCACCGAACTTGCTCAGTAGCACCAGCTGAAGTTATTTGAGTTTTCTATCCAAATACTCTGCCTGGCAGCCCAGACATTCTTTTTCTACTGAGGGTCCTCTATTAACTCTAATATTCTAGAAATAAAGAGGCATTGGTGCCAAAGGGGCAGTGTCAGGTCAGAAATGACTACAGAAGAGGAACAGGAAGGATTAACTCAGCACTGCCAAGGCCACCCCAAACCACATGTTAAGCTGCAGTGAAAGAACGGCAGCGTAACATTTATTCTGAAAAATGCCTCAGTATCTGCTTTCCTGTTATGAACAGGTTGTTTATATAGCTCTTTTACACAGCAAAAGTAAAGAAAACATTGGGTAGGAGAAAAACTCAAATGTAAATAAGGATTAACTCAGGCAAACAAACAAACAAAAAACACACACAACAAAAAACAAAACAAACAACAAAACCTGCTGGGAAATCACACAATAAAACTCAGTAACTTGCAACTGACATCATGTTTCTGAACTCAACTTCATGAACACTGCTCCCACTGTCATCTACTGCTGTACAGGTGGGACTCAACACTACAGCTCCAGGGCAGACTTGAGCTTTGCTGAAGTTTTGAGTTTCAAGCATCTACAGTCCAGGGGATTTCGACACACAATTTATCTGTATATTACTTGCAAATATTTGCCAGAACACTATGACCTGGATTGGAAGTTTTAATCCAGAATACAGTGGTTCAGTGAGGGCAAACACAGTTCCAGACCACCTTTCCACCTACTTGGCTGGCAAGGGGGTCAAACTACTCCCAAATCCCAGCAGCCAAAAGCTACCATGAGGATTGTTTTCTCAGCTGGGTTTCTTAAGATCTCAATATTTTCCTCAAGCACAGCCCTAAAACGTCCCTGAACAGCACTGATTATGCTCCTCTCTGGAAAGGGAATCTTCACTTACTCCATTATGACCCTGCTGAACCACTAGAGGAGCACAGAAGTTACACAGCCTGGTCAGGCTTCCTACATTTCCCATTCTATCTCAGCAGATTTGTTATTCCTGTACATTAAATATATTACCTGAGATACACAGTGAACTGGCTCTATCCGTACGCCCAAATAATTTCAGCTTTTTATTGCCATGAGAATTTATCCTCCTCAACTCTGCAGCTTCAGTTCCTCAAATTAAACAATAGGAATGCTATAACGTTGATGGAAATGTTTCAGCAGTAGATTGCCATATACCGTAGAGAATGCTGAATGTTCTATTCATTATCATTTCACAAAAGAAATAAAAAGCGCTAACACAGAGAAAGAAATATATGTTATTGATCCCAGATGTACAAAAAAATAAATGATATTACCATAAAAGTGCCATATATGTTTGAGAATCAACAGGATTGCAGAGGATATGACCTTCTAAGGCAGGAGTTGGCTCTTGGATCCACAGAAACAATGTGTCACTTGTGCCAAGGCTAATCTGGAGGGGGAAAAAAATAATTGAAGTCTTATCACAATGTGCATGGAAAGCAATACAGAAATTAAATTAAAACCATTTGTTATTACCACTAATTGTTTTTAAATTACACATTAAGTCAATTGGATTCGTGTTGAAGCTTGCTCTGACTTAGGCTGTCATGCCAGTGAAATACATACTAGATGGAGACTTAGGTTTTAATGTCTGGAGCATTAGTTAAAAATAGTCACAAGAGTTTACTTAAAATCTTTCAGGCAGCTTACAGATTGATAGAAATAGAACAAGCATAAATCCAATAAACAGCAAATCAACACTAGCAGGTATATTTAATTGACAACCTGCAGCTATTTACATTTCAGGTATTTCAAGTATCCAAGGACACGGGCAGTTTTCAGGAGTGTGTTTTGACTTACTGCAATGTCTCCTTCTTGAAGCCTCATCCCAGCCAGTGATGCTGAAAGCAAAAAGAATACCAGGTGCAAAGGTAGTTCTTTGACTCAATTACAGCCTGTTATCTGAGACACCATAGGACGTGACAAACACCATCTCAAAGTACAATAAAAATGGCAAATATGCCCCTGATGGCCTTGGGCTATCCACCATAAAAGATGGGCAAAACTTTTGGGCAAGGGAGTGATTTTTAATAAAATCAAAATGCTCAAGACAAAAGACTACAGAACAGCACGATTATCTAATGGTTTCTGTATTCAGGTTTTAAATACAGTGGACCCTTGATTAACAACACATTTTAAAGGAGGAACATTCCCACTCCTATCAGATTAATCACATATTTATTGGACTAAGTAGAATTTGAGTCTCTAGAAGAAAAAATTGGACTTTTGGGTAATGCAGAGTTTACCCAACTCCCAGAATATGAATGTAAAATGTATCATGATGGAGCTTCTATCGTGATTCAAACCTGCACAAGCCACTGTTATACAGGTAAGTTCTTTATTTTCACAATCCTGAAAAACAGAAACATTTACTTTACACTAATACAGTCTCCAGGATTCAAAACATTGACCCCAAATTAACACCTTCCCTTAGAAAATATCAGATCTATCAGTCTGACCACAGGATAGCTGTAGTTTTTAAAGAAAGCCAACAAGGTCCATCTGCACCTTTTTGCTTGAAAAGATACAAGAGCATTTTTTGAATTCATGTTTTCTAAGCTAAAATGTTAGCAGTTCATAGCAGGGATAGTTTCTTATGGGCAGGCAAACAAAAACTGAAGTTATCAAGAGGCAAATGAATTTACCTCTGATTGCTTGGCAAAAGAGAATTAATTCGTCATACACAGCTTATCCAAGATATGTCTATTTCAGAAGAATCAGTGACGGAAGGGTGCTGGAAAGAGGAATTAATGCTGATAAAAACAATATTCTTTCATTTTATAGGCAGCATCTGAGAACCAGTAAGATTGATTTAGAATTTCAGTACCTACATAATCATATCCACTGAATCTTGCACAGTTAATCATCTCACCTGGATTGTCTCCTGTAAATGCTACTATTTTACAGTCTGGGCTAAACCCATAACGCTGACTATAATATGGAGAAATGGGCCCCTAAGGAAAGAAGGAAAGAGAGGAAAAAAAGCTCAAAAAAAAATGGAATGTAATCTTGCAATATATGACATAATGCATTGTAACATAGAACTGAAAAACCCTAGAGCAGCTACAAGAATAATTTCTGAGCATTTGAGGTATAAATGAATATTTTAAAAATTTTTAAAGCACTTTTTTCATTGTTGTTGTTGAGAAGCTCACAGAAATACCCTCAGATTAGATTTTGAAATAGGCTAGTAAATAGCAGCATTTTAGCTTTGGGTCTTTCTTCAGTTATTCACATCAAGTAACGTAAACACATCTATCTGTTTTGCACATATACATGAATATTAATAGGCAGAAATTAGAAATTCAATGCAAACATAAGAGGAAACACAACATTAATATACATCACAGCATCAAATGCTGGAATATGACCCCTATTATTTTAGAGGTCAAGAACCGTATTCTTATAAGCCACATTTGATAGCCATTAGGAAAAAACAGAAGAAAACTCTCCATAAAAAATACAAAGACATCTAAAAGGATTTTTTTATATGTTTCTCTACGTTACAGATCAGCAATAAATTCAGAGGGCTCAGGTAATGGGTATCTCCACTGTCTCACATGTGCACCAGCTAAAGAATAGCTGGTTTTGTGCTGGGTAGTAAGACTAAACTCATTTACTCAGGAGATGTGAGGCTTGATTTGATTTCACCATTATGCTACGCGAACTGAGGAGCTTTAAATATCCCAAATTATTCACAAAGATTACCTCATTAACTCTACAAACAGCTTAAAACAAGATCTCTGTCAGGAAATGCAAATGTTGGGTTCTGTTTCTGCAGCAATAAATGCCCATGCACAGCTCTGCAGTGACCAAGTGCTTTGGGGCATGGGAGAGGACCCCAAAGATTCTTATCATTGGAGCATCTACCTAAGAGTCTCTCATACAGCCCAGGGCATGCCAGAATCCAAGGAGACCAAAGCTGTGATGGGTGCCAGCTAACAGTTTCCAAAAACGTCTGCATTTGCTCTGAAAAACACCTTCACAACACAGCTGGAAATATTAAATCAGCAGCGTTGCACACACAGATACACTCCAAGTGCCATTAGCAGAACTCCCAACAAAGCCCCAGTAGTTGCTTACAACTCTTCTAGGCAGGCACATACCAGGACTGAGTGGGATGGTACAGGGCATCCTAGTCTCTCCTCTAATCCAGGGGCACAAGCATCAAGGCAGGACTTTGACCATGCCTTTTCCCAAATCTGCAGCAAGTTCATACCAGAACCTACAAGACAGAACAAAACAGGAAGTGCAGAGGATTAAGCAAAGAACAGAAAATTCCAACAACAGAAAACTTACAAACGTGTGTTTTACATTTAAAGAGAATGGTTTCAGCTCTTCTAAGAATAAAGGATATTGATAATTCAGCCTCTGGAGAGCTTTCACCTGCAAAAGTAGCAGAAAATACCTCTCTGATGTACAGTGCACTAGGCAATTCAGTCAGTCACAAATTATGAGTAAAAACAAGAATATCAATTATTGTTGATAATAATATTTGATATGATATGATAATTGATGCCTCCCTATCAACTACCCCCCAAATCTTCCACCTTAGACAAAGACTTCACTACAATTAAGTAAAGGTGATGCAGCAATGTCCCTTGAAGATGTGTTGTGCTCAGCAGAGACCTAAAAGTGAAGAAATTCCCCCTGGCTGGGATGGCTTTACACTACTCCTACCTTTGAGTAGAGTATCCTACAAGTATCTAAATCCATGCTGACTAATCTTCCTCCATATCAACGTTTCCCTTTTCAATTTTTCAAATAAAGCCTCTAATTTTGAGGGTAATTTGGTATCCAGTTTTGAATACCAAAGCCATGATTTTCAGGAATGCTGAGCAGCCCAACTGAAATCTGCAACACCTTAAGTGTGCAAACCACTAAAGGCCAGATTCTGTGAACTGATTTACAGGATGAAAAAAGCTTAAATAACTGGTTTGGTCACCTATTTCCTCACCAGAACTATCACTAGACCTAAGAAACGCCTGTGCAGTTTTGGTTTGGTTTCTCATTGCTCTTTCCTCACTTTTTTTTTTGCTGGTTTAGAAGTAATTGAAGTTGGTTAGTGGCCAAATCTATATAACATACTGAGCACTCCACACCCCTGGCTTATGATTCCAAGATGCCTTTAATTGCACATTTCATGAGACTTGAAAATCTGTATATATTTCTGGTTAGTGCTGCTCAGAGACGTAGTAGTCTCATTCTAGATTAATACCGTTTTCATTTCAAAGACTGCTTAGCCCACCACTTATTTATCTCAGAACACAGCCACATCCTCGGTTGAGCACAGTGGAAAACCTGGTATTTCCTTCCATTCAGTACATCTTCAAGCTTTTTAAATCATAGAGATGGTGAAGTTGATGCCACATGCAGTGTCTGTGGATACAAGACTTTGCTGGCAGTGCTGGGATGCAGAGGAAGAAAAGGATTCCACCCCCATCTCAGACAGCACATCACAAGGCTCCAGCAGAGCTTCTACTCTGAGAAAGGGCCTGCAACAAACTCCACACACACTCTGCTGCTGGTTACGTGAGCACAAATGAGCCCACCCCACCAACTCCCAGCAGACTTTTTTGTACAGGCTTAAAAATGGGTTTAATAGCATTTGTAAACAAACTTTAAATTTATCACTCCAAACCTAAGCACCACCAGCATGGTCTGGACCCAGTGCTCCTCACAGTGTGGTAAACAGAAAGTGTTGCACACTCGAGCTGAGACACCAGAATAGCCCAAGCCAAACAGCAGGATATTTGATTATACTTAATAACATAAAAATAGAATTAATTTTATCCAAATCAATCAATCCCGTTTCAGGCAAATTAAACAGATTTAACATATTTGGCCTATGATGCAACAGCAGGAATTTGATCGAGCACAAACTGCAATAACCCTCCCACAGGCAAAGGTTGCAAATAACTTTTCTGCCATCAAAATCACTACTACACACTCAGAAAAGGAAAGATGGCAAGAATTATTCCAGCTTCTCTCAGTTTTCTATGGGAGATCACTCTTGAATCCTGCAATCCCTTCCTTCCCATGGTAAACTGTGTCCTGACAAGGTAAACTCAGCCCAGAGTCACCATCTGCACTTTTCAGAGGTAGAGGGTGTGAACAGCCACGTGTTCCATGCTCTCAGGCCTAACAGGGCTTTCTACATGGAAATACACAAATCTATACATTTTCCTGGAAAAGTCCACGATTTAAAAGGCCAAAAGCACCTTCACCAAACTTCGTTAATCAGTGAGGAACAGAATCTTTAAATAAATAGGAATTTTCTACAGAAAAGTTAGTTGCTCTTTTCTGCAGATTCTTTTTAAATCCTTCTTGCTCCACACCCCACAGCCTAAACAAATATTTCAGCAGTATCCTCCAATGCAATTTTGCAAGACATTAGGGCAGCCTCCAAGCTTTCCTGCATAAAGAGAAAAGCCTCTAATCTTTATAACTGACTGTTTACATTACATAGAAACAACACTTCAGTTTGTTGACTGGTAGATGCAGTGGCACAAAGACTTCCATATGCCCTGAGAAAAGAAAGATGAGGCAATTTGCCCCAACCTCAGAAACTCATTTAAAAAATGTGAAACAATGGTTTTAGAAGAACTATTAATCTGTTGGGCTGGATTCATCCTATCCAGCTGTTGGCATGGGAATCTCTTGTCAGTGGAAAACAAAAAACAGAGCTGAATGCTCCTCTGATTATACGAGGAGTGATGCACACTGAGCTTCTAACTCTAGCACCTCTGCTCATGACCTACACCACAAAGTTCAACACTTAAAATCAGCAATAATCTGAGAAATAAGGGGAGAAAACAAACAAAACTCAAAGGCAGCCCTTTGACTTGTCACCCCATCAGCAGTGAAGGTCAATAGCCAAGGCCACGGCACAGCAAGAACTGAGGAAAAAGGTCAATTCATGGATGAATAGATTTCCATATTTCACTGCAAACATCACTGACTTTTAGCACAGAATGACCAGGAGCACAATCAGGACTTGCTAATATTTACTACATATACAAAAGTGAGAGTGTTTGAACACTTGGGGGAAAAGGGGACAATACAAACACTCTCATTACAATGACCCAACGATGCAGACTAACTGGTTTTATTAATCAACAAAGTAAAGATCAATATTTGCATACGTTTATAAGCAGTTAAGTGCATCTGTTTCTGCATTACAGCCCTCTGGATTGCCTTTTCAGCGAGCTAAAGCCATGAGCAGTGTAACTGCTCACACCACACAAGCTGCAGGAGGAGTAAATTCAGCCCACCACACTCCTTTTGAAAAGGCTTCAGTCCAACACATCCTTTTTTTGATAGAACAACAAAACCTAGTATGCTAAGCTACAATTTGCCTAAGGCTCTTAGAAAAGTATTTCAAAAGATAAAGCTTCTCTAGGTCAAGAGCTGAATTGCTGTTCTTTAAGGTGTCTTCTAAAAGAAACAATGCCCCAAGTGTTCAAGTTGTTTAGGTCTCAGATGTATCTTACTTTTAACATCTGCACAATATAAATGAAAATCATTCCTCATTCCACTAGAAGGTAATTTCATTTTTTTTAAATCAATCACTCAGGGTGCTCAGCCATTCACAAGTGATTTGAACCTTACAAGATTGGACCTTTAAGAAGAAAAGGAAAAAAACCTGAAACTGAATAGCACATTTCCCACAATAACCTGCAAATTTAGAGAGATAAGTTATTGTGCAGAGCTAAACAATTTGACATGGTCTTTTAAAGATGATATGACCTGAAGTTAAACCTAGAGAAATGAAGAATAGGTCTATTATCTGAATATTATTTTGAGAGATGCATTTTAAACTACAATACACAGGTGCAAAGTAAAAGATCAAGTGAATTGCAAGAAATTGTAAATGACAAGTAAACAAGTTTTTCAGCTGCATCCGAATAACTATTGCATCTACTATACTTATATTTTATTACTGGAATTAGAATTCTCTCTCATTATATTAACAGAAGAAAGGAATGAATGAGGCAAAATATAGCTTATAATGCCAAAAAATCTTTTGTCTAGCAAAGACAACTGTAACATCCTGCTTAGCTCTCTTATCTTTTTTCACACAAAAATTTAATAATCATACATGCTCTGAACAGCATGTAACATTTATCAAGTTCTGTAAATATCCATAGGTGTAACAGAATAGGCTCTCCTGGAGCTGTTTGAAAAACGTGACTCATTTTCTAAGAAAATTTTCCAATTAAGGAAATTTTAATTTTCTTTGCTTTAAAATATTTTGTTTTCCAACAAATTTTCATGTTCTGAAATTGGAGAAGCATGGCTTTCCTTCACTTGCTTCCAAGCAAAAAAGGAAAAGTAACATTGTCAAAAAATAAAAAAAAATAATAAAAAACCCAAGATATTTTTAATGCTTACAATTTTAAACATTCCAATCAAAATTAACACTTCACTCTCATTGAAAAATAAAAAATCAATATGTTTCTTTATCAGAAAGAGCACCTAAAGATCTCACTATCTCTCTTTGAAATACAGTGGGTGGCTGAGCAGCTCAAGTGCTCAGTGTTTAGACCTGCTGAGGAGCAAAGTGCAAACTTCCAAAGAGTTATTGTTGCCAGTAATACACCAAAAAATAAAATTCAGCTGTGAAATACTTGGCTAAAAGGACAGGACCAGAAAACAGATACAATAGTCTCACAAGTGTTACAAAATAAGCATGGATTGCCTTGCCATTTCTGAGGTCTCGAGCATAACTGATAGCAAGTAAGTTGTCCATTAGCTAAAATTGAGGTGCCTTGTCTTTTCCTGTAAGATTTGATGGAATAACAAAGGAGAAAAAATGAATTCGTCTTAACACACGGGTGTCAGCCACGTCTCTATAATGCAAAATTTCCGTAGAGAGCCTTGTTATCTAACCTTACAGCTCTGAAATATATCTTCTCTCAGTTTCAGAGCAGAAATCAGAAATGCTATTTAGAAATAACAGCACAGCTCCCAGGAAAATGCTCTCCTTTGTAATTGCCATTTTAAATTGCCATTTAAAAGCTGGATGACTGAGATAACACACAACAGAAAAGAGAGACACTAGTCTTGCCACTTTTTTTGTCTTTGTTATGATGAATAGAGAGATATGGAAGATTTTTTTTTTAACTGGGTTTAGTACTTTTTTGCTTTATTTATGCTTTTTTCCTGGTTCATTTTGAAAATATACTTCTGTTGTAGATCCATACTCCAGTTAGGTGGGGAAAAAATTATCACAATATACATCATGTTTACATCCTGTGCATCTCTGAGCTAAACCAGCAAAAGCAAAGAACAAATATCAGAATTCTGAAGTTTAGTTTAAGATTCCACAACTTTCTGATGCCTCTAAAAGATCTTTCACCACTCCTTTATGCATCACAAAATAATGCAAAAGGCTATAATTGCATTTAAGAATCTTTTCTGTGGATCCATTTGATGGAAGTGGGAATCAGTAGGATGGGGATAGCTAAGCACAACAAAAAACAAACTGAAAAGAGTCATTTAGCTTAAAATCTAATATACTTGTCATTAAAATTTAAAGACTGAAAACATATACCAGAGACCTTGTCCTCCATCTATGTAAGGCAGGGATGGAAAGGAAAATTTCCTTGTTAAATTGTTACTGTGAAAAAAGCCCACACTTACCATCACTATAATCAATGGGTGCATAAGTTCCTAGGAAAAGGGAAGCTGCGAAGCTACTGACCAAAGAGATTCTCTGAAAAAAAAAAAAAAGTGAGAAATAGTGAGTCCCATCAGTATTCACTTCCAAGAAAGTAACTGGAAAGCAAAGAGACTAACTGGAAACAGCAAATGTTAATAGATGCTTAAGGTTAGGCTCAGAAAGCACACAAAAATACACCTAGAAGGATTATTCAGTTCTGACCATTGCAGTAATACAGCACAAAGCAATCTAAAAGTAACCCCACGATAAAAGCTGTTAACAGCTCTGCCTTCTGAAACATGCAAAGCACACGTATGTTAGCATACTCTGTGTTAGCATGAATCCACAGCTTCCGTCTATCACAGAAACTCATTTCAAAAAAACCCACTTTCTAAGGAAAAAAAAACCAAAAACCACACACACAAAAATCAAAAATCCACGCAAAACCACCTGTGTGTTGATGACAGGGGAAATGCCCAGAACAAAGCTCTGCCCCACTCAGAGCACAGGTCTGTAAGGTTTTAGAAGCTCTGGCAAGGCTCTGCGAGCACCTTTAGCACCTCTGTGTGACCCCTTGCCTTCCTTCCAGCTGAGACCCCAGACCTCCCAGCAGTTACTCCCAGGAGCTGGTGATAACCAGCTTTGAACTGAGCCACTGCCTGCAGCTCTGCCTCAGGGCATGCTCCACCTGCATGAAACCCAGAAACCTGTAGGGCTGGCCAAAAAATGCCCCACATGACTCAAGACACTGATCCACCATGAACCTGCTTCCTCTTCACATCTGCTGTGTGAACCACCAAGTTAACCAGCCACCACCAGGCTTCCTGCACCATCAAGTATTATCTGTTCCCAGAAGCAGGCAAATTCCTCATTCTGTGCTGTGACTTGCTCAGAAGAAATACAGCTGTCATCCAATAACTAAACAGAATCAAACCTCTGCTGGTGGAGTGAGCCAGCAACGACAGGTTTTTTATTAATGATCACAAAACCACTGCTTCACACAGCATTCAAGGACAACCTATAGCCAGAGCTCTAAGAGGTGACTGTAATGACCAGGAAATTTAATGATGTTCTTCGTGCACCTCTCCCCAGGAATATATCACATTGTGCTCAGATAACAAAGGCCTACCTTCTGTGGTGCCCCAGTGGGCACTAGCTGCCTGAAATGGAAGGAAAAAAGGATGAAGTTAAACTGTGAATCAGCCAGCCAGTTTAGCAAGCTGACCTACAGAAGCAAAAACATCCACCTTCCACATGTCATTGAGACTACCAAGCTGTTAAGTGCTCCTTGAGGGTCCCCAAGAGCAGCTCTGGCAGAGAGATATTTTGTGCCTGAACACATCTTGCATAAGCTTTGTTGCTAAAAGTTGCCATCAGTTCAAACAGCCCTCAAAGCCTGAAGTTAGTCTGACCAGTTCTCAGTTCCATGGACCCACTTTCCCCCATTAACATATCTTTCTCTAAATTTAGTCTTAAACTTATGATGAGACCCTATTAGTGTTCTGTTTCATCTCATACCTTACTAATTACAATGAGAATGTAAAAGAAAAGAAGGATATAAAATTAAAAATTAAGCATTCTCCCACAAAATAGAGAGTCAACTTTGCAACTCACTTTCTCATGTAATGAACTGCTTCATGCAGGGGTGAGATTTAAAAAAAATATAATTAATTCTATAAAAAACTGAAGTAATGGAAAACCAGGAGCATCCTGGCTTCATCCTGGTCTGGATGTTTGGCATATTCTAATCACAGGGCAGGAGTCCTTCTCTCATTCACATGATTTTTTCACGGAGTTTTCACCTTGCTTCAAACCATGGCATTTCAGTCACAGCTAGATGCAGAGTCAACAAACTGAAATAGTAATGGAATTGCAAGCTGATTTCTGAAAATTAAAAATCAGGAGGAAACCAAAAACACAATGCAATTAAGATGTAATAATAGAATCAAAGTAACTCCTCAGTGGAAAATNTCACCAGACTGCCACAACTTCTCAAATATGATGGATAGTGGCTTAGCCACTTCATCCACCAGTTCCCTCAGAACCCATGCATGTATCTCACAAGGTCCCATGGACTTGTGCAGCTTCAGGTTCCTTAGAAGGTCTTGAATGTGATCTTCTCCTACACTGCGTGGTTCTTCATTGTCCCAGTCCCTGTCTTTGCCTGCTGTGACTCAGGTGATGTGGCTGGAGCTCTTGCCAGTGAAGGCCAAGGCAAAAAAGTCATTGAGTACCTGGCCTTCTTCATAGCCTGGGTAACCAGGTCTCCCACTTCCTTTTGGAGAGGGCCTACACTTTTCAGAGTCTTCCCTTTATCACCAACATACCTATAAACACTTTTCTTGTTGCCCTTGATGTCCCCGGCCAGATTTAATTTTGTTAGGGCTTTAGCTTCCCTAACCTGATCCCTGACTGCTCAGACAACCTCTCTGTATTCCTGCCAGGCTACTGCCCTTACTTCCACCTTCTGTAGGCTTCCTTTTTGTGTTTGAGTTTGTCCAGGAGCTCCTTGTTCATCCACACAGGCCTCCCGGTGTTTTTGCCTGACTTAATCTTTGTTGGAACGCATCACTTCAGAGCTTGAAGAAGGTGATCCTTGAATATTAACCAGCTTAGGAGAGCCTGTATCCCTCCATTCCAACACTTTAGGAGGCATCCCACCATGGCTCCATGGTGCCAATAGGATCAAAACCCTCTAACTCCTGTTTATTCCCCGTGCCACATGTGTTTGCACAGAGGCATTTAAGCTGGACCCCCAATGAAGGTGACTCTACTGGCTACTGTCCTTCAGGTGCTCTTCTGCTGACCTGCCATCCCTCTCCAGGCTCTGGGTATCTCTTTCTGGTGCTGGCACCAAACTGGTAGGAGTGGGATGGATTGAGGTTCACCTTCCCCAGCAAATTCAGCTTAAAACTCTATTCAGCAGCTTGAGAAATATAACACTCAAAATAGAACTGATGTCTGAATTTTATCTGCCTAACTACTAATAATTTAACAAAATTTAAAAATAAAATAATGAAATTTTCTATTTTCATCCTAAATTCAAACACAAGAATCAAAATAATCTTTAGCAAAAAGGTCGGTAAAAACATCTGCACAAAATTAATTTTAAAAGATTTTCAACTGTGTTTTCCAATAAGAGAATTGAAGATAAGCCAACCTCAGTTTGCTTGTAGACCTCAGGATTCTGGCTGTAAATCTTTGCTATCTGGTTTCCTGTAAAACGCTGAGAAAGAAATGCAAATGCTTAGAAACACAAACCCTAAATGGAGTCAATAATCATTAACTCTGTGTAATGAGTTCAGAACATTGCACTTTGGATATTTAATTTGCCTGATGCATGATGAAAGTCAGTGCACAGCAGGCAATCTGCACTAAACAGGGTATAACACATAGCCTCATTATGAGAATTTTGTTCACCTTTTGAAAAAAAGGCATGTGGAAAAGCATTACTATCCATAATTTACATTTCAGAAATGACAGTTCAATGGAATGAATCACATTTATTCTGTGCACAGGAACCAGTACAATTCAAATGCTGCCTTCAAATCCTTGAAAAGGTTTAAGCTACACAATCTATGTACCTGCCTGTGAGGCAGGTGAATGGAAATTAAAGCAGGAAGTTTCATACTCAAAGCAGGAACTCCAGCAGAGGCTAAAAACAGATGCAAGAATATTTATTTTTCATCCACATATGTCAAATAACCAAAAAACCTTCTAACACTGAAACCTTAACATTTAGCAAGTAAAAAATAAACTGTTAGTGGTATGCAAAGTCTGATTTCAACATTAGCCATAAACCTTGCATGATGATTCAAAAACAGAAACATCAGTTTGGGAGGTTAAAGCCTTATTCTGTTGAACCAAGAGTATGAGTAGGCAGGTGCTGAGATGCCTGGAGGGCAGCCCTGCTCCCACTCCATAACTCATTGTCACAGTTACAAGGAGGGAAGAGTCAGGAAGAGGAGACGGGTGACAGTGTATCTGTGACAGTATCCCAAACCTCTGAAGCATTTCTCTTAGGTCAACAGCTGCTTGTTAACCTCCAGGGAATATTAAAAGGCCAATCTTTTAATTGCAGAAGTACCCTAGAGCAGGTTATCCACAAATGGGGGGATGATTTCCTCTAAATAAACCTGTAACATAAACCTAAATAAACCTAAACTGGGTTTCCATCCCCATAGAAATGTGGCTGCACAAGATGCTCCCAGGAGACAACCACGCCCTGAGTGTTTAAGCGTGGCCACCAAACACTGCATTTGGGAACCACTGGCCAAATGCTCTCTCCAACTGCCTCCTGCAGCAAAATTTCCAGTGTTTGGTTCATTTCACAAATTTCTGTATCTTCCTTTGTGAGACTAATGCAAAGCACAGTATGGTCGGAGTTTCTTCAAAAGCTCTGTCTTTCATAGTTAATGGCTGATGGTTAATTGCTGCAGATCTCTGTGATGACAGAATTGCTTCTATCACAGCATTCTGCTGGGAGCTTTCTGCCCATCCATTCCTTACCTCATAGGCCCGGGAGCCAGTGACACTCGCCAGGTGCTGGGCTCCCCCCACGGCTTTCTCCAGCGCTCTGCACTGGGAGGCTGTGCTGGAATCCATCCAGGTGGGACTGTTACTGACTGAGAAACAGCCCTGTAATGAACAACACCCTTTGTTAGGAAGTCTGATCTCTGAGAAGTCCCTGCTAGAGTAATAAAAATACAGCAGCCGTATGTACCAGCGCACAGCTCAGTTCTCTGACATGCCTCCTGCCCTTCTCTCAACAATTACAGAAAGCAGAATGTTGGCCAGTGATGGTAAGTTCAACCCAAGTTTTGCATCAGAGGGAAGCAACATTCTTTTTCTGCTGTCACTTCACAGACCCTGCAGCATGATGTCTCAGTACATCCTCTGGTAGCCAAAGCCTCATCCCCTTTTACAACTTCTCTGCAAACCATCAGATTAACTTCCCACAGCTCTACTAACACATTTCTCTTTAATGCTTGGCATGACCCTTTTGAAATACAACTGAGGCTTAATACACCATTTATTCTAGCATTTTAATGCCATTTCCATGAGTTTTGCACAGATGAGACAGTTCCAAAAACCAATGATTTAACACATCAGTTATACAAAAGTCTCCCTTTCAGCATACATCTGTCCTTTCAGACCCTGAAGTAAGAGTCTTCCAGAGGAAAGCTGATTCCTCCCTATTTTTCTTTTTAAATAAAAGCTTTGTCAAGTCTGTGTTCAAAGCTTGCCAATCACACACATACAAAATGTTGAGGTTCAACAAGGTACTTGGTTAGGATTTTAAGTCCACACAGCATTACACTTCCATCCCTGCAGAGGCAAGTGTAAACTGGGGGTTTTTTAATAGATATATTTTCTTATGAAATCACTTGCACATCATGCAAGGAAACTCAGGTACAACTGTCTTTTTCACCACAATTTTTTGTTAATAAAATATTGCAGTGATCACACATGGGCATGGACTCCGCACACAAGATGGAGATGCGAAGTCGTTTATTGCGCAGCCAGAATTCCCCTAAATACCAGCACCTAACAGGATATAACATCAAATAAACAGGAAAGATGTTCACCACAGTGTCCCCCAATCACCGGGGCTAGTGCCCAGATTTTGCCTATTATGGTAACAGGTAAGCAATACCCTATAAGGTCACAAACTACAACCATCACCTCTCACAGGCCCAACCCTGCCCACAAACTCACGATCCTCTCTCCACCCATCCTTGGTGACCTGGATACAGTCCCAGGGTCACCTCCAGGCCCAGGAAAGAGGCTCTCTCTCTGGCCTTCAGGGGCTATCTCTCTATCACCACCTAGTTTAGCCCAACAATATATATTAAAGAATTTGAAATATTTACAGCTTGTTTACAAAAATATTACATTTTCTAGAAGAACAACAGGCTGTTACTCTGACACAAAAAGATTCTGGGACACCCAGTGGCACCTGTAAGCTTTTAAAGCAGCACATACTGTCGTTCAGGAGAAAATGAAATGTCAAAAGCCCTGCAACTGAAGGAATAACTACTACATTTCATTTATGCAACCCAGCCAAACTAGAGAAAGGAGAAAAGCAATGTGTAAGGATCAGAAAAAGGACAGTGTAGCTGTCCCTTCAGAGCTGTTGTGCACCTTACCTTTAGTGACTGATGTAAAGGCAGTTCAGGTGATGCATTCTTTAAAATCTGGATGCTCCCTTTTTTCCAGTACACACTCCCATGTTGCTGTAGAAAATACAGAAATAGGAGTTGGAGATGCCCTCCCAAGCTTCAAAGTTCATATTCAGATCCTACACACTAAGGAACAAAAGAATTCTCTCCAAACTAGCACCCAAAAATGCTCCTTTTCAAATCAAGGGTCTCATAAAAAAATCTGTAAGACTGAGCAAAGCAGATACTAAACTAGAATATTATTTTGAACTACAGAATCTTCTAGTGGGAACTATTATTATACTGCTAATGGCATTAGATACTTATTTGAGGGCTCTTTGAGCTGTAGCCAGGGCTCCACAGTCAACATTTAGTTCTGTGCTATTTCAGCACAACCCCCTGACCCATCAGTTACAAGCCTGCCCACCTTGCTGGAGGGTGGACAAAATAAAAGGAATATGGGCAGTCTGGAAATGCACTCCCTTTTTTCACTTGAATAAGGTGAAATAAGGGGTTATTTGGCAGTCCCCAACTGCTGCTCCACTGAAGAATTCATAACAGAGCCTTGATACCAGCTCTGATTTTCAGACACTTTGCTCAGACTTTCAACTGCAATCAATGGATTTTATCATGGAGATAAAAGCAAGGGTTTTGATTAATTAGCCCCAGATACATCAAGATGAAGAACCTAAACCTCGCATGTCAGAATTAGCTATTGCTTTGGTGCTGTCCTCACCCTGAGTACCATCTGTGAAAATTATAGAAGCCTTTGTTGATTCATTGGGGTACTAGGAGGAGACTGGCTAACTGACTAAATGTCAGGGTGAGTTTTATAAATCTCAAAAAAAGGCATTATGCACTACAGGCTAAATCACAGCAGCATTTTTGTCACTTCTGCATCAAAGACTCCCATCATTTGGGTTTTGTTGTTTCTGGACAGAACCCTGTCCTAGCCAAAAATAACTGCTCAGTGGGATGTTACTGTGCTATCAGCAAACTGTGCTCCTTGCTGCTTTTTCCACCCCATTTTCCACAAGCACCTGGATCTGCTGAAATTCAAAATGAACAAAAAATTAAACAATGGGAAGCCAAGCAGTTCTGCACTATGCTGATCTAAACAACTACACTGCAAACCCCATCCTCCACTCCCACTATCTTCTAGTGATTCCTTTGTGTGCTTCAGGTGTCAAATTCCCCTAAGGAATGTCTATGGATGCTTACATAAAAATTTAGATCTTATTTTATGCCACTACAGTCTTCTGACATACAATTGTTCAAATTTATCTCTCTACCTTATACTCTATGAAAGAAATACATTAAAGCTGAACTTCTCTTTATAAACTAACCTGGCCAGCACCAGACAAAGCTCTGACTTGAGAGAAGTTAAAGCCTGAAGACCTCATCTTTTCCAAGATTATATCCAGAGCCTGCAACAACAAACAGAATCAAGAATGACAGTAACGAGCTATCAAATTATGCATACTCACAATCTGGAATTAAACAGTAAATTCATGTCATCACTGATAAGAATTCATTGGCAGATAATGACAAATTAGCTAATGACTATGGACTTCTCAAAAATCTGCATAAATTAATTTATTAAGTGAGAGTCCATAAAAGAAAAGTTGAGTCACACAGGGGAAAAATAAGATCTTTAAAGAAGCTGAATCACAAAGATCTGTTCTTTGAATCCTAAATAAGAGGCAAAAATTAAAGAATTCCAATTCATCAAAAAGCATTTTTAAGAGTGCTAGACACAAAGCAAGATTATCTTTTTGTTCTTATTTTTTAAAATCTATGAAATCTTAATGGGGTACACCTGCACCCCAGCCTACAAGACATTAGGCAACCTCAATACCAGTGCCCCTGGTGTCAGCAAATTCACAGTCTTTAGCAGAAGGCTAATTCAAGTGATTTTAGCACTTCAAGCACATAGGTAAATTTTGTTCTTGACACATTTTTCTGAAGTTTAAAAATTAATCTGTCTCTAAACAGTTTAATTTAGATCATCAATTCCCAGACTCTCTTGACAAATGGACCACTGCAAGACTTCCCAAGAAACATCATATATACCTATATCATCATATTATTAATTTAATAATTACAACCATTCCTCTTCATTATGGTTCAAAAAACCAACTGCAAGCAAATTTACCAAACATTTGTCAGCTACTGTGGACTACCAGCTGGGGGTTCTGTGACATTTCATATATTTTAACTATTCAAATCCCTCAAGTAAGACAAATTTACATAGTACCATGTGAGAGTAAGTGTTGCCTAATCTGCATAGAAGTAAGGAAGGCCTTATTTTAAAATTAAAAAAAAAAAAGCCATACTTCAAAATAAACATCAGCCAAAGTTGCTGGGAATCAGTGAATAAATTGCCCTTTCACCACGTACGAGTTGCAACATCAATTGGTAAGCAAAGCTTATTTAAAACAAAATAGTTTAAGTAACCTGGGTGCTACAAAACCAGATTTAAGCAAGGCAAAGTGACAGCTGCCCCATTTGTGTATGAGGGGAAAAAAAACACCAACAGTCTTTTTTTCAAATGAGGGAAAGTCAGGAAGGAATTTCTCACACATGGAATGCTGTAATAGTAGAGAGTGAAGAAACAAACAAAAAAAACCATCAAAATGTTAGCAACTTCTACTATGTTTGTTGATAGCATTACTATTTGCATACCAAAGACACAGAACAACACTTCAAAGAAACAGAATGCAAGCAAAAGGACTGTGTTGATTTGAGTGATGAGTTCCACTACTGCTCAGAATAAACTTTCATTTCTGTAACAGCAAGGAAAAAGTTCAACCATATAAAGTTTGTTCCTACCTTGACCCACATAAGCACTGGTGAAGTGACTGTCAGTCTGTCACTGTGAATATAGACTCCACCTTGAGTCCTGAAGAAAAACAAGATTTTCTCTTGGTAAATTCAGCAACTTTTTTTCCCTGCCAAGCAGAGTTCTTCAAGTTTATTAATGACCAAAGAGAATTTGCAATGCTTTTATGTTAAGAGCAAGGATTGGTATTTGAAATATGAAAAAGTAAAAGCCAGCTCTTAGGAGGTGACGTGTTTGATCCAATTGCAAAGTAAGTAATTTTCAAGGAAAGGCCCTGATCCTGAAGTATGATCTGTGATAGAATCCATTGCTGATACTGCTCATTGGCTCCATGTAATTCACAGTTACTTCTGTCACAATTAGTGACTTGAACCCCAAAGATGAAGTTCAATTTTTGCTGTTAAACCATCAAGTAAATAAGTCTATTTTACTGAAACTTGTGACTGGAGGATGACATTTATCAAATCTATCATTTAAGTAAACAAATACTGCCATTCTACATCTTATTGTGAGATTTGAACAACTGAATTTGTCTCCAAATGCCTTTTAGATGTTCCCCTCAAGTAATTTACTTGCTGTTCTGAGAGCATCCCACCCAGTCATGTCCACAAGGAAAAAAGATGGTTTATTTATATACAACATTTTGGGGTATATTGTCTTAATTTATTTCCTGTTGGGAGCTCTTGTCATATTTACATGCAAGGAAGGCAAGAGCATATCCTACCCTTGCAGAGTGGGAAACATGAACATGGCACAACCATTTTCCATGCCTCCACACATATCAATGAGACCAGACAGGGCAACAGTCCCCTCACCCCAATCTCCAAAGCTTCAAATTACATTATTCAAGTAAAATATAAAATAGAAAAAGCCTTACTTAAATTCCGGAAGATCCTTATCAAAATGAACATTATCCTCATAAATGACCCTCAGCTGCTCATCAATAGCAATGACTTTCAACTAGAAGATATAAAACAGGAAGTTAACAAAATCTTGCAATAATTGAATAGCACTCATAACTCATTTATAATAATTTAATTCCCACAGACAAAATGGGAAAAAAAAAAGATCACCGCAAGGCATACAACTGACTGAAAGTATGGGCATAATTTTAAATTAAACAAGTTATTATGTGAATTTCCAGCATGTCACCAATTCAGCAACATGTAGTTTTGTTTGTATTTCTTCTCCCCGTTCTCCTTCTCCTCTAATTCACAAGATCGAGCTACAGGCATGCGCTAAAGAACAGCAAACATATTACCAGGTTCATTGCTTGCATCATAGTAGCCAGTTTTCCAATTTCTCCAAAGAATACAGTATCTTAGATTAAAGATGCCTTCTTTTTTTTTTTTTTTTTTTCTCCTCCTTTTTTTTTTTTTCCCCTTTTACCAAGGAACCTTAAAAATCCTTTTNCTGCACTAGCTTAAAAATGGCTCTGACCCACTGCAGCCTAATTGGCTCTCTGCTTGCAGCATGTCCCTGTAAAAACACTTGATCGACCTAACCTGGATGTGTCTTTTCAAGCTCCCAAACTTCAGCACAACCATAATGGTGATTTATGCCCGAACACCTATTTTTAACATATTCAGGCCTCTGCACAACTTGGGCACAGTTTCTATTTGCAGCGCAGCAATACCCGGCTGTGCCGACAAATCAGAATTTCAAGCAGCAACCTGATGATCCAGGTTCACAGTCTTGATTCACACAAGGACACTGGGAAGCTGGGTTTGGGTGCACATCCCAGCTCCTCTAGCAGCAGGCAGAGGAGTCTTCGTGCAGCCTGCGTATGGAGAAGGGCCAACAGCACTCGTTTCCAGGATTTAACTCATCCCTGGCAGGATGGGGAAGCAGGACACATTCGGACACACAACCCACTGCTTCAGATGGGGCAAGCAGAAAGGGATGAAGGGTGCATTTATGCAGCTGAAGGGGACATGAGAACAACCAGGTACATGCACTGTCTGCAGGCCACGGACATCTTAAAACACACATAGTGCTGGGAATTATTATGGCCGTAAACTAAAACACAGGAAATTGCACTTCAAAAAGAGGAAGAACGTTGTTACATTGATGGAGGCAAAGCACTAGAACAGGATGCCCAGAGAAGACGTGGAGTCTCCCTCTTTGGAGACATTCCAAACCCACATGGACGTTGTCCTGTGTCACCTGATCCAGGTGACCCTGCCTTGGCAGGGGGTTTGAACTGGATGATCGCCTGAGCTCCCTTCCACAGAGTCACGGGATCGGTCAGGTTCGAAGGACCACAGTGGACCATCCGGTCCAATCCCCCCTGCTTTAGTAGGTTCGTCCCAAAGCACATGGCACAGGATTGTGTCCAGACATCTACTGACTATCTCCAGTGAGGGAGACTCCACGACATCTGAGGGCAATCCAACCCTAAGGATTTATACCGTCATTCTGCGAATAATTTGGCATCAGCCGTGTCAGGCTGTAACGGGTGCGCGCCCCGGGCAGGGAGCACCGCCCCGCTCCCGGCAGCCCCGGCCGGGCCCAGGGAGCCGGCGAGGAGGCCCGCACGGCAAACCCGCCGCGGGGAGGAGGAAAGCGGGGACGGAAGGCGCGGGGAGGGGACGGAAGCGGCGGAGAGGAGGAAGGCCTGGCCCCGATCTTGCACGGCGGCCGCGGTGGCGGCGGGGCAGCGCCGAGCGCATCCCCCGCATCCCGCCGGGGCAGCTCCCGCACCGCCCGCGTTCCGGGCCCGCGTTCGGAGCCGCCCCGGACAGCGCAGCCCCGCAGCGGGCAGGGCCCCGAGCAGCCAGGGCGGCCCCCGGCCCCGCCGCCCGGCCGAGAGCGGGGAGAGGAAGGGCGGGGAGGCGGCGCGGTACCTGCTGCGTGCTGAAATCCCAGCCCAGGTAGCAGGGAGCGGCCATGGCACGGCACGGCACGGCACGGCCCTCGCCCTCACCCGGGAGCCGGGGCAGGGACCGGGAAGGGGGCGGCTCTGCTGGCCCGGCCTCCCCGGGCCGGAGCCGNATAAACTAAAACACAGGAAGTTCCACTTCAAAAAGAGGAAGAACGTTGTTACATTGATGGAGGCAAAGCACTGGAACAGGATGCCCAGAGAGGACGTGGAGTCTCCCTCTTTGGAGACATTCCAAACCCACATGGACGTTGTCCTGTGTCACCTGATCCAGGTGACCCTGCCTTGGCAGGGGGTTTGAACTGGATGATCGCCTGAGCTCCCTTCCACAGAGTCACGGGATCGGTCAGGTTCGAAGGACCACAGTGGACCATCCGGTCCAATCCCCCCTGCTTTAGTAGGTTCGTCCCAAAGCACATGGCACAGGATTGTGTCCAGACATCTACTGACTATCTCCAGTGAGGGAGACTCCACGACATCTGAGGGCAATCCAACCCTAAGGATTTATACCGTCATTCTGCGAATAATTTGGCTTCAGCCGTGTCAGGCTGTAACGGGTGCGCGCCCCGGGCAGGGAGCCCCGCCCCGCTCCCGGCAGCCCCGGCCGGGCCCGGGGAGCCGGCGAGGAGGCCCGCACGGCAAACCCGCCGCGGGGAGGAGGAAAGCGGGGACGGAAGGCGCGGGGAGGGGACGGAAGCGGCGGAGAGGAGGAAGGCCTGGCCCCGATCTTGCACGGCGGCCGCGGTGGCGGCGGGGCAGCGCCGAGCGCATCCCCCGCATCCCGCCGGGGCAGCTCCCGCACCGCCCGCGTTCCGGGCCCGCGTTCGGAGCCGCCCCGGACAGCGCAGCCCCGCAGCGGGCAGGGGCCCGAGCAGCCAGGGCGGCCCCCGGCCCCGCCGCCCGGCCGAGAGCGGGGAGAGGAAGGGCGGGGAGGCGGCGCGGTACCTGCTGCGTGCTGAAATCCCAGCCCAGGTAGCAGGGAGCGGCCATGGCACGGCACGGCACGGCACGGCCCTCGCCCTCACCCGGGAGCCGGGGCAGGGACCGGGAAGGGGGCGGCTCTGCTGGCCCGGCCTCCCCGGGCACGAGCCGCCGGCCCGGCCCTGCGGAGCGGCAGCACCGCGGTTAATGAGTGCTCAGGGAGCGGGCAGCGGGACGAGCGCTCCATCCCTCGCACGGAGGGGCCGGGAAGAGTTCGGGGGCTGAAGCGATGGTGGATTGAGGCCGTGGTAGGGCGATGCTGTGGTGGAATTGCCCCGAACGCGGGCCCGTTCCCCGGTGCGCAGCCCCAGTTCACACACCGGGGCGAGGTGATGCTGTGCTTCTTTCCAGATTGAACAAGGTAGGGAGCTGGGTGGTAACCCACAAAAGGCTGGCGCACAGGACTTCAAATCTTTACACTGCTTATACATTTTAACAAACAAAGGCGCCAGCTTTCATTGGTTACAAATTACGTGACTTTTCCCCGCGTTTGAGTCTGGGGTCCGTTTGCAGTAGGTGGTCCATGAGTCGGTGGTCGTGATCACCCACTGCCACAATCACCTTTCCTCCAGTTACTGCTCGGTTCTGCTGAATTCACTCTTGGTGGCTCTTGTCCAGACAGCCCATTCATCTTGGGACTGTCTTCCCTTTTCGTTAAAACAACAGATTAGCCTTGCACACAGAATTCACAATGCAGTTGCTTAATCATAACAGCTGCATCTACTGGTTAGCAACTAAAAAAAAACCTGCAAAGTTTAACACAAAGCCTCGTTCAAATCTTGAAGGAGTCAGTATCAGGATGAGGGGCTGGTGGGGTAATGTGATGGTGGGTCACACCATGCCAGGGCTGTGCATGGGGCTGAGCACCGATAACCAGCACCCATACACAGGATCCCCAGCAGCAGCACCCAGGCCGGTGAGAGAACACCAGAGGTACTGTGAAAGAACCACCCAGGAACCAGAATCAAATCAAAACAAGCAACCTCAAACCACAGTCCCAAGGAATTAATTAAATTTTAATATCCCATTACTGGGATTAATATCCCACAGCCCTGTTGTGGTATCGCACTCTAATCAGCACAAACACACTTACACAGTACTCCATTAAAAAACACAGTATTGTTACTTTGACTGAAATATTATTTTCTAGTTCGCCTTTTTTCACTTGGGAGGGTTGGGGAGATTTTAGGTTTTTCCATTATCTGCCATAGCATGTGACAAGCAAAGTGGTATTCCTTAATCAAAAGAAGATTCATCTAAAATATGCTTCCATTCTGCAATCAAGGCAGTATCTCAGCAGAGCCTTAATGAAGTCAAATAGGTTTTGCATGCCCAGGATCTTAAACTGTTTTTACAGTACAAACACTTGATTTGAGATAGCTCAGTTGGTCAGAGCATGGTGCTAATAATGCCAAGGTTGTGGCTTTGATCCCTATATGGGCCATTCACTTAAGAGTTGGACTTGATGATCCCTGTGGGTCTCTTCCAACTCAGAACATTCTGTGATTCTAATTATAAAATATTATGAGATTTTGTCATAGAATGAGCATTTAAAAATATATCCAGTGATTTCTCAAAGCCCTATCACCCATAGGTGTATACTTTCAATATTTCTAGTTACTATTGCAAAGAACAACCTTTAGAACAATGGCCACCAGGTAGTGGTGGAATTTCCCTACCCCTGAAGAGCTCATGCTGGATGAACCTGTACTGAACAAAGGTCTCACTTAACCAGAGGCTGTGAAGGAAACAATGTTTTCAAAATGTTACCAAGAACTGTTTCCTCGGTGTAATTTATACCAGAAAACAAAGGATCAAATAACACATAGACGCTGGGTTTTTTATTAATGCAGAATGTGACTGGCGAGCCAGAGAGGAGAGGCTTGCTCGGCCCTTTCACTGACTGCATAGTCCCTGTAAACAATAATAGATTCAAAGGCTGAGGCTTGAAGTGCTGCAATTTTCCAAAGATTTGAAAAAATGAAACTGAAGCCTGTTCTGAAGAGAAATGTAAGAATGATCAATGACTTCAGAAAAAGAGAAATTAGGGGATTTTTATTTTTTAAAAGTAGGTATTGGCTAGTAGAAAGGCAACAAGGGTTTATAAATAAAGCAGTCTTGTGAGGATGTAAGAATCAGTTACATTCTTCAGCAATCAGGCCAGAATAGTCTCAAATAACAAGAAATCGTTTGACTTAAACAGCACAGAAAAGCTGGGGCTGAGATAACCACCCTTGCATTATCAAATCTCCTTAAGTTAGGAACAAGGGGGCAAGACAAGTCAGGAGGAGAATCCACTGAAGGACAAAGGTGAGAATGTTATTGTTGCTGCTTTCACTGTTCATGTTTCTCCAAAGAAAGTAAGGAAGTTTGAGAATCAGTGCCTTACCCAGTCACTCTGTTGCCCATCTTTTCATCAAGGCAGCATTGTCTCAAATTTATTGTTTGTTTATGGAAAATGTTCATTGCTGCTGTTCTTTCTGGGCTCAAATTCAGGCTTGCAGATACTGCCAGAGCCTCCAAAAATGTTTCTTGACAGAAAAGAAGGTTTAGCTGCGCATTTATCAGTGAAGTTGCATTCATGTACTAGTGATGTTTTAGCACTGACAAATCCAGAATTTCCAGAGGGGATGGACAAAATGCCGTTTATAATTGAAATGTCACTGCTGCAGATTAACAGCTTGAGGCAAAGTACAGATTAATCACTCAAGACACATGGAGCAGAGTAAAGGGAAAAGCAAGTTTATTCCCCTTTTCCTATTAACTAGTTTCTGACCTGATGGAGAAGCAATACTTCTATGCTTTCCTAGGCCCTTGGCTGTTTAGATAAGTTACAACTAGGACGCCAATTAAAGCTATTTTTTCTTTCCCCACTGTCAAGTTAACTGCATCTGCACATTTATTTCAATTCATTGCAAAACATAAATTAACTGTATTCTACATTCCTACATACTGAGATTTTTCACATTTTAGTCTCACTTCCAGTATCAAAACCTGCCTCTGATCTCAGCTGCACCTTGATATGAACTTAGATTTAACTGCACTCTTCAGCTTTGCACGGGGGAACTCCTTCGAAAACAGTGATAGCCTAAATTCAAGGCTTCATTATCATCACATCATGTGAGACATGCCAAGCTAGAGAGCAGATAGACCAGACCTTTGATATAAATTAGGAAGACTGTATTGACAGCAGTCCAGCTAACCTGATTTATACTGGCTACATAATTTAATGGGATGTGGAAGGACGCACCTCCACAGGAAGTGCATGGTCAACTACAAAGCTAACAATCCTTCTGCTTCCAGCAGTAGATTTTGGGCACCTAACCAGTTATTCTAAGTAGCAGAGCAGACAAGTGTTTCTAAGCCCCAAGCAGGTATTTCACATTGGTACCTCAGCATAGGTAGGCACAGTGGAAGCAATGGGACAGGTAAGAGTCACTGCCATAGAGACTGAAGTTATGAACACGCAATAAACCACAGCAGCCCATGTTAGTAACAAGCATTGTTAAGCCTGTTGACACAATTATTCTTTTCCCAATAAGAAATCTGGTGGCTCTTTAATTAGCCTCAGAAACATTAAACAGTGAGCTGGGTCAGATGCAAGCCAACCTTTTTGCCAAGTGACCTGAGTCACGTGCACTGCTGCTAATGAGGTGGGAGATGTTTACAATGTTAAGCTCCAAGTAACACAACAATAACATATTAACACATCACATTAAAAAAAAAAAACAAAACAAAACAAATCTCAGCCTGAGCACTAGACCTACCTGCTGGAACAATATCTGAACAATGGCAATGCTCTAAAGGTCATTCCCTTTCTACTTAGCATTGCAAGTACTCTTATCACAAAATCTCCAGCAATGTTTAACCAAGTACTGAGAATATAAAATACCACTGTACCATAAATTAAAAGATGAAGTTTTTGTTCTTTTTATTGAGATGGTGTTATAACACCAAAAGTGTTTTTCTTTCCCTAAATACTTCTTAGCTGTTTAAATTATTTTTGCACATGATCTTGTCATAGCCATTATGTTTGTCCATACTTCCAAATGCAGTGGAAAGCCTCATTATTCACTCTGTAAGAATCAGAACTTGATGTTTAAAAGCAATGGATTGAGGTGGCTGATTTGATTTTTTACTGGCTGTACTGTGAACACCTGAATATGAGGAACTCCTTTACTGTGCAGTGAGCACACACTGGAACAGGCTGCCCAGAGAAGTTGTGGAGTTGTGGAGCCTCCCTCACTGGAAACATTCCAGAACCATCTGTACACAGCTCTGTGCAATGTGCCCTAGGACAACCCTTGAGCAGGGATGTTGGACCAGATGACCCACTGTGATCCCTTTCAACCTGACCCACCCTGTGATTCTATGAAGGCACATACAAAGATCCAGCAAAATCCCTGTGAATGAGTGCCACAAGAGGAAGCCCAGAGCACAGTTGTTACATAGAGACTGAAAATGTAGATTATTTAAGTACAGTAATTATTCCACAAACCTACTGGCTGATTTAATTTTTTGACATGTGCATATTCAAAATGCCAGGTGTGGTACTGTGTTAACCAGTTAAGGCCCTTTACAGAGAACTCATGAAGAATTGGTGCAGATTCTATATAAAAGCACACACAAGCACACAAATAATGGATACAAGAAAAGAATTTAAATGATGGCTCAACTACACAATCTCAACTATACCATCAGTTTCATAGGCATTGGTCAATTTGCAGCTTTTATCTAATCATGTACATAAAATCCTCCAATTTCACTTTTATTGAATTCAGCAGAAGATGTTTTGACTTCAGTGGGTACTGAATCAGGCACTGTGGAATTGTATCAGGCTTTATATACTCTAGTTTTTACAGATGTAATTTCCTTGACTCAATTAGGCTACCAGTGATTACGAAGTGCAGTAGAAATTCCTCATGAGATTTCTGCATGGAAGCAAAGTAAAGGATGCTTCTGAATGACAAATTATTTTTAGGATACTTTCCTCCTCTGCACAGACTTCAAGACCATGTTCGTTCTCACAATGGTAATAGCACTTAACCATCCTCTTTGGAGGACTATCCTAACTACAGCCATTTGCAAGGCTTAATAAAGCTAACTTATGCACCCAGCAGATTTTCTTGAAGATGAATACCAAAGTGGTTGGTGTTCTAACGCTCAAAAGCAAATATCTCAGAAGCAAGATGGTGTCATACAGATAAAACTTTTCATTAACAACAGATTAACCAGTTCTTTCACGCTGTACTTGATTCTTATCAAACTCCACTTACAGATAAGTACATCTTATTGATTAAAAGCAGTTAAACTCATTCCTACTCAAACAATGCCCAAATTAGAAACTAATAAGGGACAAACCTTTCACTTTTCAGCACCATCCTGCAAGGTGCAAAAATCTTCTTGCAATCAAGAGTGAATCACAGTCCTGTAGTTTTCAGGTAGGAAAATCAAGGCAGAAAAGTTATATAGCTTATACAAATTGTTTTAGACCCTGTTTGAAATTCCCACAGAATTCCTATATGCCTATTATGTCTGTTGGGAGAGCAAATAACCACAGGCTGTTGTCACCTCCCAGAACTGTAGCCTTCATAATTCCATGGATAGGAAACAGCCAGAGAAGTAGTTGGTATAGAATAGGAGGAGGCCAGGGAAACAGTGAGGGAAGATGTCAAAAGTTCATTTATTTAAAATCTCAAACTGGTAAATACATTCAGTTTCTTCTTAGACTTGCCTCTACACATTGTCACTTCTAAAAGGGAATTTCAGAAGTTCTTGGTAGGCAAGGATAGCAGAGCTGTAAAGTGAACAACTCCTGACCCTCAGTTTTGGAGGCCGATTGATTGCACAGGAGAGATTCCAATCCTATGAATGAGACAACCAACAGAGGGAGCAGCCTTCCAACAAAGCAAATTTCAGCATTTTAGTTTACTTTTTGTAGCAACTAACACTCCGAAGGAATACTATTTAATCCTCAGCAAGTCAAGACCAAAGAACAGAGGGTTTTAAATGCTGCTTATGTCAGGCACAAAAAGCACATACAGAACATCTGCTGCATGTAACTCCTCACAAGCAGCACAACTGCATTTGATCTACAGGAATCCAGTAACTTCTGTCTAACCACATTTACCATCCACAAAAATAAAAAAAAAAAACAAAGAATGTGGTTCTGCAAAGGAAGCTGGATAACACCAAGCTCTCAACACCTGCAAGCCAGAAATGTGAGTACTAAATCATAGAATCACAGCATATCAGGTTGGAAGAGACCTCAAGGATCAGCTGGTCCAACCTTTCTTGGCAAAAGCATGTAAAGCACAAGATATTTGGTATGAAACTCCAGTGCTAACTTGGTGCTCTTGATTTAAGCCTTTAGAGACAGCCAGGAAGAGTGCAGGATCAGAGATATTTGGTATATGCCTACCTACACAGAGCACCTAATTATATTTACATAAAGACACAAGGAATAAAAGGGATAATTAGAATCCTGTCAAGGAAATGTGAAGATGGACTACATACAACCCAAGCTCACCAAACCTTCAGAGTGACCTGAAGGACAGCTGGTCCCTCCCTTTGACGTACTTGAACCCTTTAGGTCTGAAAGCATATGAAAGATCAGGTCAGAGGAAACATCTCGAGATCATCTTGAAAACTCCCATCGTAGGATCCTTCACTCCATTAGCAAGGACATGCAGAGAGCACCAAAAATAATCTTGCACCATCAGAAAGTCCTGTGCTCTACTCACAACACCCCGTAACTGGGGCATGCTTTAAGGTTGTGCTTTCAAACAATAGAAATGTGTGTGCTCTTATCAAAAATCTCACTAAAAAGTAAACAATTACTATCGATTCTACTATTACTGTCTAGAACCCAAATAATAGCAGCCACTTTGTTTCTCTCTTTGTGTTATTACATTTTCTAACAATAAAATAGTCACTTTCTTACACTCCGAGTTTGTACTTGAATTAAAATGTAAAAAGCACTATAAAAAGCTAGAGATAGGGGATTATCCCAGTAACTTTCATTTTCCTTCTCAGTGCCAGTTAAAATCTACAGACATTTGTATTCTGTCTTTTTAACCTCCATGAACAGTGCTGAGCATGTCTATAATTCAGCACACGAATATCATGAATAATATACCTCTGGTCTCAGGTGTGCAGTAAAACCCAGTGTTACAGGAAGTGCATTCAGTCAGTTAACCATTATGAGCATTTTTAATTATCTTTAAATCAACAATTATTCCTAAAAGGTCCTCCAAACAACTTTTAATAAAAAACTAATTTACTACACGCAAATCAATTAGTATGAGATAAAATTAGTTGCATCTTTTTAAATGAGATTTTGCAACCAAGGTCAAGGGCAGTAAACATCTACTTCAAGTTCTAAAAGCCACTGCTTTTGGACTATGAAGTATTCTCAAATTTTTTTTTGCCTCAAGGAGATGAAGAATTGGTTCCATTGTGATGGAAGAAAAGACGTAAGGGAAATAGGGCACTTCAGACTTCAGTGAATAATCAAGTGAAAACCACTCAGATGATGTTTTGATCAGGAGTTTGTTCAATTAAAAAAGAACAAGTTTTGACACAAACCTAATCATGGCAATAGATTTTCAGGACCTATAGTGCTGTTCAGAGATACGTGTGCCAGTGCTAGAAAATGGCTTGGCTGCTTATATTCCTCAGCAACCTATAGCCCAAATGGAGACCTCTAACGTTTCAGACTCAGGCAAACGCAGTCACGCCACTCCAATAGTGCCACCTGCTGCGTACTGGGAATGTGTACAGGGCTCTGGAGCTCCAGGTAACTCAATTTAAAGATTGACTGACTGATTAAAAAGAAATCACACATTGGTGTGCATGTATGACACTAGGAATTTATTTTTATTTATTACTAATACCTAAACAGGCAATACCTAAAAGGAATTCCACTATGATACAAGAACAGAACCCCAGGGTAATCTGTTTTCAAGTTTATCCCAGTGGCATAATAAGGATTAGCTACATCAGCTCACTACACATCAAAGTCGCAATTAACCTCATGTACTTTCTGATGTCATGTAGATTAGAACTGCAATTCATTTTATTAATCACATCCTGGATGCAAATAATTCACAAAAAACACACACACACACATATATATATATATATATATATATATATATATATATGTGTGTGTATATATATATAGACACACACACATAC
>VZRS01001578.1:305307-344264 GCA_013398055.1 Ifrita kowaldi | reverse complement strand
CTATATATATACAGACACACAGACATGCCTTGATGGCAAAGTGTACCTGCACAAACATGCACACACACAAACCCATACACACCTCCAGAGACTGAATCAATCACATCTCAAATCCTGTGTGCAGTTTTGGGCCTCTCATGACAAGAAAGACATTGCTGGAGTGTGTCCAGAGAAGAGCAACAGAGCTGGGAATGGGCCTGGAGCACAAGTCTGATGAGGAGCAGCTGAGGGAGCTGTGGGGGCTCAGTCTGGAGAAAAAGAGGCTCACGGGGGACCTTCTCACTCTCTACAACTCCCTGAAAGGAGGTTGTAGTGAGGTGGGGGTCAGTCTCTTCTCCTGGGTAACAAGTGACAGGATGAGAGGAAATGGTCTCACATTGCACCGGGAGAGGTTCAGATTGGATATTAGGAATATTTTTTTCATGGAAAGGGTTATAAAGCATTGGAACAGGCTGCCCAGGGAAGTGGTGGAGTCACCATCCCCGGAAGTATTCAAAAAACACTTGGGGAATGGCACCTCAGAACACGGTTTAATGGTGAACATGGTGGCGCTGGGCTGACTTGCTGATCTTAAAGATCTTTTCCAGCCTTAAAAACTCTGTGAAGACTCTCTATCACAAGTTTTTCCTGAAACGGAAATAAATTGCGATGTATATGGGATTGGCTGAGCTAATCCTGTTCCCAGTTCCAGCACTCTGCTGTACCACCTGGAGTCATTCCCTTTATTTCAGCAGGCACCTGGGTCCTTTATCCAGTTTGTGGTTTTGTTGCTTACCTGTGCAGCTGCTTGGGAAGGGACTGCCTTGTATAAACTATTCACATATCCACGTGTGATGGCTTTTCCATGATCCCAAGGGAATGGTACGGTACAATTAATAATTTCTGATCAGATGCAAACTCGCTACACTTTAAATGCTCTTCTAATGAGAAGTGAAGGGTGCATCTCTGAACACAGAGCCTATGTTTCAGGTTTTAGGATGCTATCCCAGTAATTCCTCCTGCCACACACAGGCAGGCTGCAGCACAAGTCACTTTCACAGGAGGTCAGAGAGTCAAATAGTGTGACTGAAATTTTAAAAAGGTTGGGTAACTTTTATGACCATTAATAATGTTTGTATTGAATGCCAGCTCAAACTGTAATGAGGTTAATTAAATCTCCTGTCCCAATGTATAAACCAACTGCCTGAAGGTCCAGAGGCAGACTCCATGTGACAACAACTCAGAACACTGGACAAACAAGGCAATTGAGGCACTGCTTGCTAGAGAGCACCAGGTGTTTGTCACTGCTGAAGGCAGAGCATCAAGTAGATCTAACAGAGCCATGAAACATCAGAACAATTCTAACATGACACGTGCTTTTTCTGGGGTAGAGAGGAGCCAACTTCAGGAGTATCCAGTGTCTGACAGAGAATTGTGTTTACTGTTCTCTCCCTGGTTAAGGCAGGAAAGGACTGCAGTTGAGGTAGGTAACACAACTGCAAGACACAAACATATGGGGAAGGCAGGAGTAATGATTAACAAGTCAGCTACAGCAGACTTACACACGTGAGCCTGCTGAGCCTTCCCAGAGCTCCACACTGCATAACCAGAGTCTTGTCACCTGCAGACACAGAACTTCCAAGGGCATTCCCAAGATCTGCAGGATATGAGTCTGATTCAGTCAGTCATTTATGATGCAACCCAAGGAATCAGGAGGAGCAAGTGAACTGTCTGAGCTCAGGCAACTGGGAAGTTCAAGCATGCTGAACAGTCTCAGGGAAGAGAACGGCTGCAACATTTCAAGCTCCTGCCAAAAGCCTCCTCTGAAATCAGCCACTGCAGCACTTTGGGCACATCAGCACATTTCTGCTACAAAATGCATGCCAGCCTGCAACAAACTGAACTTTTATCCTTTCCCAAATAGGAAAGGGCCCAGAATTTCTGAATTTCTGAAGGAGTGGATTATATGTCTCACAATGAGGATGTTCAGTAATACGTAAAACTTAGTCTAAAACTTGACTAAAACTTAAAATAGCCAAGTACTCTTTCCAGTTACACAGGTCAATTTGCTGAGGGTCTACTACTTTTATTAGCCACGGAAGATTCTGACTATATAATCTTCAATATCTTTATAATTCTTAACGTATTATTTCATCATTCACTTTCAAGATATTCAAGATAATTTCTGATGTATTTTTAAAATCAATTAATAAAACCTCTGCTCATCTCTAGTGTTTTTTTAATGGATCTTAAGAAATGGCATCTTTTTCTTATATATAAATTTTATAATAACATATTGTTGCTTCCCAACTATCCCCAGTATTTTGTTAGAAAACAAAACTTGGAATTAATTACTCCGTTCCTGATACCATCTAACAACACACCTTCCTTACCAGAGTGTAACACATCTTTCTGCTCTTACCCTGTGTGCACAAAGGAAATGTAACCATTTCAGCTACAGAGATGTAACTGTAGTAGCACAGCTGGTTTTTACAGAGACAGTTTAACATCCTGCCTGGTGAAGAGAAGGTTGTGCGGACCCCGTAACAACCTTCCAGCATCTGAAGGGAGCCTACAGCGAAGCTGGAGAGGAACTCTTCATCAGGATTTGTAGTGACAGGACAAGGAGTAATGGGTACAAATTGAAAGAGGGGAAGTTTAGGCTGAATATTAGGAAGAAGTTCTTTACTGTGGGGGTGGTGAGACACTGGAACAGGCTGCCCAGGGAGATTGTGGATGCCTCAACCCTGGCAGTGTTAAAGGCCAGGTTGGACAATGCCTTGAGCAACCTGGTCTAGTGGGAAGTGTCCCAGCCCATGGCAGGGGGGATGGGACAAGATGGTCTTTAAGGCCCCTTTCAACCCTTAACATTCCATGATTCTGTGAACTTGTCTTGTGCCACAACGGCACCCCAAACCTGTGCAAGTTTTCATAAGTGAGTGGCTATTGCCAGTCTAACAGCTGTGGTTTATGTCCTTCTAGACGCAAACTCTTCTCAGCCAGAAAAATAAAACACCCCCTCACAAGGTATCTTGGAAATAGACCAATGGATAAATAAAAGCCTATTGTCAAAGCGATAGGAATGTTACCCATTTCTGAGAGAAACTACCATTTTCTTTGCACTCAAGGCAACTTCAAACTATTAATCTTCCCTACAATTCCACTGACTTTAACTCAGTGGGTTAGAGCATGGTGCTAATAACACCAAGGTTGTGGGTTTGATCCCCATATAGGTCATTCACTTAAGAGTTGGACTTGATATCCATGTTGGTCACTTCCAACTCAGAATATTCCGTGATTCTATGACTTCTGCTGTGCTCGATGGAGTATGTTTGCACAGAGCAACCCAAGCCTACACTTCCAGTGCAGGAGATTCACAGTTCTAAGTGTATCACAGGACTTCAAGTCCACAAAAATGGAAAAAAACATCGTGGAATCCACTGCTACTTCCTCTGGCCATACATCACATTGTCCATTGTGACAAGTGCCCACCTGGCTCCTGTGTCCCTGCACTCCAGGTTCCATCAGAACCCACTGCTGCTGCTGTGCCCACAGCCCCGCCCTGGCCGCTCCAGACCCTTTGCCTCAGGGACAGCCACTCTTGTCTTGCTCCTGGGAAGGAGCTCAGGGAGCAGCTGGGTGGATCCCCGAGCATCCCCCAGCGGCTGTGCTGATCCCACGGGGTGCAGGTGGGAGCCCAGGGCTGCCACAGGGTGCTCCCAGCTCAGGGGGATGCACAGGATGCTGCTTTGGTGCCTCCGCTCCCCCAGCCACGAGGGACATGTCAGAGCTGTGCCAAGTGCCTTCCCTCCTTGTCTTTAGGAAAATTAATGCACCTTGCTTTATTAGTCAACCGTTCTGACAATCCTCTGTCCCTTCCATCAACAGCTTGGCTTTCAAGCCTTATTTTTCTACTTGGTTTATGTCACACAAAAGGTAAATTGTCTGTAGAGGATGACATTTGAGTTACAAAAACTCAGTCTTGCATTCAAAGTGACTCTTAGGAAATACCTCTGACTGTTTACTCAAATTAGTTTTCAGAAAGACCTTTTAAACCCTTACCAAAAATGTGTCACTGCATGAAAATGAGCAGATGCACAATAGTATTAAAACTGCTGTTTAACTGCATTTTTGTTTTCACATACTACTGTCTTGGGCCCTTGATGGACCTATTTCAGGGACAAAAACTTGCAGTACACAGCCGAGACACAGCTTTATACTTCACCTGATACGATCAAAAGCCACATGTTTTTCAAATTTATGCCTTATTATGAGATAATACTGCTAAAAGTTCATTAAGTTTTAAAATTTAGCTTACCATGCATTTGAAGAGTTTGCTCAGCTCTCGGTAACAAAATTATTACTCCTGTAGTTGATTTCATTCTATAGAAAGACAGAAGTCCTAAATGAATCAGAGTAAGGTGCTCCTGTCTCCAGCCTCCCAATTCCAAGTGTTGTTGTTCCATATTTTTTTAATTCCACACCCAGGCCTGAATACTTTTTAACATATTTTTTAAAATGGAGCAATAAGCACAAAAGTATGAAGGCATAATAAATCCTCCCCTCCCACCCCACTGCCCCAAGAGGCGTCAGTAAGAATGTAACTGGGTGAAAGTTAAGGAAGGGAGAGTGGGAGGGAAAGACACAAAATACACAGGAAAAAACACAGAAAAATATTTCCCAAGTGGAATTCCTGGCCTGGGGATTCCTCCACAACAGCATGCCTATAAGAATTAGCATTGCTACATAAACCAGAATTACCCAGCCTTTTCTGCACTTGACTGCATTGAACGAGGGTTTGTACTTCACTGTTCTTTTTGGCAAAGGTTCATATGCTCACAACCTAAAGTAAACATTAAATCCAGCTATCCAGTCCTGATTGTGAACTCTGTATGCAGGAGCTCCGGGCACACGGCATGAAAACAACCCGACCGACATCCACAGCTTCAGTGCAGACCAGGCAACTCCTGACACAAGTCACCGTGCTTGGAAGAAAGTTATCCCTTCATTTAAGAAGATTTCAGATGCTTCATGCTTGATTAGCTTTTTTTGCCAGCACAATGAAGGAAATGTCCTGCTTCTGCATGACTTTCTCTTCCTTGTTGGAACAGATGGTGAAGGCTTACAAATACGTGACTGGTATTTTTTCAGTGACTCATAGCTCAGAGCCACAGGTTTCAGATGGTGATAAGAAGCTCACCAAGATGGATGTAAGCGTACTTGAGGAGCAGTATGACCACATAAAACAGAAGCAAAAACTGGAACCACACATTATTGTATATAAAACAGGTACGCTTGTATTTGTAGAAAAAAATGCATATGTAATGTAAAGATGATTTCTTTAAATCTTTAATAATTCCTAGTTTAATTCTTTTTGTGCTCAGCTTCAAGAGAGGTAAAAGTAAATTCCTCTTCTGTCATTTTGGGGTTTTATTCCTTTTGCTGCAAGATGGTTTTATATTTATATCAATAAGCTTCATGTCAGTGAAATATTAATATCTATTTGCAACAGATGAACATATTTGAGGTAAGGTTTTACAGGTTTTTTATCAGTAAAATAAAGTTCTAAGCATAAATAGTAACTCTTACAGGAACCATGTTCTTCATGTCAATAATAAGTGTATTTGTGCAACATATTCTGTAATATTTCTGCTCTCTTGAATGGTTCCATCAGAACTAGCAATTCTGGGTCATCTTTCTCTTTTTCCCTTCTCTATCAGTATAAAGAAAGACTACAGGAAGCAACGGCAAATAGCAAGTAACAAGCTCAAGTTGAGGTTTTGTTAAAAAATAACTTTAATTAAAAGTCATAGCGGGTAACTAAGATACAAGCTTTGAACAAAAGGTCCTGTTTTGAAAGTATTTTCAGTGCATATTGCTTGGAAAGTGCATAGCTAGAAAAACAAGTAAGAATATGTATCACTCATCTACCTGCTGTGTCAAACAGATTTTATGTAAGAAACTTGCCATTATTTTAAAGCTTTTAGTTAGGCTGCTGCTTACAATACCACACTAATACTTTAGCTTTCCAAGTTAAAGTGATATTGAGAATACTAAGACAACTAATGAAGTTGTCTTCTGAATTTAATTGTAGTATACAAAACACGTTTCATTCACCTCTCATATTAGTATTTAGCTCAGTAAGTGTAGAACTTAGGTTATTTCATTCTCTACATTTTCTTCTAAGTTTTTCAGCAGTTCTAGCATTTGGCTATGTCACACTTTATGATCAAAACAATCAGAAAAAAACATGTAATTATGAACTGTACAACAGATTTGCTTCTTCAATATTCTTTCATCCAAATGTTTTGAAATTCTCATGTTAAAAGAATTAAGATCTTTGTGAGGAAGAAAAAAATATATCTACAAGCTTATTTTATCAGGTATCAAAATGCAGCTAACTTGAAGAAAAAACAGCCCATGTAATCAGCTATAGCAAAAATATGTTAGTTAAAGAAAGGGAGCAGAAGACTTTATTCAGATTAATTGAAATGAAGTTTCAGATATAATGAAGGTAATCAGAGCAGATTTTTTTGCAAGGCCATTTGAAGATTAAAATATGTAAGAAAGTAGGACTGCACAGTTTCTGGGGAGTTTAAAATGTAGTTGGGCTAAAAATCCACGTACAAATATTTTTATACATATGCACATGCCCCAAAACATTCACAAAACCACAGAACCTGCTGCACTGAACTTCTATCTTCAAACAACCTGTGTGGAAAGAACTCATGTCACTGTTAGAGGCAGTTGGAGTTTGGGCATTTTTAGTTATGCTGAGTTCTCAAGGTCCTAAAAGTTTATCTTGTACATTCCTGTGGAAGCTGGGAAAACCTATTACATGGCTCAGCACTTTGCACCTGTTACATGCATCAGTTTCCAAGAATATGGGCAGCAGAAATGAACATTGCCATATAGGACTGCCCTACACTATCCCAAAATTCCAGGTAGTTCCAAAATGCAGTCCATGTATGTATCAGTGATTTGTAGTGACAGAAAATCGTTTTCCTACCTAGAGGGTAAAATCATGGCTGTACTGGGAAAGGGGTGACAACAACAGCATCACCACAAATCCCACACATACACACAAACCACAAAGGCCAGACACAAAAACCCTCATGGAAGGAGAGCACCTTCAGTCCCTTGTGGTCTTAAAAGTCCCTGCCAAAGGTCTTTGTTCTGCCCAGTAAAACCCTGCTTTGCTCCTGCCTGGCAGACCAGCTGTCCTTCCATGTAACCACACAGATTTCGAGCACTGTAGGTTTATTGCACCACAGTTGGAACGGTAATTCCAAGTTTTCTGGAGGACTTTTAACTTTGTATGTCACTACCTGTCTTCAGGAGTCGTGAAATCGTGGACCTTTAAACAGAACTTAAGACCTCTAACTTCTCTATTTTTTTGACAGAGGAGTTAGTAACCAAGAAATCATCTGAAAACAACTTTGTTCTGTTTCTTCCCCAATACACACAGCCACATTCGTGCTTCTGCCCATTCCTGATTATTTGAGAACAAAGACCATGACAATATTTGAAAGGCACCAGCTAGGGGATAATACAGCAGTGTATTCATTATTTATTGGCTAAGAAGCTGAAAAACAGTATTTACTTTAGGAATTAAATGGGAGTATTCAGCACATGCAGTCACAACAGAATAAATACTGGGGCTCTGATTGCAGAAATCTCTTCCAAGTATTTCCCAAGCTAACTTGAGATAAGATTAACTTTTGCCACTCCAGAACCTTAAAAGCTTCTATTGATGATGACAGCATGTGGCCAGATGGTAAACAACTCTGCAACAAGGCTATAATACACAATTTACAGGGGAAAAAAAAGACAGAAAGACAGAAAGAAAGCTTTCTTGAGAAGTTTGGACAGTGCTGAAGGTGTGTTAATTCAACACCCAGTGGCTCAGGACTATCGCATTTCTATCCAAGGTCATTGCTCAATTTTGTGTGCCGCACCTGTAGCCAAGCAAGGAATCAAATCAACCTTGAACTCAAAACCAATGCACACTATTAAAATTGCACTAGATTTGTCTGAACTTTCTGATCAGTTCAAGACAGATCATAATTCTTCTGATGACCAGTTCATAAGGTTCTAGATAACACCTGAAGTTGCCAAGAGCACAGTTAACATCCACAAGAACGTGCAAAGCTGCTTCCCCTCAGTCTCTCGGTTCCATTCTCTCTTGATTTGTCTCTCACATACAAAGAACAAGCCCTGGTTTTCACAGCTGGGTGCAATACTGTGCTGTTCTGCAGAACACACAGGGCTCTGTTTTGCACGTGGACCTTTTTGTAGTCAGCCAAACTCAGCTCTACTTCTTGGATAAGGTCCAGTCACAACTTTGATTCTCACTGCTGCATGGTAGAGAACTGTGTGTTTTTATCTCTGCGAGTGATGTCACCCTAAGAAATCCTGTTAACACACTTCACTGTACTGATGGATGCACAAACACACCTGTATCTCAAAGCTCTGCACGTGCTTCAGCCTCCTTTCTCCTGATAACGCAGCACGAGAGCCAGTGTGGGCTAACACGGTTCTCCCTCCCAGCCATGCTGCAAAACAGCTCTTATCAGATCAACCCTGCATGGCCAAGGAGCAGAAAAAGTTCTGTGATATTATGCTGGCATTGTTGTTTTGGCAGTGGGAGCCAAAGGCAGCAGTGAAAGCCCTTGCTTAGCAAAATCCCTGTTGTACAGGTTCATTTACTGCCAGTAAATCAGCTGGGTCTGACATCTGCAAATACTTATTCATAAAGATGATACAAGAAGCAGCTATAAAGCAGAGGTTGTGCAGGCAGCATCCTACTCAAACTAGCTTCATTTCAAATTCAGGGTTACAGTCCTTTTAAAACAGCTGTTCAGAGACACTCAGAATATAATCAGCACTCTTCTCTGTCTGCTTTTCTCCCTGTAATGTGTTTCAGAACTTATACTGCAACAGACAGAGTTGCTGTAACTCAACCCTGTAAATAAGGCCAGCATTCTGCACAACCCCTACTTTATACCAACTGAAGTGTATTTCATTAGTGTCAATGGATTATCTTTAGTGTCATAGATCAGTTTCTGTTCATTTTCAAGACACAGAAAACCAGTCATGTCCAGCAATTTGATGACTTCTACATGTAATTAAAGTAGCATTAGCATTTCTAGCCCTAATATCTTCAACATTTTTAAACAGTAGCTTTCATAGTGCTTTAGAAATTAAGCTGTAGGGGTAGAAGAATAAAAAAAAAAGGAGACCAGATTCTCTCCCACTGCTACAGCTACCTATACCTTTCACAGAGGAAGCAGATTCCTCTAAGTGATCATTCAGGCAACACAAGTGTGGTAAGCTGTTTACACAATTTATACTGACTGGAACAGTAAAACTGCAGTAAAATAACAAAATACAAGCCTATAATGTTAATGATCCCTCATTAAGAAAGACATTCACAACTTGTTTCATCTAGAAAGAGTCACAATATTATTAAGTTGTGAATACAAACTTCAAACAGTATCAAACAGAACATTTTTGTCTTTCAAATTACAGCACTTGCCAACACACTGAGCAAGTCCCTACTCACCTTAAGAAGTTTTGTTCACAAGCAATTAATTACCGAAAGTCGATTCTCAATCTGTGCTGTTAATGAGTCTTAGAGTACCAGTTTGATCAATATTGTCTGGATAAATTTCCATTTTCATTTGAAAAATTAGGATACCATTTATGCCCTCAGAACTGCAAAAGCAAGCATGAAGTAGTTCTACTGCTAAACCTGGCATCAGAAGAACTTGCACTACTCTCAGCCACTGAAAGAAAGAGCACAGATAAACTCATGTAAAAGCTTTTCAGATTAGTTTATGCTGCAGAAATCACACCTTTGAATTTTGTCACCATAGTAACATGCACAAATGCATTTCTCTTGCAGGTGGACATGAATCTGTTCTCCCAGAATCAATGGTCAACCCTGTTCTAATTAATAAGAAAGTTAAAAGATCAAAGTCATATAGAGGAGATGTCCCTGTCAGAAAGGTCACACTGGAGGCAACCAACAGTGGCGACTCAGTAGACGACTTGTTATGGCACATCCACCTGGGAACTCACCGCCTGGGGCAGGGCCCTGGACAAGGAAATTCCTGGGATCTTTCCCACTGCAACAACACACCATGGAGTTTTGACAACCAGAGACTGATTTCAAAGGGCAATGACACAGTGCAGACCAAGGAATCAGGAGGAGCAAGTGAACTGTCTGAGCTCAGGCAACTGGGAAGTTCAAGCATGCTGAACAGTCTCAGGGAAGAGAACGGCTGCAACATTTCAAGCTCCTGCCAAAAGCCTCCTCTGAAATCAGCCACTGCAGCACTTTGGGCACATCAGCACATTTCTGCTACAAAATGCATGCCAGCCTGCAACAAACTGAACTTTTATCCTTTCCCAAATAGGAAAGGGCCCAGAATTTCTGAAGCAGCAAGGAAGCTTGGATTATATGTCTCACATTAAGGACATTAAGTAATAACTAAAACTTAGTCAAAAACTTGACTAAAACTTAAAATAGCCAAGTAGTTTTTCCAGTTAGTTATACATATCAACCTGCTGAGGGTCTACTACTTTTATTAGCCACGGAAGATTCTGACTATATAATCTTCAATATCTTTATAATTCTTAACGTATTATTTCATCATTCACTTTCAAGATATTCAAGATAATTTCTGATGTATTTTTAAAATCAATTAATAAAACCTCTGCTCATTTCTACTGTTGTAAAGAGACTTAGTAAATATAATTTCTTTCTAATACATAAATTTATCATAATATATTGTTGGCTCCCATCTATCCCCAGTGTTTCCTCAGAGAACTAATGAGGTCTCCCCTTCTGCAAGATCTTCAGAGAGAGGAGACCCTCTCTTGCAGGTGCTTTTCAATGACACAAACAGGAGCTATGCATCACCCACTTTCTGGCTGCAAGTATTCAGACAGGTCTCTTTTTCAAATGTAGGCTTCACAAAAATTGGAGATGGGAAATGTCTCCCCATTTCATAATGGCTAGGCAGGGGACATCATAGTAACTGGGTTTTTTTCTTCACAGTAGTTCAGTATTTAAATAATGATTAGGAACTAAAAAAAAAGATAAAGCATAGATATACCTAATAGGCATAACAGGGAAAAAGTACTAGATAACAATTAGTCCACATGAAACAAATTACCTGGAAGGAAATACTTCAAATACTTCATTGTCCTTTGATTGAATTAGTTATCTTAATTAAACATGGACCTTGAAAACCTTAGTTTTAAAGTCAGTGCAGGTTTATGCATGGACTAAGTAACTAACTCCTTTGTAAACTCTTTCATACAAACACTTTGTCCTTTCCTCAGGCTTCTCTAGCATACTACTGGGCTTTGTACTGACTGGACCTAATTTAGAAAAGGCATTTTGCCTTTGGAGAATCTTTCAATTTAATTTCCAAGGACATTATGAAAGAATATTTTCAGTAAGTTTTCATTTGTTAGTGGAGTAGTTTCAGTTATGAGGAAAGTTGTTATACTAACATTTCAGGAGAGTGGAATATTACACACACACAATTAATAAGAAAATGATGGTTTTTTTCCTAAAGCAGCTGTAGTGAAAACGAAACAGGAAAATGAGAAAAATACTAGAACTTCAAATACTAGAAAGTCCCACTTCTCAAGGGCACTTGATCTGCAAAACTTCTCCTGTTAACTTCTTCATGTTTGGCCATCATGGGCAGGAGCTTTCATCACTGTTACCACACACGTAGCCAAGTCTCAAGCACTGAACTCAAGACTGCCATAAAGCAAGTTTACTCTGAGTTTATCGGTAGGCAAGCCTGACTGATTTATGCACATGGGGGAACCTGGAATCCTGAAATTCTAGTTCAGTGTCTTGTTCACAAGCCCACGATCCCTGTGAGGTTCCCATTTCCAAAGCTGGAAACGGGACCCTCATGTAGTCTGCATGACTTCCTAAGGAATATGTTAGGACAGTCCTCCAGGTCCCTCCATTCTGGAATAGATCACACTGCTGAGCAATGATTTCAGTCACACATAAATAAAATAGAATAAAATAGAATAAAATCCCTTTGCTGCTGGGACAGCATGCTGCTGATCACAAGAAGGAATCAGCCCACATGAGTTACTTGTAACTGGTGTTACCCATTGAAAGAAAATCTTATGTCTTTTACAGGTATCAAAATCATTCCAGGCCCTCTGAGGGCCTCAAATGCAAAACACAGTATTGAGCAGCCCATATTGTACAGCCAGATCCCTGAAGCCTTACACCCTGCTCCCATTCCAGGACATTTTGGGGACTAGAAGTGACCCTGGAGCGCTGCCTCAGCCTGAAGTGGTGTTCAGCACCAGGTTTTCCACACCCCTCACGTATTCTTCCAGCCCAGTCTCTGAACCCAGGTTAACTTTTGACAGCCCCACAACCAGGCAAGACCCTGCCCACTCTGTTGATGGGGAAATACAAACTCCCACACTAAATCTCACCCACGACACCGATGCCTTCAAAAAATACAGGAAAAAACCCAACCTGCACACTTGTGCCTCACACACAGAGAGGTGGTAGATGAGGCTGCAGAACACTCAGACCCAGCCCAGCCCCAGCCTCTCCTGGAGGGACAGTCCCTCAGGCAGCCTTGGGGATGCCGACCATATCCCAGGGATGAGCTATCAGACACTCTGGAGCCAGAAGCTCCTGCTGCTGTCCACAAAATCAGGTTCATTACCCAGTGTGCAACAAGCCAATAATTACACACTTGAGAGAGACATCCTTTATTTCAGAGTCGTGCAAGCCTGGGTGCTCCGTGGTATTCCACAAATCAAGCACGCCAACTATCAAAACTTTTTACTATTTGGACATTTTAGCAAACAAAGGCATTATTGTTCATTTGCTACAAGTTAAATAGTTCTCTTGTTAATTCGTATTCTATCTTCTACTGGTTAATGATTCTCTCGCTTCTTATGCTAATTATTCTGCATGCTCAGTCTTTCTCTTCTTTTGAGTCTGTGGGTTTCTTGGGTCAGTAGTTGTGATGTGTCCCTGCCGGAATTACCCTTTACCCAGTTGGAGCTGAGCTGGTTTTATTTGTTTCTTCCTTATCTTCGAGTTCCGCCAGATGTCCTTGTGGCCTGTAAATTCTTTGTGTCACTATCAGTAGCAGCTCCTTCTTCCCAAGCTCTGTTAACCTTCCCCAAGGTCTTAGATTATTGAAACATGTCAAGCCCTAAATCTTAATAAGGTAATTCTACCAACAAGTAATTTATTTTTATAACACCTGGCCATCACTTTGAACTTCTAAGCTGCTGTTTCATGGGTTATGTCTCACAGAACTACAAAACGGGTTGAGTTGGAAAGGGCCACAGTGGTCATCTGGTCCCACCTCCCTGCTCCAGCAGGGCCACCCCAGAGCACATGGCACAGGGTTGTATCCAGATGGTTCTGGAATATCTCCAGTGAGGGAGGACTCCACACCGTCTCTGGGCAATCTGTTCCAGTGCTCGGTCACTGCTCAGGGAAGATGTTTTTCCTCACGTTCAGATGGAATTTCCTGTGCATCAGTTTCGCCCGTTGGCTCTTGTCCTATTTCTGGGCCCCACCAAGAAGAGCTTGGTCCATGGTCTTGGCACCCCTCTTCAGGCACTTACACACATTGATGGGGTAAATCTCAGGGACAGGATGAGAAGACATGGCCTTAAGCTGTAGCAGGGGAGCTTTTGGTTGGACATTTGGAGGAATTTCTTCATGGAAAGGAAGATTAGACACTGGGATGGGCTGCCTGGGGAGGTGGTGGAGTCACCATCCCTAGAGATGTTTAAGGAAAGACTGGACGTGGCACTGAGTGCCATGGTCTGGTTGACGTGGCAGTGTTCCGTCATACGTCAGACTCGATGGCCTCAGAGCTCTTTTCCAGCCTAACTGACGCTATGATTCTGTGATTCCTTTCTTTTTCACTAGGCTTGAAAGCATGCAAAGACCAAACGCTACAGCACCGTGACCCAAGGGAACCCGGACACACTGCGCGTTCGGCAGCGGACACGCCCCGGCCCCTCAGAGTGAGGGCAGGGCGCGAACATGGCGGGCGGGGCGCGGCTTCACGCACGTCACGCCCGTCTCCCTGGGCCTTCCGGGCTGCCGTAGGAGCCGCTCCCCCTCCTCGCCCTCAGGGACAGCAGCCCTCGCCTCCCTCCTTCCCGGGTAGCAGCTCAGGGAGCAGCTTCGTCGGCCCCCGAGCTTCCCCCGGCGGCGGCTGTGCCGAGCCCGCAGGGCGCAGGTGGGTGCCCGGGGCCGGGGCCATGCTGGCACGGCCGCGGTGACAGCGGGGGACTGGGGGTACCGGAGCTGCCCTGGCACGGGAGGCGCTGGATGTGCTCCTGGGGAGGGATGAGGATGTCCCGGCACCCCGGGCCCGCAGGGATGGGGCTGCCGACCCTGGGGGTTTGCTCATGACGCTGCTTCAGTGCTTCCCCTCCTTCAGCCACGGAGAAATGTGTCAGAGCTGTGCTTTCTTCCTTTTTAGGGAAAATTGATGTGTCCTCCTTTATTATCCAACCGTTCTGACAATCCCCTGTTCCTTCCACCAACAATTTGCCTTTTGAACCTGGTTGCTGCATCTTATGTCGTGCGTCTTGTTTCTCCACTTGTTTTATTTCACGTATAAGGCAAACTGGGCTAGGGGATGACATTTTATTTTCAAAAGCTCGGTCTTGCATTCAGAGTGCCTCTTGGGAAATACCCCCGGTTGTTTACTCAACTGAGTTTTGGGAAAGTCCCTTTAAATTCATACCGAAAGTGAAATTGTGTCAGGAGCGGTTGTGGCGTTTCATGGCTGATGGAAGAGTGAGTCACAAATGTTTTTGCTGTGGATTCTCTTGCAATTTGGTGATGGTGTGATGGAATTTAAAATAAGTGTTAGAAATGTTACATATAAAATCATAGGTTTTGTGTTTGTGAAACCAAAATTTTATTTTTTAAATAGAAGGTTTGTAAGAATTAAGTTTGACTGGAGACTGCAGGGATGTTTTCTATTTTGATAGCTTAATTAAAAGTCATAAACTTACCAAGCTGTGATATCGATAAACAGATGAATGACCAATTTATAAATGTCACCTGTATTTACAATTTTTAGTCTTAAGCATAGACTGCAATTTTAAATTTTATCTGTGTGACCCAAAACCATGAGCAACTTTTTTTGTTAAGTAGAATTATGGGTATAAAATGGGTCTTCAGCATAACTTAAAAGTGGAAAAATGATGGTTACAGGCTGTTCATGAGAATTCCCTGGCATGTTTTGGGAAGGGGGAAAAGCTGCATTAATAACTACAGTGCAGTGTTTTGAAAATTGAGTGGTTTTGTCACTTTTGCTTTGTAAATGCCATTGTTTGCCTTGGCTGTAAAATAATAGCAGTGGCATCCCAGCAGGAAAAAGAATATGTGATTGTCTCTGCTAGTATTGACAGACACTGTGCAAATTACAGCAATCCAACTGGAAAGATTGTTAAACCATCCACTTGCCCAGCTCATCCCTCTGACTCCTGTTTAGAGGAGACTGTTGTCAGTGCAGCTTCCAGGGAATTCTTTGTAGCTCAATAAAGCTGGGCTCGAGGTAAAGCTGACCAGTCAACTTACCACATATTGGATATTTGCCTGCATTTTTTCCCCTCAAATAGTGTTTTTCAGAGCCAGGAGCAGTTTTTGAAATGGGGAACTCTTCCCTTTTCTCCTGAGATCTGTGTGCTAATAAACAATAATGAAAGATGGAAACCACTCTGAAAGAAAAGTGAAACTGATTAATCAAATTTCATGCCAACCTTAGTGCATGTATGCCAACATTTTAAATGCTTTTCTGTATAAATTGGAGGACATTTTCCATATGATTCCCAGTGTCCAAGAGCCACAAGTCTCCCGCGCTTTGTCATGCACCAAGTTTTTTTTTCTTCCATTGAGGTATCTGCATGCACCTTTCCTTGCTGTCTGTGCCTTCCCTGCTTCTTGGGATGTTTGGTTTTTGGTTTTTTTCCCAGGGACATGCTGATTGACTCAGAGTTTCCTGCTTTCTCTGAGCTGAATCAGAGGTGGTGGATTGAGCAGCTCCATCCAGAGCAGGGCAGAACAACTGAATTGTCAGTTTTGATGTATTGACATTTCTGCAATCCCAGTTCACATGAGGGGATGGGAAAAGGTTTAATTTGTCTTGAAATGTCAGGGCCCTTCTAAGTTATCTCTACTCCAATCCAAATTTCACCTTCTTTTCAATAATTTTTTCCCCATTTTTTCTCATAGTTTGGCCTCAGTTTCCCCTCCCCACCAAAATGCATGAAATGCATTTAATACTCATCTTTTATTTCAGAATTCCAAAATGTCACTTAGACTTCTTGAAAAGCAAAGTATCTTACTACGGGAAAGCTATATTAAAGGATTGTTTGTTTTTCTTTCTTTTCCCTTCCAACTGTGCTTTTTTTTTAAAAAAGAATGGCGCAAAAGAAGTATTTGATAGCAAAACTGACAAGCTGCTTAAGAGAGGACAAAATTCAGCTATGGAAACCACCATATACAGATGAAAAAAAGGAAGCTGGTAAAGAGATGAAGGTAAATATTTTCTCCTGAGTTGATGTCATACATCTTCCATGTCGTACTGCTGGTGCACTTTACCAGTTATTCTTCTCGTTTTCTCAGGAGCTTGTACAAAAATATTCCTCCAAGCTGAATATCAATGAGAATGATACAGAGAATATGCTTGAAGAAATACGATGTAAAGCAATTGAGCGTGGGACAGGAAATGAGAATTTTAAAGTGACTGGGATTGCAAGACTTGATATATATCTGCCTCGTAGAAAAGTGAGTAACACTGCAAAAAAAGTCTGCATAAGTAGCTTTACTTCGAGCTTTTGAGTCCTAGATCTGTGTCTATGCAGATATTTTCACTTCAGCTTTTTCAGGTGTTTTGTGTGAGTGATCTGTGTCAGGTACATAAAACATGGGGAGAGGGGGAATTACATATTTTAGTTTCCCAGGTATGTGGGAATATTGTGGCAAACGAATATAATATTGAGGAGATAAGTAATTTTTCCCTTTAGGATTTAATGACTAATAATCTTTTAATTAAGAAAAATAAGTTAGATGTAAGTGTCTGTTTCAATTTGATTCCTTCTGGTGTATCTGCTTGTATTAGCAGTAAAGAACAGGTGTATTTTTTCAGCTGAAGAATACCTCAAGTGGAGTCAGCCTATTCATGTTGCTTGAACTTGGAAATGAGAAGCAGGATTTTTTGTTGTGATGGCATTCACCTGTTCCCTTTACAGATTCATAGAATTACAGAGTCACAGAATCACTAAGCTTGGAAAAGACTTCCAAGATCATCAAGTCCAGCCTTTACCAAGCACCACTTTGTCAACTGAACCATGGCACTCAGTGCCTCTCCCAATTGTTTCTTGAACACTTCCAGGGATGGAGACTCTACCACCTCCCTGGACAGCCCATTCCAAAGCTCAGCCTTCTAGAGCAGACTCCTAAAAGCTTCTCCAACAGAGAACTGAATTAAGTTTTGCCCTTTTAAAGTCAGGTTTCAGCTTCTAGTTTCATGCATGAAGTACTCCTGTAGTGAAAAATAATTACCCGGGCTAAAGGGTAGAGAGTTTTAAGTGATTGCCATGCAGTTAAAACAACCAAATAGTTTCATAATTCTGCTTTATAATGCTTCCGGGCAGAGGGGAATGAATTAATTTAAAATTCCAGTTTATCTAATCTGGGACCAGAAACATTAATAGGAATTAATCATAATTTAGCTAGTCACAGGTGAGTAGCATAATTGCAAAGCACAGTTAAGATTGGAGGTGCATAATTAAATTAATTTAAATTGTTTGGTTCTGAATTTAGATTTATTTAGTTCTGAATATTCTGCTGTTATAATGCTTATTTTAGCACTATGTCACAAGTACAGGACTGAAAATTGCTACTATGTATGTCCAGCCATAACCCTCTAAACATGATTGTTATTTGAAAAAGAAATGTTGTTGTTGAACAGTTAATTAAGAAAATGTCTTAAGTATCTTGATACCGTGCTTTTCCTTCACTCTTTCTTTTCCCCACCCAATATAATTACTACAGAGCAGGAAAATCCCACTGGAAACCAGTCTGTTCATCACAGGCAAGGAGCTCAGATCCCAGTAAGTGCAATCACCCCTTCATGCTTCTTTCATGAGACACCACCCTGTCATACAGCATTTTAAAAAAAGCAATCAAACCCACTTTTTATTTGATTTAAGCTTTTTCTTAGCATGTATTCTCTGAACAGGATGTCCAGTGTCCCTGTAGGGCAGTTCTTCATGGGAACAGCTGCGGTTTAACAGATGGAAAACAGGAAAAAGATGGTTCTGTGTGAATCCCCAGCAAGTACCTGGGAAGGCACCAGTGATCAGTGTTCCAAATCTGTAACCAGGCAGATCTTCTGAACAGTGAACATTACCTTCTCTTTCTTTGGTGTTTTTAAGCCTAAAAAGAATCAGATTCTTTTCTGTCTGTTTTGCTTTTTCCCTTTTTGTATCCCAGATTTTCCCTATATGGTACACAAAGCTCTCTGATGATGTTATTTTAATTCTAGCAGCCTTTCGTAGCAAAAATTTTAAGCCATTTGTAAGCACTAATTTTCAGGTTTTATTGCTATTGTAACAACAATATTGTGTAACCTTACAAATTTATGCTCATGGATGAAATTATTTATTTCACAGGATAGCACAGGAATATGCATTACAGGAAAATGCTGTCAAAATAATCATAAACAAGAAGCAGCTTGATCTGGGTATGTATCTCTAGTTAAGGATACCTTTATGCTAATTTTCTAGTTTTCTAATTCTCAGAAGCAAAATGGCCTTGTAATTATATGAGTTTCAGAAATTTCCAAAAAGCAGCAGCTATATTTGTCAGGTTCTGCTTTACAGGAAATATAATAAATTATACTGGTCAAAATTCTTAAATAGAATTAGATCAATTAAAGGAATACTGTAATAAATGTTGAAATCCCCTTCTCTAGTGTTGAAACACTGAAAATGCCCATTTAAGAGAAAATCTAAACTTCTTCAAAAACTTCATTGTGTAATAGCACTTGCAAAGACTTTTTGTAATGCTTTGCCCATGTTCAACCTGTCGGACATGTGGGAAGTGATGATACAGCTTTTTCTTTGCTGATGACCCTGGAATAAATCAGAGTTAGAACCATGGAGCTGACAAAAGGAACTTGGATTCAGTTCCCAGTTCCTCTGTCCTGTACTTTTGAGGTGTATGATCCTGGACGTGTTCTTATTCCAGTTTTTGCCTGAAGATCAATTAACTGAAATAGAAATAATGGTATTTTTTGAATGTCTTGAAAAAAACAAGGAAAGAAACTTATCAGACACTTCAAAAGCACTTTTAAGATGCAAGTCTGATTCTAAATTTTGCTGACTATGTCGGTAATTTTCATGGTTTTTGACAGAGTTCTCAAGTCTTGCAATTTCAGTAGTTCCAGTACTTGAATTGTATTATTCACACTCTATTTTGCAGGTAAAACCCTGGAAGACCAGGGTGTCACACACAATGCAAAAGTTATGGTGCTTCAACTGGAGCAGAGTGATGAGGAAACCAAAAGAAAAGTTCAGGAGGAAGAGCTTCAGTGCAAGAAAGAAAAAGAAATAAATGACAAGATGCAAAGAACTAAGAAGGGTTTGGAAATTCTAGCAGAGAGAGGTCAGTGGGCTAGTTGAGTTTGGGGGGAGGTGGGTGTTCATTAATTTTTGTGCATCAAAAATTCTATTCTCAGAGGCCTTTCAGCGTGGAAGAGTGCCTATACCATGGCTGAATTTCAGTTCATACTTTTCTAGGTTTCTGCCTACTTGAAAACTGGATTTTAAGTTGGCTTAAACTTTATTTTCTACCCTTTTTACACAACTAGAATGCTACAAAAAAACTTTGGCACTTTGAGAGGGATATCATATGAATCAATTATTGAATTGGCACTTGGCAGTTAAGGGTCTGATGACTTGTGAGAAGCTTTAGATTTATTGTAGACATAATCACAGTGGCATGATGTGTTATAAGTCATGAAACACTTTTTTGTAGTTCAGCTATGGCTGTGTGTAACCATGGTTTCATTGTGCAGAGCAACTCATTTGTCACTGTCATCTGCAACGTGGCTGTTGTGTTCTTATTCCCTTGGATGTTGGTTCCTGGCAACTGTGGATTAAGTGAAAGGGATATACTTCACTTAACAGTAATAATTTTTCAAAATGAGGTTGTGTTTGTGAACTGCAGTGCTTGATGGTGAGTTTAAATCACTTCTCTATTCCATTGTTTCACAAATCCACAGGCAAGGAACTGTGGAGCTGAACAGTTAATGAATTCCTGCCAAATGCAGAAACACCTGAACAAAGCTTCAAAGCTGGTGACACCCGGTTTCTTACCATAATATCAGATTTTGAACACGTGACAGAAGTGTTTGCATTTTTTGGACTTCAGGAGTGATTTAGACCCCAGATTTTGAATCCTGAACGAGGTCTGTTTATGGTTTTTGCCACTGTCAGTTACAGCCAAAGCCAGAGTGCAGATCCGAGTCTGTAATGGGTTCCCAGGCTGAAGGCTCTGTGAGAAGTGTAGTAAGGGTTTAACAACCCTTTTGTTTCACCTGAGAGAAACTGCAGGGCAGAAGCTTTTAATCTCAACAAACTCTTCCTTAACTGTCTTTTGCTTACAAGAAGATCATCTTTTCATTGTAAATTGAATGGAAGTGAAAACAAAATGGATAGTTTGGTTATAAGCATTAAAGGTGTGGGGAAGGAAAATACTGAGCTGTATTTTTTTTCAGCATTATCAACTGAGCTCAGTTGTATTTTGTAATTATTCTATGCTTTAGTTGATACATAATTTCAAATGCTGTGTTGTGTAAAATATAGGTGTTTTGTCTTCTGTAAAAAGGAATTTCATTATAATTCATGTAACTTTTAATACTGTATCTAAATTTCTGCATGCACAAGGCCTTTTCCATAGTGACCTTTCTAGAAGTTCCTCATGTTTACCTGGCCAGAGTCACTATTGGTTACTATGTCCAGAAAAACACACATGGAGCCTTTATATGTAATTCTGATTTTGTTGTTGTTGTTTGCTGGGTTTTTTTAACAACATACTTACTAATGTAATCTTATAGCAGCAGAGTTGCTCTGTTGAAGGTGGTGTTTAAATTTTAAACTTTTTTATATCTTTCAGAGGAGTACTTGGATCCAGACTCTGTTCCATACCTAGATATAGCTAATCAAACTGGAAGATCAATTCCGATTCCTCCTCAAGCTAAAAAAGTAGGTGAAAGCATCATACAGTGCTGTTAAGATGGCACTTTAAAGCTTGGTCTGTGAAACATTTAAAATATGGGATTGAAATACAGTCAGACTTTCTGGGGTTGTAACCCTGGGTCCACTAGATGTTTGTTTAATGCAAATAATTTAGAAATAAATTGTAAGTAGAACTGTGTAGTGGGGAATATTTCAGTCACCTGGAGACAGCCTCTGCTGATCTCATTGCAGGTCTAATCTTGCACTGACCCCTGTGTCGTCCATGTCTTACTTTTGTGGTTTAAGATGGGCTTTAATTTTGTTGTATCCTAGTGCCTATTATAAAATTTAGGTGTCCTAGAAAGGCACGAAAGTAACTTGTTTCTTAGGCCTTATTTCCATTTGGAACCTGATGAGTCTCTCTAAATTTGACTCTGTTAATATTTTAGATCTTTTTCACTGTGTCCCCTTTCAAACTTAAATTTGTTCATCATTCAAGAAAGTTCCACATTCTCAACTGAAAATAGCTTTGGTTGAGTGCAAGTATTGAGTCACAGAAGGAGTGACACACCTGATGTTGGCCACTGAAGCAGAAGAATAGCAATAGGTGCTGCCCGTCAAGATTACCGGATTTTCCGAAGATAAATAAATTTTTTACAAATACTTGGAATTACACCCAGGAACAAAATTGTGAAGAAATGAGCCAGTGTGTGCCAACTGCTGCTGCAGCCACTCCTGAGGCCTGCTGTGATTTCTGCATCACCTGGAGTCTCTGGGTGATGGGAATGACGCTGTCCACTCTCACTCTGCATGCTGTTCTGATGGAGTGCTGAACATAATTCACCTGAAGAGTTAAAGCATCCAGTGTTCAAGTGAACGAGATTTCATCAGTATTGATCAAAAATAAGAGGAAGTATTGCAGGTTGTTTCTATCCAGAATTATTATTACATTTCCACTTGTTGCACTGCAGGAGTGTTTTCTTGACACATTCAAAATCTAATTTTCAGTTATGAGGTTTTTCAGGAGGTGAATTTCTAGGTTTTGCAAGATAATTGTGATAGCAAAGCGAAACAAATTTGATGCTGTTAGGAAGTGTAGCACCCAGAAAAATGCTGAGCTTTGTATCACTCACCATTAAAAATCTCTCTGGGGTTGCATTCTTAAAGTAAGCTTGGTGCAGCATTTCATGTGCCAGTAACATCCATTGGTTTTAACTAGACAATATCTGACAATATCAGATGGGAGAAAAGTGTGAAGCAGTGTGAAATAGCACTGGCCTTACAGAACTGATGCAGTGGGTATTTTTCTAGGAAGAACAAGGACTCCAGTGGATTACCTGGATATTTCCTTTTAGCTCTTTGAGTTGGGGAAGTGCAGTCAAAAGTCTCAATGTGTTTTTCTAGGCGCTCGTGCTGGCTATGGGTTACCATGAGAAGGGCAGAGCATTAATGAAGAAGAAAGAATATGAAATAGCACTGCCATATTTGTTGGATGCTGATAAACACTTCTGGTAAGAACATTTTGAGTCCTTGTGTCTCTCTTTACTGTCAGCCCATAAAGGAACAGCACAAACTCTACCTGTGTATATAAATCAGGGCCAGTTTTGCTTGGGGTTGCTTCACACCCCCTCTTGCAGATGGAAAACAGCAGATAAAGCTCTGACTTGCAGTGACAGGTGGCTTCATGTAGAACAGCTGAAACAGATACTGCCACTGGGCAAGTTAATCTTTCATAACAACATAAACAGAAACTGTCAATATTCATGTACCAAGTTATAAATTACATTAGCTTGAGAGACAGTCATGGATATTCATTTGCAGTTGCTCTGTGAAGTAATAATTTCTTGTAAAAGGTGGAGCAGATAGCTGAGGTCAGTAACCATACCAGGGCTTCTGCAAGTAAATTGGTTTCCTATCAGCTGTCAGAGCCATAAATTGCTCTTTTGAGGTCCCAGAAGTCATACTGTCCCTGTCTGTTTCTCGTCTGTGTGGGCGTGCAAGGGGACTGGCACAGTACTCAGCATGTTCATGTGCACCGAGGCAGTTTCTCAGTCCTCCCAAAGATTACACAGGGTTTAATTCCATTATGCTTGTAGAGATGCCATCTTAAACAGTAACCACAGCTCATTTTGTTACTTTAAGATGTAGTGTTGGCATCTGTCCTGCATGTCAGTGAACAGGATGGGTGATCAGGACTTGATTCCCGTTTCCCTGGCATCAGTTTGCTGCCTCAGATACGAAGAGTGTGCTTTCTACAACATGAGTGTGCGCACTTCTGAGATGTTGTTTTATGAGTGTTAAAAAGTGTGTATGTGAGGAAGAAATAAACAACCCTTTTGCAGAAAAGAAAAAAATTAATTGTTTTATTTTCCAGTGAGTGTAGCACAGAGCTGCTGAACACGGTTGATAATTATGCAGTGCTGCAGCTGGACATAGTGTGGTGCTACTTCCGTCTGGAGCAGCTGGACTGCCTGGATGATGCAGAGAAAAAGCTGTCCACAGCACAGAGATGCTTCCAGAGGTGCTATGGGGAGAACCATGAAAGGCTTATTGACATCAAAGTATGCTGGGTTTGATTTAATTAGGGTGGGATTTTTTTCTACGTGTATTCCGTTACTGTTCAAGTATTGCAAGACTGGCTTTTACAAGTTTGAAGTTTTCCTGTGTATCATTAGCCTGTCATCTGGTTCTGTAATTGTCAGCACACGGAGAACACTGGGCCTGGCAAAAAGGTCATGGTAAATGTGTGTTTATATGCACAGACATCACTGGGGTTTAGGCGTGATGCTTTATCTGCACGCTGACTGTCACAAAGCCCTGACTGTGTCTTTGAATGTGTAGAGTGTTCTGTTGATAATGAACTGGTGTTCTACCACATGCTTCTATCTACATGGTCCACCCTGCTTCTTTAAACAATTCCTTAGGGAAGCTACGGTCGTGAAAAGGTTTTATTTCTACGGCTTTACCTCCTTCAAGGGATCGGGCACTACCACAGTGGCAGAGAAAAGGAGGCTGCAGAGTACATTCAGAAGGTAAAGCAGCTTTAGTTAAGACTCTGGAGTCCTTCACTCCAGCCCTTCAGTTTGGGTTCCATCTTGCACCTGTTCTTTGCTTACTCAGAGAAGCAGGGAGGCATTTTTTGTTTGGATGTTAACAGTATAAGTGGTGACATTTTGCTCTTTCTATATCCAGGCGTCTTCTTTATACGGAGAGCTGTCCATAGATCCTGACAAAGTGGATCGCCTTTCTCTCCTGGGATTCTCGGAACAGGAAGCTCGCCTTGCCCTGCGAGCATGCCACGGGAATGTGGAGCATGCTGCCAATCTGATCACCAACAGGAGAGAGGTAGGGCCAGTGAAAGCATTAAATCACAGATCATCTGAGTTGGGGTGTCATGAGATGTGTGTTGTGTGGCCAGAGCAGCGTGGTGCTAAATTAAGGACTTGGATTATCCCTCTTTGGCACTGTTGGTGTAGCTGACAGTTTGACGTGTTGGCACAAGTTTGAAACCAAAACGTAATGCATTAACAAGGGAAGCTCTGTCTCAAAACAGATGGAATGAGAGCGCCAAAGACCTGTGGTTGTACCACAGAGGCACACGGGGAAGGCTTTGCACCAGTGTTTGCTACTCAGCAGTGCTCCGTCTGGGAATAAACCACCAGGACCAAGCTGTCACTCCCAGACTTGGCTGCCCCCTATTGTGGCTTTGTACTTGGAAGATCCAGGAGGGAAAAGGGATTTTTTTTGTGCTAGAGTGAGTGAAGACAGTGCTGTCCAGATCTGAAGTGATGTTTGGTACGCTGAGGAGGCAGTTCTAGACTTGAGACAGTGAAGTGTGGACAGAAAAGCCAACTGGCTGAGGGAAGGCTGAACAGAACTCCTTGGCTCCCTGCCTGGTTCTGACTGTCTGTCCTTGGCAAGTCTTGTCTGTGGGCCCATCTGCCAAACGGGTTTGTCACTTACCACACAGGGCCTGGAATAGCTGTGATGGCACCAGATCCGATCTGCGGAGCGGAAGTGTGGCGACAGGACTGGCTCATGGAAATGCAGCTTTATTTAGGAACGAGTGTCTGGCAGCACAGTCTGTATTTACAAAAAAAAAAAAAAAGCCTTTTCCTCAAGAGATTCAAACTTGAAGCAAAAAAATCCGAGAAACCCTACATGCACAGGCTGTGTGTTAAAGCATTCCCATGCACAGTGAGCTTTGCAATGTCTGTGCTCTTGCAGGAAAAGGCACAGATCAGGAGGGAGGAGAGAGCTAAAAGGCGGCGGCGACTGGAAGACATCAATACCCTGAAAAGTATGGGCTACCCAGAGAGAGCTGCTCAGGTAGCTCTTCAAAATACACAAGGAAACCTGGACCAAGCCTTTAAGGTAAATGATTTTTCAGTAGTAGTAGCGTTGTACGAAAGAAATTTGGTTGAGGTTTTTTTATTGTTTAGCAGATTCTTATTTTCTGTAGTCTGTGTTTTTTAGTTTATAGCTACCTTTTCTGAACTGTAATGACTGAACTTGCACTTCCTGACCCAATAAATCAGATACCACTTAAGTTGGCTGAGGTTTGCTTATATCAGCCATTGGGCTGCCTACACAACCATGTTGAGGACTGTTGTAGCTCTGTTGCTCTATTCTAATCTCTCTGTTTCATTGCAGTTTATTCTTGACAATCCCGAGTTACTGTTGGAAGATGATGATGATGATTCTGTGGCCATGGACCAGTTTCAGGTTTCCCAAGAAAGTATTGAGCAAGTAAGCTAGACCACTTGCTTTCTTGTGAGTTGGTTTCTTTTCTCTGACTTATGCTTGCAAAGACAGCAGATTTTCCTTAAGCAAAGCTGCACAAATATTCTTTGACCCATGTCACTCACTCAGGCTGTCACACTCCAGAGTCTAGCATCCACTCTTAATGGTGAAGTCACTCGGGCTAACATGTAATTTGTGTGTACTTCCTGCCCATTGCACCAGCCTGCCATGCGTGGATGTGGAGGGGAAGTATGTCCAGAATAATGCTCTATCCCCAAAAAAGACAGCAAATGAGAAATTTATCCAAGTCTCTAAACTCTGCAGTGCACAAGGGAAAGAATTGGAATGTGTATTTCTCATGACAGGCTGTCTGACAAGCTCGTCAGTAATTAGTGTGGCTGTGTAATTGCCTGTGTAACAGGCAAGAAAACTGTATTGCCTAGGAAAAGTAAACAGCACATGTACCCCCCTGATACACTGGAGTGCTTTGAACTTTCCTTTTGAAAACAGAAAAAAAATTGGTCTAGTACTAGACAAGAGGCTCTTGATCCTGCTCAACATCCCCATGCCTTTAATAGGTCACTGCCCTGTTGTTAACTGTTCCAGTAAACCAGAGTCAGTGTCCTGGAATTCCTGGCATGCAGCACTTTTCTCTGTGTGAGAGAATGACTGTCAGATGCAGAAGCAGATTCCTGTCAGACCCTGGTGTCAGATGAGCTTGGATTTCCCCAGATTTTCTTTATTATTCCTTTTTCCCCCTCCTGCAGCTGATGTACATGGGTTTCAGCCGTGAGTCAGCAGAGCAAGCTTTAAAGGTCTTTAAAGGGAACATCCACGTGGCTTCCCAAACCCTTGCTCATTATGGGGGAGTTCTTCCCCCTTCACTGCTGCTGTCCTCAGAAGGGTCCAGTCCATCAGAGGAATCCGCTTCTTCCAAAGACCTGCTCACGGAATCTGCAGGTGAGAATGTTACATCCAGCAGGGGGGAAGGGAAGGCAAGGCTGTTCTTCTGGCTTCTGTAGGAAACAGTTAAGCAATTTCTGCTGAAATAGTGGCACAGGGATTCCAGTAATTCCCCAGGCTGCTTTTACTGGGAACACAGTTACAGGAAAGCAGCTGTTGTCCCCGGTGAGCTGCAACCCCTGCAGTGACAGCCATGCAGGGACCAGAGAGGACGGGCATCAGCTCCAGGCAGGTGCAGCCCAGAAGAAAAGGTGACACTCAGGGTGTCCTGGGCAGGGCTAAGGAGTTTATTCCAGATCTGTGCTCTGCAGGTGGCTGACCTGCCTCCATACTCCTTCCTCGTGTCCTTTATGGGATGGAACCATAATCAAGACTTTTCCTTTTAACGAAGAAACTTGCACATATTTTTTTTCTCTCATTATTTGTCAGAGCTGTAGTGATCTCTGTTGTATAATTTCCTACACCACGTTTAAATAAGGAAAAATGGCCATCTTGCCCTATCCTTTGCAGAGTAATTGTAAGGGGTGGTTGTGCAGGAAGGGGCTGGCAGAGCAGCCACGCTGGTGAAACAGGGAGAGCACCAACTTCTTTCAGAAGTGAATTCACTGCCGCTGCTTTTTATTGGAAGGTTCTTCTAGTTCACCAACAGATGAAGACATGGACACTGATGCAGTCAATGAAATCCTAGAGGATATTCCTGAACACGAAGAGGATTATCTGGATTTAACACTCGAGGAAGAAGAACAGATAATTCATGAATACTTATCCTATATACAAGTACCGCAGCACTAAATCCCATTATATCTTCTTCAGTTATATGTATTTACCTTGTCAAATTGAGTTTGGATCATAAATGCACCTTCAGCTTATCTCTTACTAAGGGCCTTGAATTCAGTTAAACTATAGTTGGAATACTTAATTCCTGCTTATTTGTAACTCTGCTTAAAGCCTACATTTGTGATACATTGTAATTTATTGTCATAGAAAAATAGAAACATTTATTTTCAGAAGAAAATTTAATAGGACTAAAGTATATTTTTATTGTGAAATAAGTTGACTCACTTAGTAAAGAAGCATTTCTATACCATTTTAAAATACCAGCTTTAAAAGAAAAACATGGGTTTGTAAATGAGAAACCTTAGCTCATGAGGCTGTAGAGTTATACCAGCTTTCCAACTTTTCTTCTGAAAGATTTCTAAGAGACATTAATGTATCTGTTGTGCGTGGGTTTATGCCGTGTTCTGCTTGTCCCTTGCTGCAGGTGTTACACAGGCAATAAAGGTAACTCTGTGCTGCTTCTGCCTTCAGTGAGAGACCTCTGTGCTTTGTTTAAAAAGTGGGAACTACCTGGCAGGGCCCTGTCCTGGGGCTGGGGGAGAGATGTACTGGGATTTCCTTTCATAACTAAATAACCACTTTCCCCAAGCAGCTCTGCAGGTGTGTGGCTTAAGGTTGATGGGTTTCCGGGGCATTGCAGGATTTTCTGCAATCAGCTGTTGAACAGAGCTTGGTTCAGGCGCTGTCTCAGTAGTTGTGTCCAGCTCCAGCGCTCTGAAGAAGCGTTTGGGGGTTTTTGTGGTTTTATAACATCCCTTTTGCTGCTGAGTAAGCACTCCTCTGCTCCGGGAACAGCCATTCCTCTGCCTGGCAGCTTTGCTTGGACGTGGTTTATTCACTTTCCATGACTCCACGCTCTCGGTAGAGGGAGCCCAGGCCCCGTGCGGAGCCGCTGGGAGCAGGGAAGCGGCCGCGCTCTCCACTTCCAGCCAGAACATCAACCGTGTGGTGACAGTGTCTCCTTCCCCGGCACTTACCGGCCAGGAAATGAGGGCTTCAACTGCTGTGGCACTGCAGGGAGCAGGGCTGCGGCCTGCGGAATGACTGCTCGGCTGCAGCAGTGGGGAGTGGTTTTCATACGGATTCCCTCAGCCAAGCACAGCAAAAAGCAGGCAGTGATTACACTGTTAAGGAATTATTTGTATTTCATTCTTCTGTATCAAGGCAAGTGCTGTAAAAATTGAGTGGCTTTGTATCTCTACCCTGAAGGCTGAAGGATTTCCAAAGCCAGCCGTTTGAGCTTCTAAGGGAAAACCAGCCCCAGCACCCATTATATCGTGTTTCTTTACAGGACAGCACTGAGGAACCTCTGGACAAAATGCAGAGCAAAAACAGAATAGGGAAAAGAATTTAAAATTGAAAACATGCAAGTCATGGGTGTAGTTTTAACAAGAAGGAGGTGGAAACAAAAATTTCCTCCTTCCTTCCCAAACCTCCTGGCATTGCCTGTCAGCCCCTGGGCATGCACTGAAGGCAGCGTTGGGCTGCAGAGGCAGCAATTCTCCTCTTTGAAGTGGCTTGCACAGCAAACTGGCAGCGACAACTTCAGAAGGGAAGGTTTGTCCTTGGGGAATTTAAAATTAGCATCATAACATGCAGTGCTTGTCAGAGCAGCCATTCATCAATGATGTAACTCTGCCAGCGAAGTTGTAAGTGATCAGCAGGGCAGGAGGCATTGGCTGAAAGCTGTAAGTTAATTTTGACCATGTATTTGGAGGCACTCTGATATGTTTAGCAACAGGCAGAAGTGCTAATGACTCATTAATTCCACTCTTTGAGATCTCTCTCTGCTGATTGCATGTGCAGCTGCTGTATGCCCAGATTGGCTCTTGTGTCTCGGGTAGTGTGTGTGAAGTTTTAAACAGAAAATACAGCCCAGGGGGTCTGGGGAACTCCATCCATCTCCTAAAGGCTTCCTATTTAGTGTTGTCCTCAGAAGCAAAATACAATCAGCTGCATGGCAAGCCATCACCAGCTCAAGAACGTGTCACTGAGATACAATGACCAGCCTGAGAGGTTTACAGTGGAATTAAGTCTGCACCATGCAGATGACCTCCCAAATTAGTCTCTTGGTAGGCATTTCACAGAATTTAAATGCTGTTTCCTACTAGATGTGGAAACCTGCCAGGTAAGAACTACCAAAGCTGCTCAGGAGGTGAGGAGAGCAGGGTCTGTGCTGGGCCTGACCCACGGACACAGTGTTAAGGTGTCAGAACAGGCATCTTTGGTGCCACCAGGGCAGCACTGAGGGCACATCACTCTCTCATCCCTTCTTTCCCCTAAAGTCTGTGCTTTTGTGTCTGGTCACTCCTTCCCCTGATAGGGGAACTGAGCTTTGGCACTCTGGTGCCTCGTGGGAGGCAGGACAGTTCCACACATACCCAACTCCAACCCCAGCAGAGAGGGGAAGGCAAGAAATGTTTCCAAAAGTATGTGTGGGGTTTTTTTCCCTATACTCCATCCATTCTTAACTGCTGTGCTTCTGCAGCCAGGCCACACCCCCCTCCCCCCCATATATGAGACAAAAATAAAACCTAGACAGTCAGTTGTCTGTAGATACCACATGTTTATTAATCCATTCTAGAAAAGGATTACAGCAGTTTTATCTTGCTGTAGTACAGAATAAATAAAGCCATAAAATAAAAACATGTGGTTAGATATTTTTGTACTGGTTCTACAACGAGCGATATGCAAATAGAAAAATATAAGAACCCTTGTTAACTCATGGCTCAGTGGTTATCAGAGAAGGACGAACCTGGAAAAAGACTGGGAAAACTCTTGAGTTTGAGTGTTTATCCAATGCTACTGGCAACCTAGCAAGATGCAGCTTTGGGGGGGAGGAAAGACAACACAAAGTCAGCAAATAGAGCTGAGGTTTAGCTTGTTCTGTGGCTTACATTTTGTTAAAAAAAAACCAATTAAATGAATTTCTGTTCTACTACTCCCAGCTTCCCAGAGAGGTGTCCCGTCTGCTTTAAACTCCTGCTGCAGAGCCAAACCCTCCTGTGCTGGCCTCGTCAGCCAACGCCTGACCCGAAGGTCAGCTGTGAAGATGGAATTCAAGGCCACCTTTCACTGCAGGACACCTTTCACTGCCACACTGGGCTGAACAGGGGTCATGGGAGTGGGCAACAGCAATGGCAAAACGTCTCATTAGACACTGGGCAGCCAGAGATGAAACACCTCTGTGCCCGAGGGAATTGACACCAGCAGTCATCAGGAAAGTTCCTAATTGCTCACACAGAGTGGTGCCTAACCTGAACCACACTGCCTCCCCTCCCGAGCCCAGAGCTGCTCAGCTGAGTCAGCTGCAGCCACAGGATCTGACCTGAGTCCATCTGGCAGCCACAGAGAATCCTGGCTCCTCACACAGAGGTTCAGGCAAAGCGGCTTCCCATCTCTTTCCAAGTTCTGGTTTACATGGACACAGTGGTGCAGAAAACAAAAGGTTCAGCTTTGGTCAGTGACATAAAGCCTGCTCTGGGCAGTCACATCAGTTCAACAGCCTCGTGTTCCCCACTCTCCTGCTGTACCATACAGCCAACTTTATTGTTGAAGAGACGAGACAGACTCCCCTTCTGGGAGCTCCTGCCCTGCACAGACCTCTCCTTCTTCAAGCGCCGCTTATTCCTCTTGCATATTCCCCGGATGTCCCAAATCCGTAGTGTGCCATCGTGGGAAGCTGTGTAGAGCAGCTCATTGTGGATCTGGAACAACAGGGTCACACTTAATACCGAGCCATACGGCTCAGAATCAGCACAATCAAACTGTCAAAAATCAGAGCAAACACAGCTTGATCCCAACACTTAAGGCCTGAGCTCGTTGCAAGAGTCAGTATAAATTATCACAAAAGCTGCTGAAGTGGGATGAGACATTACCAAGTCAGGACTCATTTCTCAGCCACTTCAGAGAGCCATAAACCGCAAGAGTTATTTATAACCCAGACCTTCTAGAAAAGCCATGGAGAACTAAACCCAATGTCAGAGCAGGCTGTGGCTGGGAATTTCTGCACTGTTTTCAGACTGCTGGGTTTGATGTGGAGCTTAAGGAGGCACCAAAATCATCATCAGTGGACAGTAGGGGGTTCAGCAGTGGTTCCCTTCTCACTTCCCTTCCTCCTTTGCAGTAAATTATAGGTACAATTCCTCCTTCAAACTCCATTGTTCTTCAAAACCTGCAGTAATTTAACCTGGATTCACTGCTGTGGTTTCATTTCCTTTATGAACCATTTGCTGCTGTTCCCAATTGTCCTCGTCCTGCCCTGGAAGGCAGACATCAGTCTCAATGATCTTCCTGTTCCTGCATCAGTCTTGTCCCCGCCGTGGGTGCTCTGTGCCAGCCTGCCCATGCTGTGACAGTGAGCATCCCCCCGGCTTACATGAAGCACCCCACAAGCACCACACCCCTCATCCAGCTCTCGTTAATATACCTAAGATCACCTTAAGATTGCCACTTCTCAGTCCTCTCTCTTCCTGGGTTTTTTTGCCCCTGTGCAGCTGGAAATTAAGTTACAAAGAAGAATACAAAGCCAAGCTTTGGTCTTGTCAATTCCTGGGGCTGCCCAGGGGGATTCTATCAAGTACTCCCCAAACACATCCAGGTGCCCGCCTGCTACACAGCAGCTGCCTGGTACCAGGAGTTTGAAGTTTAAGATCATCCAGCCCCTTGCTAAGTAAGAAGAATATACAAGAGAAAACCATATTTACAACTTTATGTGCTTGGGATCAACTCCAAAAGAAATTTTATCTCCTCTCTTTTTCTTTGGACTGTCAGCCTGCCAGAATTACCAACAATGTCTCACACTGTGAATGAAAATCTTCATCCTGCACGCAGCTTATACTGAGATCCCAATGCAGGGAGATGCAGATTCTTAGAGTGGCTGCTTCATCTCTGGAAGTGTTCAAGGCCAGGTTGGAAGGGCCACTGAGCAACCTGGTCTCATGGAAGGTGTCCCTGCCCTTGGCAGGGGGTTGAAATGAGGTCCCTTCCAATGCAAATCCCTCTATGATTCCATGGTCTTTGCATGGCCACCAAGGATTATTAACTCCTCCTGTTTTAACTATTAAATGCCAGTCTCACTTGGGCCTAGACAATATGCAAACAACATTAACTTTCAGTTTTAAGCCAGGGGCAGAGACTCCTCCATTTGCCTGGCAGGATGTGGGTCAGATATCACTACTGAGCTGCTTCAGACTGTTTAGGGATGCCATGCCCCAGGGCAGTTTGGGGGATGACGCTATAATTATTCTGCCTGCATACAGCAGGAGTTTCTTTTCCCCTTAGAGCACTGCAAACACTTATCATTAGTGTCTTGCAATGGAAAGGGTCTCATGAGGCTGGAGTCCATTCCATGCCCCACAAAGCATCAATTCATCTGTCTCAGTTCTCGTGGCTGCTTATCCAACCTGACCTGAAAAATCCCTGACCCCAGACACGGGGCTGTCCCTGGGGACTCACTCCGTGGTTTCACTTATCCTTATTATTATTAACAAGCTTTTCTAAAATTACATACAGAATATTCAAGTCTTATCCTAGAACAACATCCAGTCCAAGACACACAGAACAGTCAGCCACACCAGTTCCCACAAAACAAATGAGGGATCAGCCAAAAGGAAGAAACCCCACCATGAAACCTCTTCCTGACCTGGATACAGTTGATGATGAACTTGTGTCCTCGGAAGATCTTTTGCAGGACTCCACTCCTGGAATTGAAAGCTCTTGCACAGGCATCACCACTTCCTGTGAACACTGACACACAACCACACAGCACAGCCAGATGTGAGCAGCCACGTGAGGTCAGTTCATGCAAGTTCAAAATTGTACCTAAAACCAGCTCCCAAGGGAGCATGACGTATCATTTTGATTCTCTCCTCAGTCAAACTAGACCATTTTCATTCTGCTGACCACACCATGCTTATTTTCAGCTGTATTTTTCAAAACACAGAAGTGTCTTCAGACTGAAGTTCCTACATGCACCAGCATTTCACTCCACACATGCTTCAGGTATCTGCTCTTCTCTTCCACAGATATTTCCCTGCCTAAACGTGCCTCAGTAATTCTAAGCAGGCAATTTATCTCAAGTCTGGTTTTAAGGATTTCCACTCAACTTTTCATTTGTTTTGCCAGAGTTATTTACAGCTTTCCATTCAGTACTCCAGTGTCTCCATCACTTCTGCTGCTGCAAGAGGGGCAGGGCTGGGGTAACTAAATTGAGCATGACCAGGAATGTTGGCTATTCATCAGGTTTCCTTAGAGTACCTTACATGTTCAAAGAAAAATTTCTCAGCACTTCAGGATCTTCAGAGCAGATCCCCACAACTGCTGCATCCAGAAACTGTAAGGCAGAGTTAATATTTAGATTTTGTACTTAGCAATATGCCCAAAAAGGAGCCCACTTATGTGCTTTAAAGGTTACAAACTCTCTTTATAAACACTCACTTTCCTTCAGTTAACCCAAACTCCTCAAGTTTATCTACAGAGAAATATTTCAGAGCTGCAAAAAGCAGTATGTTCACTGGTCCCTGCATTTCATGTCTTTGTAAAAGCCACTAGCATGGAAAGATTTTTACAAAACTGGAGTGCCTGAAGACAACAGATTCCTAATATTTTGGGAGAAGTCAGGGACTGAATCTCTAAAAAGGGGTGAAAAAATTATCATGGTAGTAAATTCAGGACTACAATAACAGATGAGAGAACAGACTATGTTCTGCCACGAGCTTTTTAAATTCAAATGAAACAGCAGGGAGCTGGGCACCTCCTGGGTGCACCTCCAAGAAACATCTGGATGTGGAAAATCAATGTCACTTTATATGGGCCACTATAATTCAATTTCCAGCAGAGTCCTGAAAAAGCATCATGTCCCACTCTGCAAATGAGTAACAACAAAGTAAAGCAGGGAACAGGTACTGATTTTTTTCCCAGTGAATGGAAATCACTTAATTCTGTTACAGACATGCAGAGAGTAGGAACCAATTAAGAGCTGTTTTCCCTATGCAGCTGCCAGTTTACTTCAGCTATCAGGACTTTGCTTTTGACAGACATCCTTTATGTCTTTTGAACTGTCACTCTGGATTTAGGAAGTCTCTCTGCATCTCTGAGTTTCAAAGAAGAGCTGTTGATCTAACCCAGATTTAGCATTTAAATGTATACTTATATACACCACCTGTGAAATAAACAACAACAGCAAAATAAAATTAGTTTTCATTTTTTACTTAATTTTCACAGACCCTTGGGAGAACAGTTTTGAAACGTTCCCCTGGAGCTTTTGCAACATGAAAAAAATATAAACCACATTAAATTTTTAATGGCTGTGCACATACTTTAAGAGAGAAATAATCAACATATCATTAAATAAATTAGATTGAGAACTAGCTGTAATATTCCCCATGCCATTAATTACACAAGCAGAAAAGCCACTGGAAACACATTCTGAGGATTTAATGCTTAGTTTTCACATCTGTGTGGACTCCCTGTACACTATAAAGTTATTTTGGAAACAGATATGTATTTTTCCTCTTTCTTCCACTCTATTCTCTTATTTAGACCACAAACTCTTTGGGGCAATGAGCCTTTGGGCACTGAGCAGAGAGAAAGCAGCAGAATTAAGATCTTCTAACAGAAAATTACCCCTTCTTGGCTGAGATGTTTTTTCATGCACTGATGCAAATATGACATAAACTGTAACAAATATAATTTATATTGAAGCATTTTCTCCACATTTTTGAAAGACAAAATTCACCTGATCCGTCCCAGGTGAAGAGACAGAATTTGAAGCTACACTAGTTCCAACACTGGTATCCAGTAAACACCTCTTTATAATTCTAATTCAAACAAAATTATTAGATAGTGTGGAAATAAGTGATGAATGCATGACCATAATGCAAGCAATCATACTACATAAATTAATTTTAAGGGGAAATTTCCTCTTTCATTAATTAAAATGCATATAGTGCATTCAAACAAGTCCCTAATGTTTTTCTGGAACATTTTTTCTACCCTTCAAGTGGAACAATTTGATACTCCCTGTTTGGCACTTTTAGTATTTTTGCATTTGATTTAAAATGAGATCTGAAATAACTCTGTGAACTCTTCTGTCACACTACCAGGATGTTCTCCACAGGTCTGACTAAATGCAGCAATATTGTCTGCATTTTAATTTAAAAAAAGAGTGTTGTGGAAAAATAATGTATGTGTATGGCAGGGACAGGGTGGCAGAATGAGGGGGAAGGGAAAGAAAGCTGCAGAGCTGATGGGGGTGGCATCAGATAATGAAACTTTTGTTTGAGCTAAAACTTTCTTTTCTTTACAGTCTGGTCAGTCTCTACTGCTTGCCTGAAGAGTAGGATCAACACTGAAGAAATGCAGCCCTGGAGGTCTCATTGATGAAGGAGACAGTCTCCATCTCCCACCCCCACATGAATGCTCCTCACAGGATCAGGCAAACATCAGCTTAGCACAGTTAGCTCACCTTTGGCTAGTGTTGACAAATTCAGTGTTTGGGTTTGTGTCTTTATAATTAAAAGGGGGAAAACACACAGACACACAAAATCATCAGTATTTTGTCTACCAATGATCATCCTGGATCACAATTTCTGGTTTCATTTCCCTTGCTCTACCTGCCTGCATCTTGGAGCAACAGTAACCTCAAGGTGCAGTGTAGGTTCAGACCCTTTCCCCTTCCATTTCAGCCTTCTAGCCAACTGCAGAAGCTGAAATCAGCAGAAATTACAACCTGCAGGTAAGAGAGAATGGGGTAATTCTGCCATATATGTGAGGAGAGCTGAAATAACCATAAATTACAAATAAATATTTTACTGGAGAAGGGCAGTGATGTGGGAGTCATGCTGAAAGGAAGACCAAAAAAGGTTTCCTGACTAAAATACTACCTCTGGGCTTGGTTATATGCTAAGTTTCCAAACATAATTAAGAAATCAATTCAGTTACTGGGTTATAAATATAGTGAGGCAAGCATGGTGCCAGACAACTGCCACTAAACTGTGCAGGTACAACTCTCTGCTAACGTGCACCATCTTGCATCTGTCAGCCATTTATCACCATCACACTGAGGAGCTGCCAAAAGAGAGATCAAGGCCCAGATAGCAACCATTCGTTTAGTGTGATGTGTTCACTTTGTAGCTGAAGTGCAGAAATCAAAATCAGGAAAGTGCTGTGAATGCCTAGGTTAGCTTAAGACAGCCATGGCCGTCTCCTTCAGGGGAGGAGAGGAGAGGAGAGAAGTTCTTTCTCGGGAAGCAAATGAAGGCACAGCAGGTCTAACACCAGAGGCAGGGTAAGACCAGGATGACACAAAGAGAGGTTCTTGTAACCCAAACCCAGACATGCAGAAGGAAAGCCAGCACAGAGAGGAATTTAAAGAGGGAGTTTGATGGTCAGAACATACTGCTATGTCAGCAATAGACACTGATGTACAGAAACCACTCCAAACAGGAGGACTGAAAGTGGGAGCACTGAGTCCTGAACATTACTAAGGCAAGCACTGCTTGGCTACTGGAGAAAGCTGGTTTGGAGAACAAATCCATTAATGGGAACAGATAATGAGGAAAAAAACTTGTGGAAAATGAGTCTAGGAGATGGTCAGAGCCTGAACAGGAAGCCTAACAGTTAGAAAGGAGCAGTGAGCATCTGAGGTGTGATTCTGCTTTAGGACAGGGTATTACACAGAGCCTACAAGGTAGCAGAGGCTGGCACAGGGCTGTGTGTCCAGCAGCAGCAGCAGCACTTGCTGTCCCTAGCACACAGCAGAAGCAGGTGACAGACACCAGACTAGTGAGGTTAAACCACAGCTACACAAACAACCTCCAGACAGCTCAGGATTTAAGCCACTTCCCTTGGTAACAAAAACAAAACAACTGCCTCTTCATTTGTGAGAAGAGGGAGGTGGAAAATGGAGGGAAGGTCTAAGCTTCCCACATGGAGTGGAGCAGCAGTTTGGTACTGAATGTAAACATGCTGGAGTTGAAAAAAAGTGACAACTTCACAAGCATTCAAAATTATTCTCCATTAACAACCTTCAATCAAAGACAAACATTGAAAAGGAGACTGGAGGGGGCTGGACAACATAGGAAAGGCAACTTACAGATTCCAGCGTGGTATTTCAAAGTGCTAACACTGTGTTTGTGAGCCTTGTACGTCTGTATCCGCTCCCCAGTGTCTACAAACCAGCACTTCACTGTCCTGTCCGCGCTCCCCGAGTACAGGTGACGATTCACCAGCTGAGGGGAGAGAAAAACACATCAGCAATGGCCTCTCAGGCACCTCTGTGAGAGAACTGCACTGAAGGGACTCATCCCAAGTCACAGTTTCCAACTCAACAATGAGCAACAAGCTGCACCTTGAAACAGAGCGGTGGTGAGCAAACCAACCTTGAGTTCCTCACAGCCGCATCTCCCACTGACTTCTGGGTCTTAAAAACAGCTCCCAGCTTTGAGAACATAAAAATTTAGCCCATCTGCTGCTGCCAGCAAGCAAGATTTCAGGGAGCTTAACAATGCTAACCTTACTTCCATAATCAGTTTCATTACTAAAGCCTCAAAAACAACCCCAGCAGTGCAGTTTCTGCAAAGCATATTTGACAAGAATTCTTACCAGATTGTAAGTTTTACTTACAAAAAAAATTCAGAACAATTCTGAGTAACAAAAATACAAAAAAAAAAAAAGGAAAATTAAAAACCCTACACCCCAAAAACCAGGGTTTATGTTTATTATCACTCTGCACAAGTCAGTATTTGGAAAAAATAACTCTTCCTTGAAACTGTTCTGTATCTGCATTTCCACAAGTCTTTTTAGACTGTTATTGAATGATTAAATAATTAACCATCCTGCCACAGGTTTTTAAACATCTTCAAGCAGACTGTCTTCTGCTATGTGTTTCCCAAAGAACAGTGCCTCACTGCACCAGTCATCCTGCACATTGAGAGAACTCACTGGTGGGGAGGATGGGGTTTGTTCCGTACAGACGGGACAGAGAATGACAAAAGGAAGGATTGCAGTGGGGGAACAGAGACAGAGAGAAAATAACTGACCTGTGCAAGACCAAAAAACCAGCCAGTGCACAGTAAACAAACTACACAAAGCCTGGAAGCTCAGCAAGGAAAAACTCCACAGTGCATAGAAAAATCTGG